>RJWJ010000020.1:0-265000 GCA_004363605.1 Indri indri | reverse complement strand
CACATCATCTTCCCTCTGTGTGTGTTTTGGTGTCTAAATTTCCTCTTTTTGTAAAGGCACAAGTCACATTGGATTAGGGGCCACACTAATGACCTTTCTTTAACTTGGTTATCTCTGTGAAGACCCCATTTCCAAATAAGGTCATGCTCTGAGGTATTAGGGGTTAGGACTTGGACATATGATTTTTAGGGAGGCAGAATTCAACTCATAACACTGGTTATGATCTTAAATTGATGGTAGTGATAACATGAACTTGATATTTTCATCTTCTTATTATTGAGATTGAAAAACAAAATAAATGCAAAATAGTAGCCCGATGTAATCTAAGGATTCAAAAGTGAAAAATTATCATTGCCCATCACCCTCCTTTTATTTTGCTATCATAACATGCAAAACAGGTCCCCTGATTTGGTTTTGTTGTTTTGGCTGAAATGTTAAGATTAGAGGGTTAAAAAAGTTAAAACAGAATGGGAAAGTATGTAACTAGAATATCTAGCATCAAGAAAACAAGCGATATTTCCTTGAATTGATTTTAAAAATCTTTTAAGGTTAGAGCTGTTTAGATTTACAGAAAAGTTGCGAGGATAGTTCCCTTGTGCACCACATCCAGAGTCTCATATTATTAAAATCTTACATGAATTAGTGTGGATTCTTTATCATGACTAAAATCTCAGTATTACTATAATAGTAATAAGTATAGTCTACACTTAGATTTGGATTTCACCATTTCACCAGTTTCCCCCAAGGACAGTTTTCTCTTCCAGAGATCAAGACACCCCATCATCTTTTGTTGTCATGTATCCTGTTCTCTTTCAGTCTGTGACTATCGATATTTCTCAGACTTTCCTTGATTTTCCTGACTTTACAGTTTTGAGGATTCCCATCAGGTATTTTACGGAGTAATCCTCAATTTGGGTTCTTCTGATATTTTTCTAATGGTCAGACTGCTATGATGGGTTTGGTGGACCAATACCACAGAGAAAAAGCATCCTTCTTGTCACATCATATCTGGTGTATTTGCTGTCACCGTGACTTCCCACAGATGATGTTAGCCTTGATTACTTGGCAAAGTAGTGTAGTGTTTTCCATGTTTCACCACTGTAAAATTTTTCCTCCTTTTCTTTATATAATACAATTCTTTGGAATTAAGTCCCTAAATGCCACCAACCCTCAAGGTGAGGAAGGGTCAAGCTGACTTTTAAAAGATATTTCTGTATTCCTCCATGATTTTTATATTGTCAGATGGAGCTTTCTCCTCCATGCTTAATTAAATTGAAAGTCTCAGCATTCTACTTCTTTATTCAATTAAGACTACTCGGAAACATATAAAAGCAAGCAAATAACTTGGTGGTTTTAGCAAACAAACATTCCTATAGAATCCAGAATAAATATGTAGAAATGTATTAAGTTTCTCTTCTTTACATATGTCCTTTCTCTTGAATGTCAGACATGTTATAGCACACACTAAGCAATCAGCAGCTTTTAAGTCTTTGGTAGAAATCACTCCTGGGCTGAGCAACACAAGTTCAATATCTTAAGCTATTAATGACTTTTCCAAAGACTATATTTCCCTGACAGAATCAGAGTATGCATGTGAGCACTGACGATCCACAGTTTTGTCTCAAGTAATATAGAGGAGGGCTTTTTCTGGGCCTTCTCCACACTTTAACGCATACCTATATTGACACATGTTTTCAATTAACTAGATGCCCGGCTACTTGTCGTAGAGAAGATGCCCTTTCCCGTGCATTAATAATATAGCTTTGCTATTGGAAAGAAGAGTGATTTCAAGATGCAAATTTTCTCATTTTCTAATTGGTCTAATTGAAAACAACATTATTACTTCAGGACAAATTCTGGTGGATTTCCTTGCAAATTGAAATGGTCAATAGTAAACAATCCATATCACTTAAAGAGCAAATTTGGTTAAAACACTGCAAATACAATGTGCAGCTGGGTGATTCATTACAGTCAATGAGTTGGGAAAGCCAAAGATTACAGCTGCTGGTTCTGACCTTTGCTTCCATATCCAAGCAATAACTCTGAGATTTTCCTTCAGTATGATTGACTATGGATTGCCCCTGCCCTACCTACCCAGTGTTTGGAACATGGGAAGGTGCCACACATAAGGACATCCTATCTATAAGTTGCCCCTGCCAGGGGTCTAAAGATCTATATCCTCAGCCTGTGAGAGATAATAATGACTAATTTATAACAATTAGATCGTCTCTGAGAGATTAGCTATGAAAAAAGCAAATTGAGATCTTCATTTTTAGAAGAACATATGCAAACAGAAAACACCAGAAGAGTTCAGTCATGTTTATAATGGAATGGCAGAATGCAGATAAATAAACTCCATTTATTGGAGTGATGAATGGAGCAATAGCATGATATTCTGTTCCTCAAATTTTATTATATATTTCCAATTCACATATAACATTCTGGATTCCATGTTATTCAGTGTAATGCTATTCCTGGGTTGTTGTTTTCCACATTTCTGTATATAATTTTCCATTAATTGAATGTAACTGATCTTTGAAACTAAAGTGATGACATCCTTGCACAAATGCTTACACATACTTACACATCAGAATTGGGTTTCTCTGTGATTGACATGATCAAAGATTTTGACCAGGATAATGCAACTTTGGAAAGTTCAGCCATAATCATCTCTTCCTTGTTCTTCAGCACAGGGCTCTTACGCTTCAAACAAGGATTTGGCAAGGTTCAAGAGAAATGCAAAATGGCTATATGAAAAAATAATGCTTAGAATTTGCTACTAACTCATATATGCAAAGACAGATGGCAGGCTTTAAATCTGATTTACTAATTTACAAGTCCTTACTCTACCATTTACTATGAGATCTGGAACAGGTTTCTTAATTTATCTTAGTGTTATTAGCCAGAGTTCTCCAGAAAAAACAGAATCGACAGGACAGATAGATAGGAGGGGATTTATTACGGGAATTGGCTCACATGATTATGAAGACTGAAGAGTTCTGTAAGCTAATGTCTGTAAGCTGGAAAACCAGGAAAGCCAGTGGCATAATTCAGTCCAAGGTCAATGGTCTATGAACCAGGGGCTGTCCAAGGGCAAGGGACCACAAATTGGGGTGGGCTGCTGTTTTAAACCCTGGAGCCTGACGAACTAAGAATGAACATCTCCGAAGTCTGAGGGCAGAAGAAGATAGATGTCCCAACTCCAGAAGAGATAAAGAGTGTATTTTATCTTCCTCCCCCTGTTCATTTTAATTCACCTTCAACAGGTGGGATGATGCCCACCTGCACTGGTGATGTTGAATCTTCTTTACTCAGTCCACTGATTCAAAAGCTAACTTCTCCCAGAAACACCCTTACAGACACACCCCAAAATAACATTTTTCCATCTATCTGGACATCTTTTAACACAATCAAGTTGACCATGAAATTAACCATCACACTGGGAATCAGATTTTCCAACTGCTTAATGAGGATAACAATGGTTCTTATATCAGAGGACTCGTAAAGATTAAATGAGAGAATTAATAAAAAATATTTGAATAGTCCCTGACACTAACACAAAGATTATTTTAAAGTTCCTGTTTTGGGTTAGCATACTTATTATCAACAACCTATTTTTTTTTTTTTTTTTTTCGAAACATGTTCTCGCTTTGATGCCAGGGCTACAGTGCACTGGCGTCATCACAGCTCACTGCAGCCTCAAACTCTTGGGCTCAAGTGATCCTCCTGCCTCAGCCTCCCAAATAACTGGGAATACAGGCACATGGCACCATGCCCAGCTATTTTTTCTATTTTTTTTTTCTTTCTGTAGCGACAGAGTCTTGCTCTGTTGCTCAGACTAGTGTCAAACACTTGGCATCAAGTGATCCTCCCACCTCAACCTCCAAGATGCCAGGATTATAAGCATGAGCCACCATGCCCAGACAACAACCTCCTATTCTTTTGGAGGGGAAAGGTAGGATAAAAATATAAATATTATATATAGGAGAAGAAAGAATGACAAAAAAAGACAGGCAGAAGGGAAGGATGGCAAAAATGGCAGACAGAAAGCCTCTTAGGAACCTGTCCCTGGAGTGATGTGAAGTGAGTTGAAGTTGCGTCCTCAGGAAGCCTGATGAATGTCGCAGGTCTAGGAAGGGTCTGGTATTTACTGCATTCTCAAAGCTGATAGACTGTGAAAATGAATTAGGACTAGTCAGATGTCTTTTTTTCTTATGCCTGTGCATTATCTTTTTTTTTCCCCCTTTACACTTCGGTGGAAGTAGAAGATTTTAAGTAAAAAGTAACCTGTGAAAGCACCTAGGGCCAATACCTTCTCAGAAAAGTTAGATAAAAATAGCCCTAACAGTTTAAAGGAATAGGATAATAAATGCAGCTGCGGTCTTAAAATAGCACATACTGAATTTCTGAGATTTTAAAATTCCACTTTTTAAATATGCCTATTAATTATTAGGTTAAGTTAGAATAAAGGCAGGCAAAATGTGATATTTGAAGTAACATAAATTCCAAAGAGTGCAAACTATGGCAATCTACAGTAAATGGTAGATATAGGAATTAATCTTGCTAGTTAGTCATAGGGATGCTATTTTCATTGTGCCCTATAGTACTGGTCTCCTTCATTTTGCTCCAGCATAAATCACTTTTTCAGTGTAAATAACAGCATGCCCACTCCAAATACAGGAAGCACTAGTTCAAAACATAAAGCAAAATTAGAGTGATCTAGAGATGAATATCAAAGGAAGGGAAGGACATAAATCAAGCCTGAGTTAACCTAAATGATGATGCATTTTGATTCAGATTAACACGCATGCAGCATTCACAAATATCTGCGGCATTGTTGCAAAGAGCAATCATGAAAAGAATTTAAGAGGCACACAATAGAAAAATGTGAGGTGTGAGCACTGTTTTCTACTGTAATAATGGAGACTAAATCCAATGTGTCAAAATCACAATATAAAACTCGTAGCTTTATATCTAACTCTATTAGTAAAATTTTTGGATTATTGTAGACTCAAGAGATAGAAATTATTATATTAAAATCTAATACTAATATAAAATATTGAATGTCAATGTTAAATATTAAAATCCAATATTAATATATAATACTCCCTTCAGTTAAAAAGAAAGTTGAAGAACATTTTAAATCTTTCAATCAGAAACTGTAGGTAAAAGCAAATTCCACATATCAAGTCATCTTTGCATTATTATATTTGTTGTGCGTCAGCCTACAACACCTCGAGTATTCTTTGTAGTTAGCCTTTCAGAAATTCTATTCAGAATTCTGTATTTATCAGTGCATACTAGTCTCTAACATGAATTCATCACTTTGCAAATGTGAATTAATTGTTATTGATATAAAACACAGAACATAATTTGGTGTTTAAAGATTTAATAGTTATAAAACATTGCCACAAATGGGGGGAAGAGGGTACATATTCTCATTTATGCCTTCATTTGATATTCTTAGCAGAGATTCTCAAAATTTCTGATGTGTCATATGTGAAAAGAGGCTGGAGAACATTTTATTTTCTTGTCTTGGATGATGTAACAAGTGTAAAAAAGCACCATTCACACCTCCTACTATAGGGAGCAGAATGACAGCCCCAGCTGTTGCTTCTCTGAGCCCACCATCTCATTCATACCAAGGTCAGGCTTCCTATGGCAGCTACAAGTCTATGACTACATGGCGGGGGTACTAATGCAGCGCATTCCTGCGAGCCAGAGAACTCCTCGAATGGGAGATTTGAGCTTGATAATTCCTTATTGGCCTGATCAAATCTTTCTTGAAACTGTGCTGCAATCCAAGACACTCTCTACCCTTCCCCTCTCTGTCACAGTTGTCAGAACTGCAACTCAGTCCAATCATTCCCTCATCTTCTGTGATTTCCTTGAAATGTTGAACAGATATTTCCCTCAATAGATCTCTTGCACATTTAATTCCATTTTGTATTCTACTTCCAGCATTAACAAAACTAACATATTTTCTTTTTCTTTTTCTTTTCTTTTCTTTTTTTTTTTTTTTTTTTTTTTTTTTTTTTTTTTTTTTTTTTTTTTTTTTTTTTTTTTTTTTTTTTTTTTTTTTTTTTTTTTTTTTTTTTTTTTTTTTTTTTTTTTTTTTTTTTTTTTTTTTTTTTTTTTTTTTTTTTTTTTTTTTTTTTACTGTGGCTTATTTTTTTTTTTTATTTCAGCGTATTATAGGTTACAAATGTTTAGGTTACATATATTTCCTTTGCCCCACCCAAGTCAGAGCTTCAAGCATGTCCATCTCCTAGACGGTGCACACCACACCAATTAGGTGTGAATATACGCATCCCCTACTCCCCACCACACCTGCCCAACACCTGATGAATGTTACTACTATATGTGCACATAATATATCACCATTGTTTTTTGTTCCTGAGCAGAACTTCATGGTATACATATACCACATTTTATTAATCCTTTCATTTATTGATGGGCACTTGGGTCGTTTCCACATCTTTGCAATTGTGAATCGCGGTGTTATAAACATTCTAGTGCAGATGTCTTTTTTATAGAGTATCTTTTTTTCTTTTGGGTAGATGACCAATAATGGGATTGCTGGACCAAATGGTAGTTATAACCACCCTTCATAACTGATATCAACTTTATGAAGAATTATGCCTTACTATTACTCTATGAGATTCAAAGAAAATCAAGCATTGCATTTAATGCATTCAAATGTTCATCCTAACAATTATTGAGTTTTACTATGTGTTAATGTGTGCACAACTTCATCTCTCAAACAGTACCTTCAGATAATTCACATGGTCACAAAGTTGGAATTACTGTTACGGTAGGAATTTTCAACTTTGATTTTCATGACAGTCAAAATCAATCTCCAGGATCTCTTTAAATTTACTGTATTTTTTGTTAATACTTATATATTTAGTTAATTTAGGTATGACAATGAGATCAAACTCATTGGACAATGGACCTTTGCCCTGTTCAGTGTCCCTTTACCTGGACTACCTAACCTGGTACCAGAAACTTATCTAGAAGTCTCTTCAGTGCCAATTGAGAGGTTTCACCAGTAGTACCATAAATGTTCCCTCATAGCAGGGCTGCTCAACCTCAACATTCCTGATATTTTGGACGAGATGATTCTCTGTTGTGGGTGAATGTCCTATACATTTTCATGCATCCTTGGCCTTTACCCACTAGATGGCAGTAGTAAGTCTCCAGTTGTGACAATGAAAAATGTCTGAAGACATTGCCAAATATTCCCTGGGGAATAAAGCTGTTCTCATTTGAGAACCAATCTTTGTGAGTGCTTCTTGAGAACCAATAAAGGGTTAGTTGAGAATGATTGACCACAATATAAAAGAATTGTTTACTATGTAGTTAAATGTAACATAAAAGTGTGTGTGTGTGTGTGTGTGTGTATGTGTGTGTGTGTGTGTGTGTGTGTGTGTGTGTGTGTGTGTGTGTGTGTAACCTCCGGTATAGGGAAATGTTTGCACTTTCTCTAAGTGCACTCTGCTTCTTACTTGATACTTAGTTGTGTGTTATGCTCTTGGTTCTGCATCATCCTGTTTTAGACTTTTGAGCTGAAACTATAATTGCTGTTGGTCTAATCCCTTTCTCATATCAGGAGGAAAATTCTATCACGGGATAATTCTGCCTTTCTATCTGTATTTCCTCAAGGAATTTAAAATATAGATTATTTTTATCAATTACCTTTATTTCCTTTTTTGTTTAACTATTTATATAATTAATTAATACTTACTGAATGTCTCCTATGCGCCACTCTACATAGGGTACAGTGGACACATGATGGAACCAAAGAAAACACAATACTTTGCTCTTGTGGAATTTGTATTCCATCATACCTGAGAAAGTATATGAGGATAGTCACTCAATCTATATGTGCCAGTTGGAACCACATCCAAATTGCAAGTGATGGCTTCTTATTTTGCATTGATCGGATGGTGGTAGCAGTGATAAAGGCTGGGTTATATGTAAAAAGATGTTTTAAAAAAGTTGCTTAGTGACCATATTGACTAGAAACACAAGAAGAATGACTTCTACATTGAGTACTATTTCAAAAAGTCTTGAAAAATCAATACTGATTTTCTCTGTTCCTTTGATTAATTTCATCTCTGTCTTCCACCAGCCCCTGGCTTTTCTCTTTAACCATTTTTTAAAAACATATACACATTAGGCAGTACAGAATAGCATAAATGTCCATGCACCTGGAGAAGGAAAAGAAAAAGCTGACACAGGTTGAAGGCTTCAAGGATGGCACGCTTACATCTTCTTGCTAAGAGTCTGGTGTAGAATCATGATATGTGAAGCCATGCTGACTGAAAATAGACCATTGCGTGGTCTGCAACAATTGATGTACATTGATACATTGATATATCTGCAACAATGTAAACTACTTCCTAAGTGGCTACAGAAAAATAGCTTTGGAATATTCCCGTCTTCCCTTTAATCCTTGGCAAATCACATGGTTGATGGTAGATTTTTATGGTCTCTTTCAGCTTTAACATTCAATGACTTTATTAAAAATTAGAAGTTAAGAAAAAGCCACTGAAATGAGAGTTTCTTGATTTTATTTCTTTATGTATGAGTGATTTTTTATATAAGTCCTAAATCCTACTTTCTTTCTAAGGCATATGGACCAGCCATCATTTATAGAATAACTGCCCTTAAAGTAATGTTTTCACAGAAACACGTAAGCCAATAGTAATTGTGATATAAAATGCTACATTTTATAGGGCTTGGCCTAATTTAGTTTCTATGTTCACATTTGTCAGAACAATATGGAGCATTTCCCTAAATGACATAGCATACATGCACTTCACAATTTTTGTTTTCTTTTTTCAAATGACAAAGGATTCAATATTAGGTTTGTGAGGTAAAATCTCAGTCTCAATGAACTAGAACTCCTCATCATATTATTTAACTTCATAAGGGAAAAAAAGACTCTCATACATCTCATACACACACAGAGTCACAAACACACACACACACACACACACACACACACACACACACACACACACATGAAAGCTTAGTTAAAATTAAACCAAAATGCTCTCTTAACATGCCAGGTGCAAAAGACCAAATGTTTATGTCTCTCATCCCTCAACCAAAATTCATATGTTGAAATTTTAAACTCAAAGGTGATGGTATTTGAAAGTGGACCTTTGAGGGGTGATCACAGCTCTTCTTCTTGAATGGGATTAATGTCCTTATAAGAGGCCCCAGGGAGATCCCTTGCTTCTGCCACGATGTGGGGTTACAATGAGAAGGCAGCTATCTGTGAGGAAGCAGGCCCTTTACCAGAGACATAATCTGCTAGCTACTTGATCTTGGACTTCCTATCCTCAAGAACTGAGAAATAAATCTCTGTCGTTTATAAGCCATCTGATTTATATGGAGCACAAACAGGCTAAGACACTAGAAGTCAGTATGCATGTAACTTCAGTTAACCATTTTCCATGTATATACTGGTGCTTATGGTGAAAACTGATGTGAAGTCATGGGAGATCATCATTCAGTAAAGAAAATAAAAGTAACTTTCTTTAAAACATACTTGCTAGTTACAGACTTGGACTTAAATGCTCTATCATCCTTTTAACTAGATTTAAAATAAAAAAAGAAAATCAATGGAAGCTAATAAGAAAATTTAACTACTATCCCAATTCCTGAACATCTGCATCCCAAGCCATTCTAGCATACAGTTGAAACACATAAAAACCTTTCCACTTAAATATTGATATTAAAGCAATGCAACTTAAAAAGAAAATGGAAAAAAAAAAGAAAAGAAAAGAAAAGAAAGAATTTGCTCAGAAAAGCACAACTCCCAGAATTGAGGCCACAACTATAAAAGCAATTCCATTCCAATCACCAGTAGAGATATTATTAAAACTATAGGCCCTTGATCTTGAGTGTTGTCAAGATGAAATCACATTTCTCCAAGTTTAACTCAAATGATTTTGAAAAATAGCATTTAAAACTCCCTGGTGAGGTGAGGCACCATGGAATAGTCTATGAGTTTTCACCATTTCTACACAATCATGAATATATTTATTATCACATTTTCATGATCTCTTAAAAATATTTTCAAACAGAATGTCAGACCTCAAAGGAATCATTTCTCGAAAGCTATATTCCAAACTATAGTTCTGCAGTCATGTGGACTGTTACACTGCTACCAAGTGGCCCTTTGCTACTAAAAAGAAAGATTTTACCTGAGTGATGATCACTAGTGGTTCCGCACATTATTTCAATCAGCAATTTTTCTTGAATGACTCTCACGGGACAGGCCGTGATGCACAGCCACTCTGATAGATTCTGTTATGAAGACAGAGAACAGTTATTCCTCCTGGCAAAATATGCCCAGGGAAAACATGTAACTGTCGCAAATCTGGAGAGAAAACAGTTTACAATGACTTAGGTTTGGTGGAAATGTTCAGGTCATACATGATTAGAATATGAAATAAATAATTGAGTATGATTTTACAGTATACTAAAATCCAATAAAGAAACTAAAATGAGTATGTTACCAGCATGAGACTAGTGTAATTAAAGAAATAAGATTAATTTGACACAAGAAGCTTTTAAATCTATTTTATCAAACACATGACATATTTATATTTTCTACTGCAGGAAGCAAATAAAATAACACTTGTTTATCAAGAAATTACTACAGGTTATGTATCATTCAGGAAGTAGATTTTCAAAAAATAATCTTCTTTTTGAATAGTAATAAATTCAAGATTTTTAGAAATGCACACTCAGGTTTATGAGGAATAGGACATCTCCAAAACTATAACTGAAATTTCCTGATGCTAGAAGCTTCCCTAATTCAAATGATATTTCACATATAGCACCCAGCCTAGGACAAGGCCTGGAATGTGAATTCTCCTCACCAATACTTGCTAGTTAATTCTTTGCTTGATATCCCTAAAGAATATAAGAAAGTGGTTTTTTTTTATTTTAATCTTCATACCTATCCCAAATTATATTTCCATATCAATTCCATAATTCTTAATTATTTCTATCTCAAAATTAGCTTCCATCTGTAATACAATTTTCTCCTGAGATATACATTAAAATAAAAACCAAAGATGAAAATGCAGAAGTAAGAATATCATTGATTTTGGACAACATTATAGCTGATATGACTTTTGTAAAAAGCAGAATATTGCTTTTGTAAAAGCAGAATACTGTTAAGACAGTCGGCACATTAATCGAACAGCTACTACTTGTCCCACAAATACAGCATTAGTTTCAAGCTATGGATTTATTTTAAAGTTATCGGCAATTTATTTCCTTTGACAGAGGCAGATTCTTGACTTTATATTTTGTAACTGTTCAAATATAAAATTTAAAAACAAATAAAAGATTGGTCATAGGCACCTTCTGCCTTCCTTGCAAAAGCTAAAGTTTGTCTCTAAATAGACCCCTTCTTCAATTGAGGCATGAACCACTTTGGAGAGCTCATTTGGTAAGCAGGCAGTGCAATTCTCAGGGAAGATTTAACTGATGCCTGAGAGAGATACATCATGTATTGTGATTGCCTAACCTGGCCCCAGGCAGCATAAAACATTAGGGAGTAAGAATAGTCATGTCATCTGAAGGAAGTGGTATTTCTAAGATCAGTCACTCAAGAACAAACTAAGACAGCAAGGTTTAATCTGGGTTCCAGGGAATGGCCTGTACTCCAGAGATGGACAAACGATTGAACTGGACTGCTGAAGAGTGAAAGCTGATCCCTGGGGAATGGTGGGTGGCTGGAGGGAATGGAGGGAACAATGGAGCAAAGACACTAAGGAATCCTGGTGGAGGAAGAACAGAGAAACATAGGAACCAGTTTGCATGTGTATGTGTGTGTATGCTTTTATTAATTTTGGCATTAAAATTTCATTCCAATATTACCATTTTGTCAGTGAGTTATTTTTGTTTATTTATATTTTTATATTACAGTCCCATCTTGGCTTTGCTTCAGGAAGTGGAGTGTACGTGTGTATGTGCATGTTCGTCTGTGTGCAGAGTGTCAAGGGAGCAGGATTCAGGTGTGACTTCGCTAGTGATATAACGACATATGCACAGGGTCATTGCCTGGGGAGACGGTTTTAACAGAGCAAAAGGGATCATCAGCGAAGCTCAGATAGGAGTGTCAAGTAAGAGATGACAAATGGCTATTTAGGATGAATTTGTTGGAGATATGATCCTTTCTGGGACTCTACACGATTACCAAGGACAGGGCCCTATACAAGTCAGGGATGCATAGCGATCACACGGAGAGGCCACCCAAGCTATGCTCTACATTATCTGCTTTGTAAGGACAAGGGCAGCTCCCGAGAGTATGAGAACTCAGGCATTCTGTTTGGACTTTTAAGAAGATGTTAAAGTTAAACAGAAGAAAGTGACACTCAAGAAACTATTTGTTCCCTGAGCCCTCCTTCCACTTGCCAATATTTCCCAGAAATTGGAAGCCCCTGTTCTTGTGGTAATCCTTCTGGTACAGTAATTATAAAGTTCACTTTTTCCTATGGATCAGTTTGTCTTATTTTGTCACTAATACACTAATCAGAAATTGCATCTTCACGTGGATTAGGATCAAAATGGAAGGAAGTAATTTTGAAAAGCACAAATAATAAATCTGAAGCTTTAGATTGTAATTTATTTCAGTTTTCAACTGTAGTACTGGCTCTTGTTCTGCTTTGCCTTGTTATATTTTTCTTGAGTGTCAGGAAGAATCAGAGTCAATAAATAAAACTGTTGACCTGGATTCATATCAAAAAGGCAGCCAGGTCAGCCAATATCACACAGATAAGAGGTCTCCTTTACTTCAGACAGAAGACTTATGAGTGTATTGCCACTTGTATGTTTTAATCCTGTTTTTTTTTTTAAATAAATTCCCTGTTCTGCTATATGCTTTAGGCAGGTAGTTTAGCTTCTAGTTCCTAATCCCTTTTGTTTGTTATTCTCAGTGGGATGTGTATGGAACCGTGTCACTAGGAAGGAACTCTGATATAAAATAAAGGAACAATAGAAACCTGGGAATAAATTGGCTGACATAAAATCACCTTGCAAGGTGACAGTATCTTATATATCACAAAACAATAAATAGACACGATTCTGTGCATATAAGTTATATGCTTCTATTTGGTGGTATAATGTTTTGAATCACCCCAAAGAGAAAATTATCTTTAATGTCTGTGGTTTAAAAAATATGAAACACACTCAGGAATTCAAACTAAATGAAAGAAAATGCTTTTCTGGAGAACTATATATATTCCTTCAATAAGTCACTGATAATATTTAATACTGTGCTAAATAACTTTCAATAATTTTGTTAATTAAGATATTATAATTATGAGAAAGACTGCATATACCTGTATTTTATTAGATTGCATCCTGAATATGACTTTTTTGGGTAATCTGTTTTTTCCCAATGTTTTATACAATTAAATCATATTTTAACTAAGAAAATTAAAAATTATTTCTTAAATTAAAAAATACATATTCACAGGATGTTTCAAAAATAGTGCAGAGAGGTCTTGTGTAGCTTTCACTCAGTGTGATGTTGAAATTAGAAAATTGATCTTCCTACAATTTTGTGTAGCACATTGATGTCACTTTATCACATGTGTAGTTTTGTGTAATAATCACAACGATCAAGATACAGTACTATTCAATCACAAAATATCTCTCCCTTATGTGTTCTCTTTACAGTCTCACTCATCTCCTTCCCCTCATTCAACCCCTGTGATGGTTGATTTTACATGTCAGGTTGACTGGGTCTTAGGGTTCCTAGATATTTGGTTAAACATTGTTTCAAGGTGAGTCTGTGAAGGCATTTCTGGATGAAATTAACATTTGAATCAGTAGACTAAGAAAAGCAGTTATCCATCTCCAGTGGTGGTGGACCTCATCCAATCCACTGAAGGCATGGATAGAATAAAAGCCTGAGTAAGGAAGAATGCTTTCTCTCCTGCCAACTGTCTTTGAAATGGGATGGCAGTTTTCTCTCACCTTTGGATTCAGATGCAAATTGGAAACATACCATAAGCTCTCCAGGGCTCCAATTTCCCACCTGCAGATCTTGAATTTCCTGATCTCCATAATCATGTGAAATAATTTCTTACAGTAAATGTCTATGTGTCTAGCTAGATCTGGAACCCATTGGTTCTGTTTCTCTGGAGAACCCCAACACAATCCCTGACCCTTAACAATCACTAATATGTTTTCAATTTCTATAATTTTATCATTTTTATAATGTTAAATAAATGCAATCATATGTAATGTTTGAGATTGACATTTTTAAATCAGCATAGTGCCCTCGAAATTCGTCCAAGTTGTGCATATCAATAATCCAGTCCTTCTTACCACTGAGTAATATTCCATAAGTTGTACTTTTATCAAAGTTTAATTTCTCTCACTCTTCTTTATAAAGTGAATAAATAGAATCTTCTCTTAGACTAAAACAAAACAACGATAATTAGCACATTATATACACACATGCACACACGCATGCACATATACACACATAAGGCTCATGCACACACAAAAGCACACAGATATATACACACAAGCACATATACATTATTTTGGAAACTGATTTAATTTCTTTTGCTTTCCAAGATGTATATATTTTAGTTCTTGCAGTTAGCACCCATTCTTTATATTAAGATCATGTTGATGCCTTAAATGGCCTTATATCTTAATAAATGATTATACACCACTTCAGGATCTACCCTCGAAATTCCCTAAGAGCCTCACCAATAGACAAATGAGGATATGTTTGGCCTGCTGAGGAAGAAGAGGGATTATCCCCTGGAGGAACAATAGGATGCAGCTAATATATATGTTTAAGAGATAGCAGGCTATTTATGGGACTGAATTCTGCAGTGCTAAATAGTGGAGTGCAACATAAAGTTGAATGTGAAATAGTTTATCATTGATATGGGAACTTACTCTCTTGAAAAAGGATTTAACATATTAGCAAACACCCTGGGCGGCAGTAATAACATGTCCCTAGGATGGCCCTCAAAATCTTGGAAAATTAACGGTGCATGCTAATCAAAGTAGAAATGCAGAACTATCATGACATTGCAGTATGGCTTTGAAAATCCTGAGGAAATTCACTGACTGTATCTCACAGTGGGATCCAGGGGAAATTCTGTTTACCGAAGCAGTAAAAGAATACTGATGAGACGGGCACCAGAATGTTGGGAAGTTTAAAAGTGTTCTCTACGGAACTGACAATAGAAAATGTTATTACATAACGGGGTGCCCTCAAAGCAATGAGGATAATAAGATCCCTAAATAATAGAAGCCAAATAGTAGTGTTTTACCAGCAAAAGTAAGGTGAGTACAGATAAGAATAGAGTAGCACTCAGGGGGTTCCTGTCTACACAAAAATGTGGAAATGTCTCCTAAAACACAGTGTTCCTCAAAATAACATCAATGGGCAGCCAACAAAACAATATCAAAAGCATATCAATATTGAATGATGGGTAAACTGAATAAATAATAACCCCAAAAGATAAGAGGGAGATAGAGCAAGGTACTATTACGAAGAGAGAAAGTGATGTGACCTCAGCAGAGAGAAAATGATTTGAAAATGTTATGCTGAGAGCTTTGAAAATGGAGGAAGCAACATGAGCCCAGGAATGCAAGGAATCCAGCTCTAGAAGCTGGAAAGGACAGGAAAGGGATTCTCTCCCAGAGCTCCCAGACTGAGCAAGTCCTGCACATTGTTTGATTTCAGCCTAGTTAAACTGATTTCAGACTTCTGCCCTCCAGACTCTAAGAAATTTTTGTTGTTTTCAGGCATTGAATTTGTGGTAATTTGTTTGGGCAGCCACAGCAATCTAATACTAATGAACAGAAAGCTGAAGATAGTCACAAAATAAAGTCACAGTTCCTTGCCTAGTTTGTAGACTTAAGCCAGTTTTCAGTCCAGAACCCACTGGCTAAAGGAAAAATTGGGTCTCTATAAGGAAGGAACTTGCAACCCACAAGGCGAATATGTTCTGTAGTAATTCCCCTAGTACCTCCCCAGAGGGAGCTATGAACCATTACTTGATTAGACATGAACAAGGGAAAGAAGAATACCTGGAACTTTAGAGGATACGGGGACAAACTAACATTCATATCATGCGATGAAAAACAACACCATGGCCTTTTTGTTAGAGTGAGTACAAATGGGGACCAGGTCCAGATCAAGTTGGGTCCCCTTTGTTAAAAACCACATAATATCCAGTGTTCTATTCTCTGAATCGTAATAGAAATGGATGTGCGTGGTATATAGAAGAATCCTCATCTCAATTTCTTGACCTGTAGGAAAATCACTATAGTAGCAGGAAGGCTCAGTGGAGGTTTCTAAAACTACACACATCCCCAGAGAGGAAATGAAAAACACTAACACATGCCGGGAGAAGGGTGGAGATGGCTGAGATTAATGTCACCTCTGAAGTCCTCAACAATGTAAGGTTGTGTTTCCTATAAGGTTTTGATTTAATTGACCAGTCTGACACTACTAAAAGTGGGTGGAACGCAGTGGTTGACAGTGGACTACTACAAGTAATCAAACAGCAGCATCTATTATAACTGTTGTGTTAGAGTTGGCAGGGCAGAAGAGCATGGTTTCTGGCAACTGCCAAGTGTCTAATGATCTTATGAATGCATATGTTTTCATTACTACCAGAAAGGAGGACCAGAAATCATTAAAGTGAAATGGACAAGAGGATATATTTACTATTTCATTTCAGGGCTATATTAACTTTCTCACTGTTTGTTTATAATTTAGTACAAAAGTACCTAAACTGAACAGTCCACAGACCATCATAATAGGCCACTATCTTGATGGCATAATGTTAATCAAACCAGATAAGCCAGAGGTGGAAACATGTTGAAGATCTCAATAAGAAACATTTGCTCTAGAGCATAGGTGTAGCGGACAAACCCTTAAGATGGCCTGGTGATCCTCACTTTCTAGTATTTATGCTTCTGTGTAATCACCACCCTTTGAGCATGAGCAGGACCCATGACTTACTACTAACCAATAGAATATGGCAAAAGTGACATGTTGTAAGTGATTGATTACATGTACAAGATTATGTTACATAAAATTATAGCTCCTGACTCGCTCAAGCCTGTTTTTTCTCTCCCTCACTGACTTAGAACAAAGGAGTTTTCAAGTTGTGAGCTGCTTACACAGAAACTGGGGAGGCATCTGGCCAAGAACTAGAGAGAAAGCTGTGACTTTGGTATGATGACCTTCAAAAAATTGAATGTTCCTAACAATCGTATAAACTTGGAAGAAGACCTCGAATTTTAGATGAGACTACATTTCCAGACAACAGCCTTATTACAGCCTTGGAAAACACCCAGATATGTTGTGCTTAGACTTCTAACTTCCAGAAATTGTGAAATAAAAAATATAGGTTGTTTTAAGCTGTTAAGCTAGTGGTTACATTGTAACATAGCAATAGTTTATACAGTAGAAGACAAACCCTCTAAAGATTTAGGGGCCTAACATATTGGTGAAATTTTTGAGGATCCAGTGGTCTTGGGAAGGGAAACAAGTTGACATTTTTTTTCATAATGAGCCAGGTAGTAAATATTTTAAGCTTTATAGTCTGCAAGTTCTATAGTCTTAAATTCTCCATTGCAACTACTCAAGTTTGCCATTGCAATGCCAAAGTAGACATAGAAAATACACAAGCAAATGGGCTTGCTGGGCATGGTGTCCCATCTAAAATAAAAAACAAATGTATGAGTTTCTCATTTCCCACCAGTAAGAAATCATCATATTACTTTGTGTAACTCTTCAGGTTCTGAAGGCATCATATTCGGCACTTGTGAATAATGTTAAAACCCACTTACTGGGCAACATGTGAGACCTTGACCTCTAACTTTGCATAAGGCCTAGAGTAAGAAAAGTACAGTTGAGGCTGCAGTACATACAACTAGCCCTTCCTTATGAGCCATATGACCTTCTAGGCTTTATGTTACTAGTAAATTCTATGGTTTGAAAGATAAAGCCTTAAATTGAAATATAGTCCCTGGAGTTCAGAAAAGGCCATGTCAGAAAAGTATACAGCATTTGAAAATCAGCTCCTAGAATGTGGGACCTCATTCAGGTGGAGCACCTAATAATGTTTGATTAAATGTCTTTGCAGCAGAGAATGCCATATGAGCTGGCCCTGATAGATACACAAAGGCATAGGTCAAATGGGTGAGCTGCAATTCAGTATATGATAGAAGCATTATAACTGAGATCAGACACTAGCAGGGCCAGAGAGCACAAGTAATCTTTGTAGCAGGGACCCCATATGTCACCATCACTGTCTCACTAGCACCTCTGTCACTGCTCATATCCATGCTTCATAGGGGTTTCTTTATGATCAGATGAAAGAGGATGTAAAAAAATCAAGCTTGGCACAAAGATGGGTCAGCTCAGTGCAGCGTGAGTGATCTATAAATGGATGTGGCTGTACTATCGCCTCAGCGAGGAGGCTTGAGGGACTCAGTGGGGAGAAAGCCTCCCAATGTGCTGTGAGGAGCAGTGCATTTGGTCATCTACTATGTAAGAAAAGACAACTGTCGGATGATAAGTGTGTACATAGACTGGTGGGCAATGACTAATGGCCTGGATAATCGGCCATGGATCTTAAAGGAGGATTAAAGACTGGAAAGACCAAGAAAAATAAAATGAGAGGAGGAGGCATAAAAATAGAATTATAAAAATGGTCATAAAAGGTGAAGATATTTTAAACTCATTTTTTATAATCATTTCATTCTGAAATGATTAATTAGAAGAGGCACTAAACAATTAGGATGACCCATTCATTTGATATCAGCCAACCTCTGTCATCTGCCACCCCAGGCACCACAATGGGTACATGAACAAGGTAACCATTATGTCAGGGATGAAGGCCACGTAGAGTGGAACACTATGTGTTCCCACTAACCAGGACTGCTCAATGCTCAACCAGCTATCCACAAAGACCAACCCTTGGTCTCTGCAACGTAAAGCCTTCAAGAAGACCAACCATCCACTCACTAGCAAGTTGATTACATTAAACCCTTTCAACTCTGGAAATGGCAGTGAATTATTTTTACTGGGGTCAACATGTATTCTAGATATGGGTTTGTCTTTCCTACCTGCAGAACCTTGGTACGCACCACTATCTGAGGGGTTACAGAGAGTCTGATCACCAGCACGGGATCACATATAATATTGACTGACACTAAAGGATCCATTCAACAGCAGCAGGGAGGGAGAAGGGGTGTTATGTAGGTAGATAACCATGGGATGCATGGTACTTTCATATTCCACATCACAAAGTAGTCACTTCTCTGTTAGAACATTGAAATGGCCTCTTAAAAATGAAGCTGAGATGCCAGCTTAAGAACAATAACTTGTGTGAGTAGGCATCTTGCAGGACATAATATATACTCCAAATCATGGGCCAGTATATGATGCTCCATCCTTAATAGAATACATGGGTCTAGGGGGAAAAAAAGGTTGATGGAGGAGTGACCACTTAACATTGCTCAAAGTGGCACACAGGGGATATTTGTTCTTTTTGCAGGTCCAGATATTCTAGTCTCCAAAGGGAGAATGCTCCTACTGGGGGACACAGTAAGAGTGTTATTGAACTTTCTAGGCAGGGCCTTAAACCCCTCAGCGTTGAGGGCTTTGGCCACCCCACCAGGCATGCCACCCAGATGAGCAGGGGTTCTAGCTCAGGGCAAGGAAAAACTTGAAGTGACAAAGCAGGTGATGAGAATCAAAAAAATGCCTCAAGATCCACTGCAGCAGTATAGTTCCTTCCCCTAAATGTAAAAGCGAAGCCTGGGCTAGCTCAGTTTAGGCAAAATACTAAATGAGATGTGTGGATCTGAGATGGATTGCAGGGTGAATTGTAGTAGATATTCTGGTTCTCTGCCCAGATAACCCTCTTCAGGGCTAATATATCCATGCCCCTTCTGTTATTAATATCAACTGCTGCAAGCTCTTGGTTGCCTCCCTTACTGGGAATTACCCTTGGCCATAGGAAACTGACTCATCCAAAGTTTCATCCCCTTCCAAGGGGGCCTTCAGTCAATGCCTGGCTTATGTAAAAACCATCACAACTCCAAAGCTCTTTGTAAGATAGGCTGAGTCCTCATTGAATATCACATTGAAAAAAAATCCCTCTTTGCCCCATTTTGCCTGTGATTTACTCTCATAGGTATATATCTCAAGGCCAGTTAACAAGAAAACTAATCTAAGAGAACCTAATCTTAAATACAAAACACAGCCTTATTTATTTTATATGTGTGTATGTGTGTGTGCTCATTAAATACAAAATACACTTATTATATACTAATATATGTGTATGTATTCAAAACAAAATATATAGGTAGAAAATACAAATATGTATAAATATATATATACATATATTCTAAATATTTAATATATATGCACTAAATACAAACACACATGACTCTAATACAAGCATGTGTTGGTGATATTGCTGGTTTGGTTCCAGACAAACATGAAAAAGTGAATATTACAATACAGCAAGCCATAAAATTTTTTTGGTCTCCCAGTGCGTTTAAATGTTATGTTTACACCATAATGTAGTCTATTAAGTGTGCAATGTTATAGATAAAAAGATTACATCTTAATTTAAACATACTTTACTGTTAAAAAATGATAATCAATCAACAATCAATCATCTCAGCTTTCAACAAATCATAAACTTTTTGCTGGTAGAGGGTCTTGCCTGGATGTAGATGGTGGCTGCCTGATTAGGATGGCGACTCCTGAAGGTTGGGGTGATCGTGGCAATTTCTTAAAATAAGACAACAATGGAGAAGTTGGCTGCGTCAATTGATTATTCCTTTCATGAAAGATTTCTCTGTATCATGTGATTTGTTTGATAGCATTTTGAGCACAGTAAAACTTCTTTCAAAATTAGAGTCAATTTTCTCCAACTCTGCCACTGCTTTATCAACTAAGTTTATGTAATATTCTACATCTTTTGGTGTCATTCAAACAATGTTCACAGCATCTTCACCAGGAGTCTATACCACCTCAAGAAACCACTTTCTTTGTTCATCCATAAGAAGCAACTCCTCATCTGTTCAAGTTTGGTCATAAGATTGCAGCGGTTAAGTCTCATCTTCAGGCTACACTTCTAATTCTAGTTCTCTTCCTGTTTCCATCACGCAGTTACTTTCTCCACTGAAGTCTTGAACCCCCTAATGTCATTAATAAGAGTTGGAATCAATTTCTCCCAAATGCCAGCTAATGTTGATACTCTAATCTCTTTCCATGAGTCATGGATGTTCCTAATGGCATCTGTAATGGTGAATCCTTCCCAGACAGTTTTCAATTTACCTTGCCCAGATCCATCAGAAGAATCACTATCTATGGCAACTTATGAAATGTAATTCTCCTAGAATAAAATTTGAAGTAAAAATTACTCCTTGATATGGGGGATGCTGAATAGATATTTGTTAGCAGGCACGAAAATAATATCAATCTCCTTGTACATCTCCACCAAAGCTCTTGGGTGACAGGTGCACTGTCAATGAGAAGTAATATTTCAAAGGAAATCTTTTTTTCTGAGCAGTAGATCTCAACAATGGGCTTCAAATATTTAGTAAACCATCCTATAAATATGTGTTATCATCCAGGCTTGGTTGTTCCATTGATATAACACAGGCAGAGTACATTTAGCATAATTCTCAAGAGTCCTAGAATTTTTAGAGCGGTAAATGAGCATCGGCTTCCACTTAAGAGTTACCAGCTGCATTAGCCCCTAAAAAGAGAGTCAGTCTGTCCTTTGAAGCTTTAAAGCCAGGCATTGAATTCCCCTCTCCCGCTATGAAAGTCCTAGATGGTATCTTTTTCCAGAATAAGGCCGTTTAATCTACATTGAAAATCTGAGGCTTTAGCGAAGCCGCCTCCATCAGTTATCTCAGCTGGATCTTCTAGAGAAGTTGATGCAGTTTCTGAATCAGCACTTGCTGCTGCTTCACCTTCGATTTTATGTTATGGAAATAGCTTCTTTCCTGAAACTTCATGAACCAACCTCTGCAAGCTTCCAACTTATTCGTATGCAGTTTTCTCACTTGTCTCAGCCTTCACAGAATTGAAGAGAGTTAGGGCCTTGCTCTGGGTTAGGTTTTTGCTTAAGGGAATGTTGTGGCTGGTTTGATGTTTTATTCTGACAGCTACAACATTCTCCACATCAGCAATAAGGCTGTTTGGTCTTTTATTATTCATGTGTTCGCTGGAGTAGCACTTTTAATTTTTTTCAAGAACCTTTCCTTTGCATTCACAACTTTACTGTTTGGAGCAAGAGGTCAGCTTTAGGTCTAACTTGGCATTTGACATACCTTCCTCACTAAGCTTACTCATTTCTAGCTTTTGATTTAAAGGGAGAGATGTGTGACCCTTCTTTTTACTTGAACCTCACTTAGAGGCCATTGCAGGGTTATTAATTGATCTAATTTCAATATTGTTGTGTCTCAGAGACTAGCAAGGCCTGAGAAGAGGCAGAAAGATGAGGTAAAAGCAGGTGACAGTACAATCAGAACACACATTTCTCAATTAAGTTTATAATCTTATGTACATATAGTTGATGGCATCTCCAAACAATTAAAATAGTAACATCAGAGAGCACTGACCATAGAGCACCATATCAGATATAATGATGAAAAAGTTTGCATATTGCAAGAATTACCAAATTGTGACACACAGACACAAATCAAGCACATGCTTTTGGAAAAATGGTGCTATAGACTTGCTTAATGCAGAGTGTTGCCACAAACCTTCAATTTATAAAAAGCACAATATCTGTAAAGTGCAATTAAGTGAGGTACAACATAACAAGGTATACCTGTATTTCCAATGATTTCAGTTAAAAATTTTTATGAAGTATATTGCTCCATTTTTTCAGTGTGATGAGCATAAATTTACCAAGTTTTATTTTATTTATTTTGTTTTTTTTATTATTTCAGCATATTACGGGGGTACAGATGTTTAGGTTACGTATGTTGCCCTCGCCCCCCACCCGCCAAGTCCAAGCTTCAAGCGTGTCCATCCCCCGGGTGGTGTGCATGGCACTCTTTGTGTATGCATATACCCGTCCCCTCCTCCCTCCTCCCCCCTCCCTCCTGCCCAACATCCAATAGATGTTATTCATATATGTGCACTTATGTGCAATCTCAGCTACACAGGAAATTTTAATTTGTAATTTAAAATGTACTCTAAAAATTCTTATTGATAAAAATCTAGAGTCAGTTAGTTGGTACCACGTATTTATAAATAAACTGTAAATTATCTAACATCTCCATAAATCGCAATTTTAGTAGAGTGTTTGACAACCTTGAAAAATTAAACATTCAGTTTCTATACAGTTTTCAACAGGATTATTCTGTGATTTTTTTGGTTATTATTTTTTAGGAAATATTAACTAAACGGCCCTTTACTTAGTGAAATATGTGCAACACCATTTCTTTATCTCCTGAAATTCAGGTGTAGGGAAGAAAAGTCAAATTCTAAAACCATCTTAAATTAATATTTTAAGTAATTATTTTAAAATCATTTTAATCAGAATCATCACATAGATGTATTATGTTTTAGTATCCTTGCATCATATTTTTATTTTTTTCTTAGCAAAAATAACAAGAGACAGAAAATGAGGTTCTTTAATCTGAAATGAAAACTTCAAAGGTGTTATTGATCTTTTCACATCACATCAAAACTACATTGATTGTGGACAAGACAAACTATTGGCAATCAAGAACAAGTTTAGAGTAATTTTAGAAGATGTGAGTTCTAAAAGTCAGCAAAAAAGTGAGTCATGTTTTCTACAGAGGACTGCTAGGTGATATCTCCTGTGAAACACAATTCCAGAACGCATGTTCTTATAAATGTGGTCCCATCCATGAAGCACACTGGAGTGTCAATGCCAGAGACTGTGCCCCTGTCAGACACCTGCTTTTGGTGAAGAGTTTCGCTGTCTTTTCACAGACTGCCATAGTCTCCTCTAAGAACTCTAGAATTTCTTGTTTACCAGACATAATCTCACTTTCAGTAGGATGGTTGAAAGCATAATACCATAGGAAGCTCCTAATTTTGCCAAGTGTATTTTGCTGTGTAAAATATGAGTCAATATCTATTGAAGTTTCCAGTTTCATATATCCATGTGAGGTATAGGGTGTCGGGCAGGTGGGTGCGGGGAGAAGGCGATGGGTATATTCACACCTAATGGGTGTGGTGCGCACTGACTGAGGGATGGACACGCTTGTAGCTCTGACTCAGGTAGGGCAAAGGCAACATATGTAACCTAAATATTTGTACCCCCATAATATTCTGAAATTTAAAAAAAGAGAAAAAAAGGAAATTATAGCACGATATGAGTTAACATCAATGGAATGACTATTATTGGCACATAGTCTGTACTGGATTAAATATTTACTTGTATTATCTGATATAATTTTGTCAAAGCTTACTGATAAATAATGTAATTGAATCTTAGAAAGAAAACCCACCTAGAGTCATTCAGTTAACAAGTAGCATGAGTCCAGGCCCATGTTAAAGCAAAGTCTAGGTGCTTATTCAATAAGCAATGTCTATGGTTATGCAGACATTGATTACATTTATTAAGCATCTTCAATGTGCCAAACCCTGTAACAGAAACTGGAAATAGACCTAATTTATAAGACACATTACCTACCCTTTTAGAGCTTATAGTCTAAAAAAATGATAGAGGAGTAAACAAGTAAACGTATAAATAATTTTCAAGTAAGGATAAGTTTTATAAATAGAATACAGATAAGTGTTAGAGAGATGAGTAAAAGGAACTTGTTTTCTGTAAGGTTGCAGGGGACTCCTAGTGAGGAAGTCACATTTGAAAGGAGTCCTGAATGATCTAAAGATAAAATCCATGTACAGACCTTAGGGGGAGATCACGTAGTTAGACGCTGAAATGGGAACAAGTTTGCTGGGTTTAAGGACCAACAAAGCTGAATGAGTGAGGAGGAGAGTGTGACATCAGCACAGGTCAGATTACATTGACTACGGCAAAGAGGTTCAGATTTGACTCAGAGTGAAATTAGAGCCATTATTGATCAATGGAATTATTATTAAATTCAGCAAAGGCTTCGTTAAATCAGGGTAGAACGAAACTATATAAGTTAAACCATTGTTGGTCATAGAAGCGGAAGCAAAAAAAATAAAAGGAAGAAAGAGATATGATCAAAATTATACTGCTCAGATTTGTGATTAACATTTTAGGTGATTAATAATTTATAATAATAAAAACAGAGGCTGGATGGGAAGCATATAGTCAATTTATACTAAAATAATTTCTAAATTATGTTGTTCTGGTCACATCATGCATACATGTAAAAAAATCATAACACAAAAACAAAGTTTATAATGTAGAGAAGTGTAAGATAGTGATTTAAGACACTAAAACCAAAAAACATATTGGAACAGTCACAGACGACAGAGGATGAAGCAAGGGAGATGAAAGTCCATGGCACGCTCTGGACTTTAGTCATCAGGCTCTGGAACAGGGTAGGAAATCTGAGACTGCACCTAGTTTAAGGCAACTGCCATCAAAAAGTGTGGCCCAGAGCAGCAAAGCAGAGAGAAAGATCTCCCAAAATGCAGAAAGCTGTGGGTGGGATTAGAAAGCAAAGAAAATTCCCCAACAACTCACACAGCCACAGCTTTGTTGTGGAGCAGACCCTCAGCAACAGCCTGTTCTTGCTTATCGTGTACTTTCTTTTCTCCTTACTCTTCTTAGGCTCTTGTGACACAGCAATTTGTATTTTCTGACAAATAAGTTTGTTGCTAAGAAGAAAAAGAACAGAAAAATACCACATTGCCTAAAACTCACTGTCATTCTAGTTTCCCATGTCAAAACATCAGAGAAAAACATAAGGCTGGGGTTGGTGTCGTGTGAGGCCAGCTCTATTATTATCCGTCCCCTGATTCAGATGATACTATGTGAAATATGTCTGGGGAAACCTCCCTCTCTTCTAGACTTAGACGAAAATTGTATGCCTGGCCACCTGATCTTTGCATGCAACAAGGGCTCTATCATTGCCTTGTAATGTGTCATGGAGTATTTAGATATTTTCTTCTAGATAAGGTTTGTCTTGGCTTTCCCCGCCAGGAAACTGTCAAAAATCGTCAATGAAGCCAAGTTCCAGATGCTTCACGTGTTCGTGTGGTGCGGCGTTTGCGTCACTTTCCTTCTCACATATGGGAGCATCAAGGGAGAAGCGGTGGTAGCTATGGAGATTCTCTCTCTTCTGTCTCTCAGGACTAGGTTATTAACAAGCAGCATCTTTAGGGCCAGTTGGAAATACTCTGCAAGGATTAAAGAACAAAAGCAAGTTTTGATCAATACGTTTTGTGAATATGTCCCTTAAATTCTCCAAATAAAGTGAAACTAAAAAGACGAATCAGGAATATTTATATTTAAATCTGTCTTACCCTTTCTACTTAAAAAGTGGATATTTTTTCCTCTCAGAGTGTCCATCTTCGACATTCAAGCCTTTCAAACTCAAACATTATCTTGTATTTATTTTCCTTGAAGTAAATCTATTGTCTAATCGTGCCATATTTTCTTAATTTTGTGCAGCCAATATTCAGCCTAGAAATCTACCTCAAGCTTAGATTAATAAAAGAATCCTTCAAATGCTTCCATTTACTTTCTTTTCTATGTCTTATTGGTGAAGCAGGTAGCATATAAGTACATAAATTTAATGTGGGTTTTCTTATGCTGTTTATTAACACACTTTTTGTGTACTTATGTATGAATATACTTTAATCATTCTGAAATTTATGTTTGTATACTGTGTGAAATAGATATGTATTTCTTTTATTTAAATGAATAGCCAATTGTCAAAAAATTGAATGGCTCACACCGTGTCCTGATTAGAAATTAAACTTTTATTATTAAATTGTATACCATATACAGACAACTGATTCTAAACTGTTTTGTTCCATTGATTAATTTTCTCTGATACCACCCTTGTGTAGTTATTTGCACCTTTACAACACCCTTATTGCCATAGTTTTTAAGTATGTTTTCATATCTGATCAAAGGTATTCTCACTCAGTATTTTCCTGTAGTGTTTCCAACATAAAGAAAGGAAATGTTTGATGGAATATATATCCCAATTATCCTATTTTGATCATTACACCTTGTATACAGGTATCAAAATATCACATGTACTCCCCAAATATATGCAACTATTACATATCAATAAAAAACTTCTGTTTGGAAGCTTAAAAAAACACAGTCATTTTGATTTTCTTGTCAATTTTCTCCTCTTATGAATATCAGCATTTTAGCAAGCCCTGTGAAATTTCTGTTGGGATTTTGAGTAAGATGTAATTGAATATACAGCTTGATAGGGAGAGGGTTGATGTGCTTAAAGTATTTCTAGTCATGGACATGATATATCTCTTCCTTTCAAAAGTCAATTTATTTTCATCTTTTGCTATATTTTTCTTTGTCTTCCTATACAACTTATACATTTTATGTTAAATTTATTCCTAGAAACTTTATTGATTTTTTTTCTATGAATAAGGTCTTCTTCCTATAAAAATGTACGGTTTTCTATGACTTTTTATTGGAATGCTACAATGTTTTTGGACATTGATTTTGTATCTTACTTCTTGGCTAAACTAATTTATAAGATTTACTATTGTGTCAGTTTATTGTCTTTGTAGATATTACACAAAAATAGTGAGAATTTAATAAAATAACCTCAATTACCAAATAGGAATTTCAATGATAAGCAAACTAGAACTGCAAATAATGAAGTATTTCTTTGGGGAAATTTGATTATCTAATTGAATTTTGATACATCTGTAATTCTCCAGGCATTTTGTCCCAAAGTCACAACTTACAAAGAAATTATATAGGGGAAGAATTGTGTTTACCAGATGTCACTTAAATGCAGAGTTGTACTTGTACACACAACCCATTCATTCTTCTCTACATCATTTACCAAATGTTACCTCAGATATTACCTTGTATCAATTAAATGCTGTTATGTATAACATACTGCAAGAAATTTAAATCTGCTCTATAAGCACATATATGTTCACATGCTCATATATCATATCTTTCAAGTTTTAATTTTTACTTTGATAAAACAACAAAGAATAAAATAACAGTTTGAGGGAAAGCAGAAAGATGTAAGCTCATGTGCAAACCTCTTTCTGCTGTTTGTTCTCCTATTAGCTGATGACCTTAGTGATAATCATTATTACTCTTAAGAGGTGGTAAATTGTGTTCCTGTTGTGTAGATAATCAGGGAATGGTAAGGTAATTGAATGACATTTCTGAAGTCCCTGAAATTTGAAATGTGGCAACTACATATTTTGTAGTTTAATATAAAAAAATGATATTTTTTCCTAAGTGTGACTTGAATTGAATTTTGTGGAGAAAGCATGCTGACTTATTGGATTTTGCCCCAGTTAGCACTTAAAGTTATTTTAATCTCTAAGATAATTTAAAGGACTAATTACAATCTATTAGAGGCTTGCTGTGTTCATTGTTAGTATCAACTCATTTAATTATTAGTTCCTTATAAATTGTAAATATTTATAAGGGGTAGATAGCCATCTCTCCAAGCTGATTTTTGTAGCCAGCAGAATAAACTACATAGTATCAAAGGACCCAATCTCCAATAAAATAAATCTACTAGGATTTAAAGAAACCCTTCCTCTCAATGAGTTTTGCTCTGACCTAAAAATAATGAAATTTTACCAAAAACACTGACTTCATTAAAATTATCTTTTATATGATAACTTTCAAATACGACCTTTTTCAGAATAAAATGTTATTTAGCAAAGCACTTATTTTTTATTGTGGCGAAATATACATAACGATTTACATTTTATCCATTTTAGGAGTACAGTGATGCTTTGAGGACACTCACATTATTTTTTTTAAATAACGAATTCATTTATTTTAATTGACAAATAAAAATTGTATATATTTATTATGTAAAACATGTGCCAAAGATATTTAAATCAAGAAAAATTATATACAATATTTTGGTCCATAATAGTAAAGAGCGATATTGTTTGTAGTTCTTCTCTTGTTGCCTCTGTTATTGTTCAGCACTTTGCATCAGCACCATCACCTGGGAGCTTTTGAGAAATGCTGACTCTCTGACCTTAACCCAGACCTACTGAATCAGAAACTCTGAAGGAGTAACCAGCAATTTGTTTTTCCATTGTCTCTATAAGTGATTCAGAGAAACATCAAAGTTTGTGAACCACTGGACTAGGTGATTATCCTCTACATGAAGGCACCTACGTTCCAGAGAAGATATAAATAAATGGACACTTGACCAAGAATGGAAGTCCAAGCACTACTTCTGAAAGAAGACAATGTGGGCAAAAAATTAAAGCCTGCCTGTTCATCTATAGGTAGAATTTTTTGACCCACTAATTCCAGTGACTACAAGAATAATGACCATTTAATGAGAAACTAGTATTGCTTATTCTCAAAGTAGTTTTCAGTTTACAGATGTGAAGTCTCAAAGGAATTAAAAACCACATCAATTGCCAAAGTCACAAATCTAGAAATGCAATTCAGTGTTTCAAACATATCACCTCTACCCCCGGCCGCTTCTCCCAAACCTACCTTCTTTCTGCTAGATGTCAGTGCCTCATATTCAGGTCAAGTTTACTGAAATCTGAAAAGACAACTTAAAAGGGCTGTTCAGAATAATGAGACACACCTTTGAGTATGCTCTAGGTTTAAGTTAAACTAGATGTATGATTAAGTTGTTTATTTTTTTAATATACTTTATTATTTTTTGATCATCAAAAATCCTCAAAATATCCACATAAAAGATCCATTATACAAATCTCACTAAATAGGAACTGTTTGCTTCTCACTACTTCAACCCTGATCTTTCAAGAATATAACAGATCCGTTTTGAGAATTTGCAAAAGTCCTAGAATTTTCTTCCCTCTCAAAAACAGCATATTAACACACACAGAAATATGTGTTCAATTAAAATTGTTCATAAAAAGCTATATTTGTCCCTTTAGGTAGAATAATTCTTTGAGTACTCTGAGTTCAGTGTCTAGGAGGGTAGGAGAAACTGAGCATCATTGTTTTTCTCTTAAACCAGATTTTTTTTTCTTTAGTGATATCCCAAAGGGCCCATGAAACCTGAACATGGGATTTTTTTGTGGATCCTAAACTAATTCAGTTGGTTCCACCTTCATACTATCTTTAGTATTGTCCTTGTTTATTAATTTCACAATTTCTCACACTCATTCCTCTTGACTGAGTTATTGGGAAAAGGAATTTGTTTTTATTGTCTGTGTCCTTAGCCTAACCCATGTTAGGTGCAAAAACTTTCCATTGAGTGAATATTACATAAAATCACATCTTGATTCCCATTAAATAATTATTATAAAAAATGAATCTTGAGGATTTCAGTTATTACATAGCAATAATCCTCTTCTGCCTTAAGATTTGATGGATATAAAACACAAATACTCAGTGGTTACTATGTTCTGGTTATTTAATCACTAATTTTACATATAGAAGTATGGATGTAGGTACTTTTACCATTTCCACTCTGCAAATGAGGAAACTGAGACACAGAATGGTTTTGTAAACTGCCCAAGGCCATTTGGTCACTAAGCTGTGGACCCAAGGTTTAAACTAAGCAAACTTGCTTTAGAATCCATGAGGTTTCTAGTTGGACACTCAGCCTTAGAATTCTGCCCATCTTGATTTCTTTTGCCACCTACGAAGTCAGAACTGGAAATTCGTTGGGTTATTACTCATTTGTTTATTTAAATTTAAAAAAAATATTAACATGGTTGAGGAAGTAATTAAATAATTAAATAATTAAATTAATTACTAAAATTAAGTAATTAATTTTTCATCAATAAAATATTTATTGTTATACTTAAATAATTATTTCATGCTTTTAAAATATTAATGCACATGCTCATGATCATAAATTTTAACTTCATCTTGATGTGCATTATGTATTTTAAATATTAAGTTTAAACTGTTATTGGGAATGATAGAACTGAAACACAGCCTTGAGATCCCAATGCCAAAATGATCTGTAATCTCTCATGAACTACATAAAAAAACAACAAATAGATGAATCTATCCATAAAATAGTCAATGTGGTGGTTCTATTGCAGACATCTTCACAATCAATTCTTCCCAATGAGAAAAGGCCTATCAATCAATCAACCAGACATTTAATCAAAACACACAATGAAAAAATCTATCCAAACAAGAATCTGAAAGGAATTGAACTTTGATTACTTAAACATAAAAGGTGTGTGAGGTTTGAGAGCTAAGTTGCCTCTTTGTCAAATAAAAGATGGAGCTACCTTTTTTTTTTTTCTTGTGAATTGGACTTCCCTGGAGTATTCAGAATGGAGTTTGTATCAACCAATCAATTTTCTGCAAAGCAATTATTTCTTTTCAAATGTTTACATATAGTCAAGTGTCAGAAACAGTATAATACATATTTCATTTTTAAAAATTTCTTCATAAACTCGTTATAAATAAAAAAGCCCAATGACCAAGTGCCCAATATACATCAAATCAGAAACAAGATGAAATAAAATTATATAGACAAAATTGATTTCTGGGATTCTAACTTAGCCCAAATTCAGGTATCAAAGTGTGTGCTTCCTTATCTGAGATTTTAAAACAATCTCAAAGCTTTGTTACAAGCTGCATAGCTACAGAAACATCAACAATATTGCTACTTCTTTCAAGCTCACTAAATGCTAATAAAAGTACTTCTTATTATTTTTTTCAGTTAGGAATTGCTTTATTCTCAATTAGTCAACGAGGCTCACAAAGATTTTTAAACATCTGACTGAATATCCCTGCATATCTAAATTTCATGGTGAATCACTTAATTAGGGGCAATTGGCATTACCTAAAATCAATTGAATAATTATCCTCCATTTGAAAAGTGGCTAAACATTGGAGGTGGATTTTGATTTAGATTTTAAAGTGTAATGGAAAAAATAAACTGAATTCCATTGCTGAACAATTCTGTAACACCTTTCAAAAAATATATGAGGGCCAGGCACAGTGGCTTATGCTTCTAATTCTAGCACTTTGGGTGGCTAAGTCTAGAGGATCGCTTGAGGCCAGGAGTTTGAGACCAGCCTGGGCAATAGCGAGACCCCATCTTTACAAAAAATAAAAAAATAAAAAAAATAGCTTGAGGTGGTGACACCCACCTGTAGTCCCAGCTACTTGGGAGACTGAGGCAGAAGGATCGCTGAGCCCAGGAGTTTGAAGCTGTAGTGAGCATGATGATACCACTGCACACTAGCCAAAGCAACAGAGCAAGATGCTGTCTGAAAAAAAATATATGCGTATATATGAATTGTTTTCTAGCTTGATTTTATTATCCTGCAATGAGGTGCAATAATATTTCACAAATGATTGTCTTGCAATTCCAGCTACAAGAATTAAAGAATAAAATGCAAATGAATTTCAGCTGTATCTTTCAGGAAGAATATGAGAGTCAACTACATTTCTGAATCTGGGTCACTAGTTTAAGTCCTATCCACCACCACATTTTGGGAAATTCCAACCACAGTATCTCATTAAAAAGGCATTAGCACCCTTTCATTGCAATAGAATTATATGTAAAGCACCCTTGTCATCCAAACTGAGTGCAGGTGAACGAATGACAAGCACCTGTGCTCGTACCAATAGGTAATACCTTCAAGTAGGAACGTGTTCTTTAGCCTAATGTCATTTCTACTGGGTTTTGGGCTGTTCCTAATATTTTGGGGATTGGGCACATCAGTTTGAAGCTTGTCACCCAAATCTCATTCCCCATGTAGTTTCCAGGGTATCCTTGAGTACACGAGTGTTAGCATAGCATTGATCACCAGCTTCTTTTGGTGTGAGTGTCATGGAAGTCCAAACTCATACTACTCACTGCAGGACAGCCAGTAAGTTGAGAGACAAAGTGTTGGGGCAAGGAAAGTGTCTTTTGTTTGGAAAGCCAGCAAACTTAAAGGAGGCAGATTCATGTCCTAAAGAACCATCTTAAGTTAGTAAGAATTTTGGGCTCCTTTTTATGTCAAGGGAAAGCAAGGGATGTAAGAGATAAATGAGAACTGCAGATATCTGAGTGTCGGGGAGGGTCTGAGTAGGTTTTAAAATTTCTTCGTTCCTGGTCAGTTAACTTTGGAGGATGAAAGTCATTGTTACTTGTGTGCATACTTTTCTTATCTCCCTGGGAGTTAGCTCTGGGAAAGAAGGGACAATTATCTTTTTTCTTTTTTTTTTTTTTTTGAGAATTGAATTACAAACTAAATGTTTCCTATAATTATCTGGCCTACGTGTAGAGCTAGAAGAAGGTTTCAACCTAAAGGATATAACTGCAGGGGAACAGAAGCAAAATGGAGCTAGTCATGCTAAGCCTCCCTTACCCTGGAAGATTAGATAGTCAGCCAATTACAAACTTTCAGTTATCAGACAAATAAGGTCTGGTATCTAACACCACAGCATGGTGACTATAGTTAATACTACTTTATTGTTTACTTGAAATTTGCTGAGAGGATAGATCTTAAGTGTCCTCAATACATACACACACCCCAGAGATAACTATGTGTGGTGATAGATGTGTTGATCAATTTGATTGTGGCAATCATTACACAATGTATGCATATATCAAATCATAACATAATAAACCTTGACCATAACAATTTTTATTTGTAGGTTATAACAATAAGATGGAAAAAATATAAATCGGTGAACATAGTCAGCTAGGAACCACGGCTGTGACAGAAATGATCCAATACCAAGGCCATCCAGAAAATTTATTTAAAGATGCCATTCTAAGTCTTGCTCTTCCTCCATTTTTTTGGCAGACACTTTCCTCCAGATATTCTGCAGTAGGGAACAGTCTTCTCATTTGTCCAAGACCACAGAAATAGTTTGAAACACTGACATACTACATCCTGCCAAGCCTGCCAGACTAGTGTTTCTGTATCACTGCTCTGAAAGTATTAGGTTGGTACAAAAGTAATGTGGTTTTGTACCGTGATGTTTGAATCATTATAACTAGGCTTAAACACATTCTTATTAATCAAAATAGGAACCATTACAATCAACACATTTTTGCCAATGAGAAATAAGTTTGTTTATTCCAGTAGCGTAAAAATCTGTGCTTTGGGATTCGACGAAATCTTAGAAAGTATTTTCTGCATCCCACTAGTTGTGGAAGCATTTTCCCTGCAAAAAGTTGTGGAGATGCTTGAAGAAGTGGTAGTTGGTTGGCAAAGTGCCAAGTGAATATGACAGATGAGGCAAAACTTTGCAGCCTAATTGATTCCACTTTGAAGTGTTGGTTGTGCAAAGTGCAGTCTGTTATTGTCATGGAGAAGAATTGGGCCCTTTCCGTTAACCAATGCCGGCTGCAGGCATTCCAGTTTTCAGTGCATCTCATCGATTTGCTGAGCATATTTCTCAGATGTAATGGTTTCACTGGGATTCAGAAAGCTGTAGTGGGCCAGACCAGCAGCAGACCACCAAACGGTAACCATGACCTTTATTTGGTGCAAGTTTGGATTTGGGAAGTGCTTTGGAGCTTCTTCTTGGTCCAACCACTGAGCTGATCATTGCTGGTTGTCGTATAAAATCCATTTTTCCTCACATATCACAATCTGATCAAGAAACAGTTCATCATTTTTGTGTACAAGAAGAGGAGACGACACTTCAAAGTGATCATTTTTTTTGATTTCCGGCCAGCTCATGGGGCACCCACTTATCCAGCTTTTTCACCTTTCCAATTTGCTTCAAATGCTGGAGGACCATAGAATCATCAATGTTAAATTCTTCAGCAATTTCTCCTGCAGTTGTAAGAGGATCAGGTTTGATGATTGCTCTCAAACGGTCGTTGTCAACTGATGGCCAGCGACTGTGCTCCTCATCTTCAAGGCCCTCGTCTCCTTTGCAAAACTTCTTGAACCACCACTGCACTGTACGTTCATTAGCAGTTCCTGGGCCAGAAGCACTGCTGATGTTGCGAGTTGTCTCCTCTGCTTTATGACCCATTTTGAACTTGAATAAGAAAATCACTCAGATTTGCTTTTTGTCTAACATCATTTCTATAGTCTAAAATACAAATAAACAGCAAGTAATAAGGCATTACCAAAAAAAACAAAAAAAAACCCAAAAAAACATGAAGCAAGAATGTGCATTAAAATGATGTATAACGTAACCACATTTATTTAAGAATGTATTCCAATATTAAAAGGCAAGTTTCAACAATGCTAAAGCCGCAATTACTTTTGCACCGGCCTAAATAGTGAAGGGAGAGCAGTAGAGAGAAAATTTTGATGCAAGGGAGCTGCCCACATTTAGAGTTACAAAAGGAATCAGTTATACTCAGCCACAGAAAAAAGTCATACTGCAGCCTTCGGCCTTGGATTTGACCCACATGCCCAGCATCCACATGTTGGCCCTTCTCATGTTGATTTTAGATTTTTTTGACAAGATTTCATTCTGAAAACCTCAGCCACTAACAAATTCTGGATGCTGTATCCTGAAATATGAGAAAATGGCTCATCCTGTTCTCCACTGTCTCTTGTTACTGCCCCAGGTGGCAGCTCTCCAATTTCTCTGGCTCTCCAATAAAGGAGTGGACTCCCCTGAGCCAGAACCAACTTAGATTTTCGTAATTGCTTATTTAACAGTCTTCCCTCTAAGAACAGCTAAACAGTTGATATCATCTCTTTAGTTTCCTTTGAACTTCTAGAATGAAGAAAAAGGCATGGAAAATAAATGAACACAGCTAATTCTTTGTCTTTCCTTGGTAATTCCCTTTTCAATTCTGGACATGAGCTTCTAGGGAAAGTTAGGGTCACAGCTTTTAATTTATAGATGTCTTTTATGGAAATCATAAATGTACAAGTTTAATAAAATGGTATCTCCTTCAAGTATCTCTGAGAAATCGGGGGGCTAGGTGCATACACCCTTGAGGTGAATTGTTCACTGCATTTTCACCATCAGATTTTTCTTGGAGAAGCAATTTTATGGGTGGGGTTGTTTGCATTCCCCAGAGATCTAGGAATCACCTGACTCTGCAGTGAGTACAGGCAGCTAATTAAATGTTCATGAAGAGTCCCCTTAGACTCAGGAATGGGAGAATAAGCATTGGAAGCCTGTTTTTTTTAAAATTTTGTTTATTTTTTATTTCAGAATATTACAGGGGTACAAATGCTTTGGTTACATAAATTGCCTTTGTACTGCCTGAGTCAAAGCTGCAAGTGTGCCCATCCCCCAGACAGCACAAACCACACCTGTTAGGTGTGAGTTTATCCATCCCCTCCTCCCCCACTTCCTGCCCAACACCCAATGATGAATGTTGCTTCCATATGTGCACATAAGTTTTAATTGATTATCAATTTAATGGTGAGTATATGTGGTGCTTGTTTTTCCATTCTTATGAGACTTCACTTAGGAGAATGGGCTACAGCTCCATACAACACAAGAGGTATTAGTTCACCATTTTTTTGTGGCTGAGTAGTACTCCATGGTATACATATACCACATTTTATTAATCCGCTCATGTATTGTTGGGCACTTGGGTTGTTTCCACATCTTTGCAATTGTGAATTGTGCTGCTATAAACATTCAAGTGCAGATGTCTTTTTTATAGAATGTCTTTTTTTCGTTTGGGTAGATTGAGGGCTGTACCTAATATGGATACTCATATTTTAGCTTCTTTCCTGTTTTACAGATGAAAAGTAGAATAAAAGAAACAATCTGATCTAAATTCTGATAAAACAATCATCAAGGACCTTGTCAGTTTTTTTGTCTAAAACTATAGCCCTTGCCAAAACTTTGAGTTCCTGAAGGGAGAATCTGGGTTTTAGCTTTGGGGTGGAATCCCACAAGGACTAGTTAGAAGCCTCCTGAGAGAAAGGCTGAGGCACAGTAGTCTCCCTGTGCCACATCCAAAGCCTCATAGAGAAGAGAAGCCTGTCACCGAGCAGGGCTACACTCAGCTACTCCACTGCCAGCCTGGGGCAGGCACCAGATCCACAGCCTCCCAGACATTCAGCCCAGTCATTCTGTGCCCCCACAGCGCCATCCAGTGAAGATACACGGGGTTTTCTAGATCCCTCCCTGTCAGGAGTGAGCACTTCTTTCATTGGTTCCTCACTCTGCCACCTGTGTACTGTGTGGTTTTGTGAAAGCTCCTGATCTTCTCTGTGCTTCAGGGATAATATTACCAGACTTACAGATGATTTAATAAATGCAAAGCATTTCTAGCAAGACCATAGTAAGAATGGTTTAAACAAACATTAGGTGTTATTATTAGTTTCGTGTTTCACCCTTTCAAAGCTCCCCAGAAAATATCAGTAATCAGATTACTACAAAACTGTGGAAAATCGAGTGTCTTCGGTGTTGACAAAATTAAGTATTCCATTCTCACGGAATGTATGCCATGGTGTTTTGCCCAAATGAGCATAGCTACTAAATGATGGAACTAAGCCCAAGTGTCTTTATATTTGGTCCAGTTTTCTTTCTAGAGTGCCTTGTAGAATAAGTTTATTAGAAATTTTCTGTAGTTGCCTAGGAAAGCAAATCTGTGAGATTCCCTACAATTTTCACACTTTTGATTCTTGGGTGCCAGCCTGCCAGTAAGAGGGAAGGTGCAGGTTCACTAATACCTTATTGTGGATTAACAGCACTAGTAGCACTAGTAACAGTAGTGGTAGTAGTGGGGGTAGCTAGCTGACTGAGTCTCAGGCATTTATCCTTTATGTTTAGTTTCACAGTCGATGCTCAAAACAACCTGGGGAGGTATACACTATTACTACTTACCAAATAAGGAATCGAAATTTAAGAGATTAAGTAACTTGCCCCAAATCAAATCTGGGCAATGGAAGGGTCTGAACCTTGATGACAATTTTTATTGCTCAAGCTTATTTTCAACAGTTGCGGAAATCACTGGAAATGGAAAACAATGTTGAAAGTCAGGGATTTATTTGACTATAACACTGCAAAATTACTTTTAAAAATCATGGGATTTAGATTTTAAAGAAATTTAATGAATTTAATGAATCATATAATCCTCAATGTTTTATTTGGTAAAATATTAACAGAAAATAGAGGTCCAGAAAAGTTGAGGCAGTTGTCCAGGGTCATCCACCTAATTAGTAGCAGAAGAAAAATTAATATGTATATCCTGTCTTCCTATTTAAGTCTCCCTTCTGTATTATATTTCATCTGTCTCTCTCTCTCTCTCTCCCTCCCTCTCTCCCTCTGGAATAAACTTTCCTATTTCGGTAGAAAGCAGCCTTTTTTCTTTTTTGGATGCTCAGAGAATATGGTTCAAGGAAGAATTACAGTCACTTCCAAACCAAAGTAAATTTCCCACTTCTGGATTGACTTTGTGTATTTTTATATGTCAGCCCTCAAACATGAAGCCTCAATCTAGATGCAGAAACACCCCAAGGTTTCTCAAACATTCACAATATAGGTGTGCAAACTAAATTTTAAAATAGCTGTCAGTTTCAGGAGATAGGATACTTAAATTTACAATTCATTCTATCATATTTTATAGTTTAAACACTGAAAACAAAATGCTAATATAGGTTCTTAACACCTTCCTATGCAAATATAGGTGGAAACATGTCACTATCTATAAACTCTAGAAATCACCCACAGGGCAAGCAACAAAACAAATGCAATGAAAAGAAGAAAAGGTTATACACTGTATTTCTTTCAGCATGGTCAGTGTTTGATGTAGAATGTAAGACGTTTTCACATAAGTAATAGGAACAGAACTGTTCTGCACAAGAAGAAGAAGCAAATAATTTGTCCTTCTAGAGAGAAAAAGAGACAGGATAAACTGAAGTCTTAGGGCTAAAGCCATTTGGGACGGTTCGCGGCTGTGTTATTGGACCATTCCTCTATGTGTGCCATCTTCTACAGTGAATTCTGCATACTCGTAAAATTCTTGGGGGTAAGTTTTCTGGAAATAAAAGATATAGATCTCTCACCAAAATTAATGACGGAACAGTGGGATACAGGAACACTGAAATAGAAAGGAACAAGTATTATTAACTAATCAAATTCATGGGGCCTGCTCTAAACTTCCAAAAAGCAGTAGTGTTGAGAAGTGGTCAGTTCTCTAGGAAACAGATACTGCTTTTCCGAGGAACAAGAAGCTTCCTGTCACGACCTACACCCCAAATGCTAAAATTCCCTATTAGTTGAAAACTCAGTTTCATCAGAAATGCTTAAGAATATGAGCTGTAGAGACAGACCCTCTGAATTTGAATCCTGATTCCGCCACTACTAATCTGTAAAATCTAAGTTAATGTTCTTACGCTCTCTGTGCCTCTATAAAATGGAAATAATAACAGTCTCTCTTTTTTAATGTTCTTTTGAGTATTAAACAAACCCATGCAGTGCATTTATAAGAGTGCCTTACACAGACTATGATAAATACATGTTAGCTATCATTATTAACATTAAAATTTCAAACAGCCATTCTATATACTGCCTAACCTACCACTGGCAATCTGGCATACAGTTGTTCATGTCTCCCCACCCACATCCCACCAATATTCCATCTAGAACCTAACCCAAATGATGACAGATTATTCTCTAATTACACACTTCAGCCTACTCAGCTGTGCCACTTGGTTACTGTGTCTTCCACCTTCCAGCTTTCTGCCTCCTTACATTTTCCAGAAATGCCAAGTATAACTCCTTCCCCCATCCTAACTTCACAGTTTCAAATTGCTATGTGTCTCCACTTTAGCCATAAATGACATATTATTAGTACACAGTTTCCCATGCCAGCTGGGAGGATTGCCACATTATCAAGCCCTCTAGGATCACTCCCACAAGCATAAAAAGAAACTAGCATCTGTCTTCCATTTTTCTTATATAGTCCTTAAATCTTACTTTCCCCAACTATTACTTGATTTCACACACAGATTTTCATTTATTACACTTCATATCTGCCGTTTTCTTTCAGGAACAATCAGATCACAAAACTTATTAAAATCACCCAACCTAAGAATATTTCCTCAACAGTGAATCCTCTCCAGCTAATATTTTACCATTATATTTTTCAAAAGTATAGTTCACTCATATTTCTTCACCTTCAAATTATTCAACACCTTAAAATATGACTTATATTTCAATAACATTCTTTTTAAAACCCATAAGGAGAAGGCTATGTGTGTGTGTGCCCTTGCACACACAGCAGCACCTGCATATACATCTGTCCTTGTCCCTTAACCATGTCTGTGACATGTGACATTGTGGACTCACCTGTCTTTTTTGAAACTTTCTTCCTTTTTGGCATCTATGAGACATCAAGCACACTTTGTCCCTCTTTGTGACTCCTTTACTTAGACTTCAGAGTAATTCATTTATGGTAAATCTACTCATTATCTTGCTGATATAATTCAATCTTATTTTGATATCTTCATTATCCATTTTAGATTAATGCTTACTATTGGTGTGACTCATTCATATGTTTTACTCTCAATAATTGAATGGTTTGATATGGCTATTCACTGTTAAATACATTTTATTTAACACAGTTTTTACTCTTTTCAATCTCCTAAATCTAGAGCTCTGGAATACCTATACCATACGTAATTAATGGAACAACTTGTTTTTCGGGACATGGTTTGAGAGCCCTATGGGAGTCATGTTCCAGAATCCTGATTCTGGAGTTCTAGTTCCAAACACATAGAGTATCTCTCGTAGGTATTTTAGGAAGTACCTAGACAACTAGAACATCTGTTGTGGATGCTAAGACATTCAGATCTAATGGAATCAGTGATGGCTGCATTTTAATGTGCGCACATTTTTAAAAATTGTGAGAACGTGAATGAGTTTTCCACGTACTATTTTTCGAACTTGTAGGAAAATTAAATGCACTTGTGCTGTGCATCGTCAGAGACAGGATTCTCAAAGAAACATAAAACATATTCACAGTCTTAATGACAGATCATTAAGTCTTATTCTACCATTTTACCAAAGAGGAGACAGAAATTTTCCAAGATCCCACTGATAGCTGATATTCTAGGTGACTCAGTTTAGTGTTACTAAAAAGTGATTTCCTTAAAAGTGAATGTTATAAAAATTCTTAAGCATTATTTTATTACATTTCTAGTCTAATAAAGACCTCCCATATAAAGACATTCTTGATATTTTATTAAGTCCAAGGGACTGCAGTTGACATATGAGTGCTTACTCTTCATGCATCTTTTAATTTAACATTCAAGGATATAGGAAACAGAAGATATTTGTGGGAGAAATCATACACATTACAAATGGAACTTGAATTAACCTACAATGAAAACACAGATTAAAAAAGACTCACAGTAGAGGTTAAGTCAAAACTACACAATAAAAGGCAGTTGAAGGGAAGTGATTAATGATACCAAGGTCATTTAGCTAAGGAAAGCAGTAACAGATGAGTATGAAATTTATTTGAATGTCCTCGTAATCACAGCAATAGAGAAAAACAAGTCAGTTGCATGGTATAGATTGTCTATAAAAGGTATAACAACTTGATAAAAGAAGCACTTTTTTAAAGGAAGTTGGAAATAGTCACCAGAAACATCAATCAAAGTAACTAAAATATTGCCACTAACAGGACTTGGTCTGAGAACACTATAATTTTTTCTAAATTTTACAAAAAAAAAAAAAATCAGGCATATGATTTTTTCATAAAATGTCCTTTAATTAAATACTAAGACATACTGGGGTCATGAGATTGGACCATGAAGGGAATGTCTAGTTGTCAGTTGTTCAGTAAGGTTATCAAATAGCAAGGATAAGGGTAAAGTATCTTTCTCAGACCACTACTTTCAAATTGAACGTTGCTTCACTTGGTGTTCCAGGAAAAGTGAGTGACATGGCTATTAGGACCAAGGTTGCCAGGTGCGTGGGTAGGAGTTACCCATGCAGATGATCAGTGGCAATGCCTCAAGGGAAAGAAGACTTTTCTCAGAAAGCAGTAGCTGTTGATGAGCTCATACACTTGTTTGAACTCTTTGTGACAGAAATAAGAGGCTGCAGCAGAGAGCATGGCAGAGGTTCTTTGTCATTTTGAAGAATACTGAATATGTCTTAATTAGCCACTCGGGTGGAAGGTCATAACAGTGAAACTGATGTTTGGTTCTCTATAAAAGGGTGGACACTTCATGGCCCAGTTGTTAGGACTTCATGGGCATCTGTGTCATTAGCAGTGGCCCTTGTTAGAACTTGATTGACACTAGTTTTCATTAGGTCCTGTTAGTAAATTGAGCTTTATCAGTCACTCAGTGCTTCCTAATGCTGTGAAAATGTATCAGTCCACTTGGAGAAAATCTGGTTAACTGTTAGAGAGTTCCTGTTGGATGATGATTTCAGTTGGTTATAGCTGGAGGTCATTTTCACTGAAAATTGTTGCTGAACCTGGATTTTAGTAGAAGGACCTTGGAAAGTTAAAAGAAGAAACTTCTTGGTTTTGTTTTGTTTTTTAAATCTACATCTGAAAAGATTGTAAATTGTTCTTCCAAATACGGGGTTTGCTAGTCAGCAGGAAATTGATTAAATTTCTATTTCTTTGATGAAGTGGCTCAGTGTTTTTATTTATATTGTGAGTAAAAACTTCAGACAGTAGTGTAAATAATTCTTTCAGAAACAAGTTTTTTCAAAAAAGAAGATATTACAGGGAAACTAGTATTGGCAATAACGTTCTGCTTTTACAAGATTTCCGTGTCGGAATATTTTCGATCAAGTAATATTTTTATGAAGTCCTTTCAAGTATTCATCAATTTAAATCCTGTTTAGATGAGAAAATACAGTGCATTTTTAAGTTATTTAAGTTTAAGTTTTAAGTTATTCTTAGTCCTATGATCTTTGCTTGAGATTCTGTTATTTTTTTTAAACTTGTGGCTTTTCCTTAAAATAGTAAATACACCCTGGATATATTATATCATTAAATTTATAATATTGAAGTATAAAAATTAAAATCCTTGAGATCAGACACTAAAGTACATAATAAAATATCCTTCCCAGTAGCACTGAGGCATAATAAAAATAGTAATAATAAAGTATTGTTAACCTAGAAAGGCTGTTTCCTAGTGTTTTTATCTTTTTCCTTTTGGAAGGAAACTATATTAGCATAAAGCATACAATTCATTGTTCAGTTTATTGAAATGCATTATATTTAAATTAAATATATGTATAATAATTAATAATTAGCACATTAAGGTAATCATTAATTATAATTTATTAAATTTTGAATGACATGAGACATGCTCATTGTTTAATGTCAAGTGAAAAAATCAAGAGTATAGAATGACATTTTAAGAACAGCTAACTCTGGGAATAGACAGAATTGTTCTTTTCTTCTTTCTCTTTTCTGTATTTTTCAATTCTACTATGATGAACTTATGGTTTTAATATGTCAAAAATTACAACCTTGTTTTTGCTATATTAAAAATAAATGTTACAAATGTAATTTTAAAAAAGTATTTATGTTTATGAATATAGGCTTAGTCCAGCTTGGTCTCACATATATTCCCATATTTTATTTTAGAAACTGTCCCTACATCTTCCTTAAATTGGAGATTGTAATTTATATGAGATTAGACAGGCAGAGTGGCTGTGTACAGCTCAATACATTGTTCGTTATGCAAGAACTCCCAGCCCCAGGTCCACCTGTGTAACAGATGTCTGCATCTACCCAGGGAGGTGGAGGGGAGGGCTGATTTTTTAATAATTTGTAGAAAGATACAGTATGAACTAGTGGGTGTCTTTTGAACCAATAATTTCTTAATATTAATATGCACTTTTTAAGTAACTTATATAAACTTGTTTCTACAATTATAAACCCATTTTCATACAAGAATTTACAATTTGTTTTGGGGGATTGAAATCTAGGTGATTGAAAGTCAGAGGAAAAAACAGGACAGGGGCTGGTCGCTGTGACTTACGCCTGTAATTCTAGAACTCTGGAAGGCTGAGGCGGGAGGATGGCTTGAGGTCAGGAGTTTGAGACCAGCTTAAACAAGAGCAAGACACGTCTCTACTAAAAACAGAAAAAAAATTAGCCAGGCGTGATGGTAGGCACCAGGAATCCCAGCTACTCAGGAGGCTGAAGCAGGAAGATCATTTGAGCCCAGGAGTGAGAGGTTGCAGTGAGCTGATGATGATGCTACTGCACTTTAGCCTGGGAGACAGAGCAAGACTCTGTCTCAATACATAAACAAACAAACAAACAAACAAACAAGCAAATAAATAAATAAATAAATAAAAGAATAGGGAGGAAGGTGAAGGGCAAGGGTTAGTAGGAAAGACAAGCTATCACCTAAACTGACAGATATTTATACAGCTTTACAAAGTAATTTTAATTTAAAAATATTGGGTTAAGACAGAAAAAATCATACTTGGAAATACATGGAAAAAGGAATGGCTTTGTATTGAAAGAAGACAAAGAGGGTTTAACAGTGATCGTTTTGGTTAATTATCATAAATGGTACATTTGTAGGATGACACTTGTCAAAATGTGAACATTTTCCAGATAATACCTTCAAATACTAAAAATATAATTCTTTAGATATAAATTTAAGATGTGGAAGAGAATTGTTGGGAACGAGTAAAGCTGAATCTGCTCCCATCCCCCAAACACACCTGCTCCTGGAAGGACTTTATCTTCCAAATAAAAAGACTGGACATATTTCTGATTTCTTTTGAGCTGCTAATTAAATTCATTTTTTGGGAGGTATATTTTTTAAGTTGATTTTCAATTTCATGTACAGAGGGTAGAGAATAGTATTAGACTTATCTCCATTTACAGGGATGGATTTGATGAGAATTATGTTTATAATGAGGGTTATGTTAAAAATATCACTTATTCATACTTTCACCATTCTAATATTTATAAGTCATTTCCATACTTTTTACCAATACGCCTCCCTAATATTTTCAAATCAACCTAGTTGAAATGCTGAAGATGGTAAGCATTTGCCCATCTGCTTATTCCCAAATTGGTTCATCCCATCTTTCTTTTCAGAATTTTCAATTATTATAGACATTGCACTAAATGTAAGACAGTGCCCTACAGTGTATTGTACTCTGTGTTTGCTAACACAATCTCTACAGAAGGTATAAATACAATTTTATTAGAAAGTGTTTTACCTACCATCTGGTAGTCCAATATCAGGCTTCCATGAATAGCCTTTAACACTTACAGACTCTAATATCCTGGCTCTTTATGATAATATTCTAAGGGCAAATCCAGTTCATAGTTTTCCTTTTTTTCCTTTTACTCTATTAACCTATTTCAGTTTTGATTTCAATTACCTCATAATGCATATAAAAATAAATTACAGAGAGAAAATATTACAGAGAGGTTTAACAAGTTAATGGTAAATTAAATGCATGCTCTTCTTCATTATGCAAATTTTCAAGGCTGTGGAACATTTAGCACTCTCTCCTGAATAGCACTCAACATTTTATATGCAGATAAGTCAACAGCTCTGGTGAACTTTTGCCTTACCCATGCATTAATACAAGAAATAAGTACTGAAGTTTTTCCAATTGTTTTACAAACCTATAGGTAGGATAAAAGCCAATTCGCTACTTCTAATCATGTCAATCAGGGTGTTCCTCCTGAAAAAGATTATTGTGCTCAGTGGTGAGAAGAGAAATGCTAATTTTGATTTAAAATTTAAATTTGTAAATATGCTTAATTATTTCTCATTAAAGAGACTGTAAGATCATTGAGCAAATAAATATAGTTTTCTTATCATAATTAATAGATATCACTGTCTTGTCTTGCAATAGTTCTCAGTTATCTACTTTAATTCTGGCTGTGTCAAAACATAAGCATAATGAATCAGCTTCTATTTATTACAGTATAATAAACAGAAATTTATTATTGGTAATTATTCAAGTAACAGTTGTTTTTGAAAAATACCAATCTAAATCTTATTCTAAATCAATCATTCCTCAAATTGGTGTATAGGTTCAGATGCAGAATCATCTTATACTTCTGCTATCAATTTGAAAAACGTTGGTTCTATATTGCCTTAAAGCAGATAATCTGAACATTTCCTGTATACTTTCAATTAATTTCTTTAAGTTTAAACTCTATGATTTCTAAAGAAATTCAAATGACTTGTAAGTATAATAATAGAAGTTACCATATCAGAAGTAAAAGTAGAAAATGATGCACAATTTTTCATGCATATGTTAAAAGAAAAATAGAAAGGGAAAGAAAAAAGGAAAGAAAGGGAAGAAGGAAAGGAGGAAGAGAGAGAGGAAGGTGGGAAGAAAAGGAAATGAAGAGTGAAGAAAGAAATGAAAGAAAAAAGCATATAAGGAGGAGGGAAGGAAGGCTGTTTCAATATTGCCTTCAGTTTTTAGACGTAGATGTGCATGGATAGATATATGTCAGTAAAAATAGATACAGTTACAGACATAGATATCGATGTAATTTTAGCCATTGAATCAGTTACTCTTGAATTAGAAATGTGTTTGTCCTATCACACAGTGTTATTCCCATTTCCTTACCTATCCCTGTATCCTTAATCAATACAGCCCCATTTTGTGTGTGTGAATACACACAAATACACACACACATACATACACAAACACACACACACACACACACACACACACACATACACACACTACCTTTCCTGTTTTCTGCGGATCTTTAGGGATATCCAAATAGATAAAAGGTTTAGTTCTATATATATATCACTTTGGATTTTTATTACCTAACAAAACTATATCTCATTCTAACTGATATAGTGGGAAGAATAGAAGATGGGCCTAAGTATGTGAATATCCAGCCAAGCTTTCTTTGAAAAGTAAATTTTCTGTGTTTAAAATACACCAAAAACTATGGTTCTCCCAATTTCATGCTAAAAAGTATAGCTTCAAAACTAATGGCCATAACTTATTATTAAATTATTGCCACAATTCTTATTAGTTGGGTAATGGAGGTTTTCTATATAATTCTCTGTGAGTAACTACTTTTGTAACAGTTTTCATTAGCATTAATAATGATAAAAAGTGCATGGTAGCTTATGTTTATCAGCTAGATTGTATACCAACATATTCCCATGGAATTATTAGCCATTATATATGGAATTTTATATTTTAAAAGTGTAAAAATACTCAGAATTCCTACATTTTTTCTAATCTATAGTGTCCTTTGACTCTAATTGTTAAGAACTCTGAAGGCTCTAAGTATCCCACTTTCAAACCAGCGAGTTGGTCTGTTATGGTTTCATGGGAGCTGACAGAAGAAAGGAGATTCCTGGGTTCAGTGATTAAAAAAATTTTACTACTCACAGCAAAAGCAGTAGCTGGTGTGTTAGCATATTCATATCAGTTCTCTGAGGCTCAGTTCCCACAGGGAGAATGAAGTTCAGCTTAGACATCTGCATATACAGTGGGCCGTGTTACAGGGAGGGACGGTTAGCTTGGGGAATCTCCCAGTTTATAGCAGTGAGTAAGCAAGCCTCTTTGCCAGAGGAGGAGATGTTGCTTCATCTCTCGAGATCACTCACTGCAAACGCAACATGCAAAAGAGTGGTCAGAGCCTTACCTTTTTGACATGCCCAACATTTAAATTAAAATAAAATGTTATATTGTAACTATACTATGAAATGTAGAGTATATAGCATTCTTGTAAAATGAAAATCTCTTTTTCTGTTTTCTTCTGACATTGAGACAAATTAGTTAAAGACCAAGTAAAAAATAGAAGTAAAAGGTACACTGAAAATGATCGCACTTGAAACAATGAAGCAGCCATTAATGGAAATCTCCCTGGATTGTGGAGGTTCCACTGAAAGGAGAAGGCATATGGTCCAAGAGTTTCAGCAACAATCTAATTCTAACACTCTATTTGGAAGTATTTCAAAGCACCGTGATTAATTTATTATATGCTAGTTAAAGTTAATTCCAATGTGTCTTTCTTTAAAATCTATATGATAATACATATTGATGTCAGTGTTCTGTTTTTAAATATGGTGACTGAAAAAAGAAGGAAAGAAAATAGTTTTTCATAGTTGCTTATTCAGATATCTAAAGCTCAACCCGAGATTGAGTTTAGGCACATACAAAAAGATACACCTGTATTTTTCCCTTACATTGCAAGAATGGCTGTGTCGGTTGGAAATTGGCAGAGGCGAATGCTAAGGCATGTTTACAATTAAGCTCAGCAAGCCCTTTAACTGCCTGGCTTCTTGAACACTGAGTGGAATGATGTGAGTTCAAGCCAATTTTAAAGTCAGATATTCATGTGTGATACTTTTTCACGCAGGAAACTAATTAATCTTATCACCTTTCTTCATTCGTTCCCCCCTCCACTTACATAACTGAATTAAAGAACAAGCAGAAGCTCCTTACACCTCTGAAAACAAATAGCTTATGTTTCATCTCAAATATTATATTCTTTATAGAATGCAGACAATAATTTTATGTTTTTCCAATATCACAAACCAACTTGCCCCAAGGACATGAAGCATTGAAGTACAAGATGAAATTGGATCATTGTAGGAAAACTCATGACTAGATAAGCCTGAAAGTCCCTGAGTTCACTCCAGTGCTTTATTCTGATGCTCTGTTATGAGCTTTGGAGCAGGAAAAAAATGAGCTGTTTGAAAAATACAAGAAACTGAACCGCCTTAACTTCTTCACTTTATGAAATAAGCTCCCTCTCTCCCTCCCTCCTCCTCCCTTCTTCCTTCCTTCCTTCCTTCCTTCCTTCCTTCCTTCCTTCCTTCCCTCCCTCCCTCCCTCCCTCCCTCCCTCCCTCCCTCCTTCCTTCCTTCCTTCCTTCCTTCCTTCCTTCCTTCCTTCCTTCCCTCCCTCCCTCCCTCCTTCCTTCCTTCCTTCCTTCCTTCCCTCCCTCCCTCCCTCCCTCCTTCCTTCCTTCCTTCCTTCCTTCCTTCCTTCCCTCCTTCCTTCCTTCCTTCCTTCCTTCCTCCCTTCCTTTCATATAAGCTGAGGGAGGTGGATCCCCCTGAAACATCTGAATAAGAACCTATATTTGGCTGGGTGCGGTGGCTCATGCCTGTAATCCTAGCACTCTGGGAGGCCGAGGAGGGAGGATTATTTGAGCTCAGGAGTTCGAGACCAGCCTAAGCAAGAGCGAGACCCTGTCTCTACTATAAATAGAAAGAAATTAGCCAAACAACTAAAAATAGAAAAAATTAACCAGGCACGGTGGTTCGTGCCTGTAGTCCCAGCTACCTGGGAGGCTGAGGCAGGAGCATCACTTGAGCCCAGGAGTTTGAGGTTGCTATGAGCTAGGCTGACTCCACCACACTCTAGCCTGCCCGGGCAACAGAGTGACACTCTGTCTCAAAAAAACAAAACAAACAAAAAAAAGAACCTATATTCATTGAGCCTATTACAAGAGGAAAATTCACATGTGTATCTCACTTAATTCCCAAACTACCTGCATTTGATTTGTCATTATCCCTATTTCCAACAGATGAGGAAAGGGAAGCTCAGAGAGATTCTGTACCTTTCCAAAGTTGCACATTTTTTTTGCACAAATGAAGGGAAATAAAGGGAAAATATTTTCTACACACACACACACACACACACACACACACACAAACACACACACACAAAAAGAAGAAAAATGGCTTTCTTGGCATGCTTTTTAAGAGTTTCATTTTTTTTTTCCAGTTAGAACAATAGAATTACCCTTAATTTCAGCAATTATGTATTAATATAGCAAATACATAAAGGACAAAAAATAGTTGAAGAATGATAACTTTTCTTCTCCTTCAGAGTTTCTAGGCAGTAACATTTAATATATGGAAAATTAATTTATGTCATCTGAGGGTTAGTAACCACATTCTTAATTACAATTGGTTAGTATGGTTCTACAAAGATGACTGTGATAAAAATCAACTGGGGGAATACAAAAAGTTTCTCATCATAAAGGATAATTTCAATTCAATATATTTATTTCCATTATATATTAACAATATGAGGAATATGCTATTTGTCTAAAATATGTCATGAATAAGTAATTTCAACCCAAAAGTATTGAATTAGGAGAGTCTCCTGTCTGATAGGGTAAATGGAATCTGATTCCAAGTAATATTGTGGGGAAGGAGAATATTTGGAATTCAGCACTGTCTGGAGATAAATAGTACTCCCCTGTAATGAAAATTGGTGCAAGAGAAAGGAAAGACAATCAGCTTATGGTCCTTTTTAGCTGCTGGCTCATTATGTTTCATGGCAATAATGACATGGAGAGTTCCATGCAGCACATTTTGTGTTTGGCAGTGTGTCCCCTGCCAGGAGTTTTCTGAAGAGAACCCTGATATGATGAGGCTCCCATATTATTATTTTTATGTGAAATATTATATTTCATTATAACTAGCTATCACTACAACAAATGAGACCTGGATACTTCAGTGTCTGCTAAGACTACAAATAAATCTCAGAATTTATCTCTTTATATTTTCAATTCTATTGAGTAAGGTGCAGAACATCCCAACTCACCTAAAGCATAAGTCTCAAAAAACATGTTCTCTGATTTATATTTTTGAAATTGCATTTCATTGCTATCTCTTAAATCAAGTATTGAGTTTCTCTCTTAAGCTTACCCTGCGCTGAACATTCATTATGTCCTCACGGAGCTACATTCATAGTCTTTTATGGTGATTCAAAGTAATTCTAGCAAAAACCTCCCACGTATTGGCTATTTTTAACCATTAGTAAAGACAGAAAATTAGTGTGATTTCTAATTTATTCTCATTTGGAAATCATTAAACTTTTTCCTTCATTTTTTCAGCACCATTTGCTCATGACAGCTTTTATAAAAAGAGACTAAGTTTATATTTTCAACCCTAAGAACTAGTAGCTGGAGAGCACATGTGACAGTTTCAAGTACTTGGATTTTCTTTTTGCCAGTAAGAAATATACCCGACTGGAGGTTCCCGAATTGGCTGTGCCTCTTCTCATGAGGTTGTAGTACTGGCACCTAATAGGACTCAGGTTTATAATAAATGATGTATGCATATTTGATTAATTGAACTGAAGGTATAGATTAGCTGCAGCAGTGATTCCCAACTAATATAGTATTTGGAACAGCTAAATCAGGGGATAAATTCCACTGTCTTCTGGGCATAATTTTTTTTTTCTAGGAAAACAGTTGAAATCTTGCCTTGAAACATTATAAAACAATAACCAATGTGGTTGTTATTAGTTATTGACTCTCAGCTTCAAACTGACCCATCTTTGCTCAGCTCTGTGGTGTTGGGGCTGGTATTCTGTAAAACCCATATTTTTCTTCTGTCTATTGGGTCCCTGCTTAGCTCTGCCCATAGGCAGCACTGGGGGAGACAAAGTTTCTTGTTGCCTCTTGTTCCTGACAGCATTTCCCCAACAACAGCTCCTCACTGGAGCAGGAAGATTTGGCCCCAACAGCAGCAGCTTTGCTGATATTTTCCTTGCTCTAAAAGTAGGCTCACTTCACCCCCTGAGGAACAATGCACTAGGTAGACTGATCCTCCTTCTTAGAAAACTTGGTCACAATCCCATGGGGGCCGCTCTAGGTGCCTGAGCCACCTGCGCTGTCAGGCAGCACACCATCCTCAGATATCTCAGCTCCAGAGTCTAGAGAATCCCTCTTCCAAGCACCTGAGTACAGCCAAGGGCAAATAGTGGGATTTTGCAGGGGTGGTTGTGGATTTCTTCAAGCTAAGGTTATAATAACCTTGGCCTCTTTCTTTTGTTTTCCCAATCCACGAAGTAATATCTGAATCCTTTTTTATTCTTTTTTACTATTTCTTTGATACCTCAATGTTTCCTGTTTGCCTTTTCAGCTCTCCAAAACCTGATTAGCAATTTCGAAATAATAAGTAAGACTTCTCTTTTTTGATTAATACAGAAATCGATATATTAATAGTATCAATATTGGTCTCAGGAAATAGACCTCGATGTAGGAATTTGCAGATTGATTTATGTCCTTGAGCTTGAGCATAGCAATGAGCTCCTTGCCACAGGAAAAACGTGGTGCTAGTAATCTTGGACATGCAGTGGCATCGAAATCAATCAAATTATCGCCTGTGGTTGATTGTGATGTCCGTGGATGGACAGGTAGCTGCCTTCCCTTGACCATTATGACAGTGATGATAACAACAAGAATGGTAGGATGAGATGGCTGCAATTGATTACATCAGAATACAGCATTTATAAATAGAAAATGACAATCTCAGGTCTTAAATTTTGAGCTGCAGTCACTTTCAGAGAACCAGAGAGCTTCCGGGGCATCTCTACAACAATCTTTTATTTCTTGAAGCGACACAGCCAACGTCACAGAAAAACAGATAAATAATTTAATTGTGTTGATTGCAGCTTTACAATGTAAACGGAATTGTCTTGCCAAATATCCCTTGTGAAAGTTGGGATACTGGGAGAATAGGAGTAGGACCCTGTATCAGCCAAGGCTCAGTCAGATAACCAGAAAAAGAGGCAGCAAGGAGTTGGTTTATGTGATTGTGGGGATTTGATAGGCAAGTCCAAAACCCACAGGGCAGGCTGTCAGGGCGGGGGCGGGGGGCCTGGAACTTTTGGGCAGGCTGCAGTCTGCAGTGGAATTTCTTGTTCTTCCATGAACCTCAGTACTACTCTCAAGGTCCTTAAACTGATTGAATCAGGCCCACCCAGGCTATCTAGGATAATCTCTTTGACAGAATGTCAACTGTTTAGGAACTTAAGCCATATCTACAAAATACCTGCACATAATACCTATATTAATATTTGATTTAAAAACTGGGGCCAATAGTCTAACTAATTAGATACGTAAAACTGACCATCACATACTCTGAGATTGGAAATGTAGATATCTAGGTGTACCCAGAGAAAATGACGATTCGAATACTGGAGTTACTCTGAGACTCCTTTGCCAGTTAAGCACCCACTCTCCTATGTCTGAGGATACTTGCCTTCCTTTTGATTAAAAAAGCTGTAATAAACTTACCTGGGGCAATTGCCTTCTAAGAGCATGCCTATTGTTCTCAAGGCACATACTAACCACCCCTTATTACCTACCGATCACTAACTAGGTCATACGTTATCATGTTCTAGGGAAAGTGTGACCCTAGAGGAAATAGCTTATACTCCAAAAGAACCACAAGTTTTTTTCTAATTTATTTTGTCAGAAACCTGTAATATATGTGTGGTAAGGGATTCTAGAAGTGTTAGATTAAAAAGGATGGAATTTATCATACTGGATTGAGATAAATGTATTGGCATGAGTATATATGAAAAATGTTAAATGTGATATATTGCCCCAAGAAGCTTAAAGTGTGTCTATCAGTTTATCTGGTTGTTTGACTGAAACTTGGATTTAGTTGCACCTACATTCGGTAGGTTTCAGATACTAGATCTTTACTGGCATAAGGCAGAAAAAAGAATATGACAACTTGTCAAATAGAAATATTACAGTGCATTTATTATTATACATATAGTTTACATATCACTAACCATGACCAAATATCTACTAAAAGGACACAATTTGCACTACAGTGTTAAGTAATACATTAGTGAGAAGAGCACCAACATCCTTGAACAGATTTGTGGTGGCTTCCTTTTCAGTCTAGGTATGAAAATGGGAGGTGTTGTCATTGAAATGGGCTCTTTGGTTTCAGTGACGGTGCCAGAGGGGTGTGCTACTCAAATCCCACTTCAAAAGAAAATCCACTTATATAAGCATTTAAAATGAAACCATTTAAAAGTGTAAAAAACATTCTTAGGTTACAGGATATACAAAAATAGGAGGCTTGCTGAGGATAGTTTTACACGTGTCTTTTACATCAAAAATAAAGGTGATATAAATATTCATTGTTTACAAGAGCACAATTAATTGAAATTATGTATAATTTGACAGCACTTATCAATTTTATATGATGTTATATCATATAAATATAATACATAAAATAAATATAATATACAAGATATATTCTCCTTGGTTTCTAGGATTTTTGCTTTGCTCATTTTGAAATCCCTGGAACTCACTATAGTACTCTGTGCATAGCAAGTTCTCAATAAATGTTGGATGAGTTAATTAATTAATCAGTGATAAACTCTCAGTTCTCCACTCTTCGAATGGTGCCCAGGTATAGCTTTTCTTTTTGCCAAAGCACCACCACCTCACAAATCACCGCTTTATGATAAAACATAAATAAACAGAAAAAACATCTATAGATCCCCAAATCTCATATATTTGAAGTTTCACATTGTTAAAAACACAAATTAAAATGCGTTTCATATGGGTGAAATTTCAATTCAAAATTATGTCTCAGGGAAAGAGTACACGTCAGTCAGATATGAACAAAAATAGTTTGACTATATTGAATTCACAGGTTTTTGCCCTTTTAGAGCCTTTACTCAAAATAAATATGTCTAGTTTATTAAAAAAATAAATCTGAAGTCATACAAATATGACCTTAGTTTTTAATTTGAAAAATGTGTCCCATGACAACATGACTATAAATATAAAACCTATAGATTTTTTTTTAACAAACACCATTAAAGAAATAAGTCTTTTGAAGCAACAGACACACACACACACACACACACACACACACACACATTTTTCCTGAGCTATTCAAAAAATATAAATAATATAAATTATTCCACTGAAATAAAAGGTCAGATATTATTGTTAATATAAGCTAAATATATAACCTTCAAAATTAACTTATGTTCTTAGAGTTTCCCTTCACAAAATTTTTAAAATAATATTTTGCCTTTGCTTTTTATAACTTCTGTAGTTTGAATGTATCCCCCAAAAAGCATGTATTGCAAGCTTAATCTTTAATACAGAAGTATTTGGAAATGAGGCCTAATGAGAGATGATTAGGACATGAGGGGTCCACTTTCATGAATGGATTAATGCTGTTATCATGAGAGTGGGTTAGTTGTAAAAGGGTGAATTTTGTCCCATTTTCCCTCTCTCGCTGTCTCTTGCATTTTCACCTTCCTCCATAGGAAGAGGCAGTAAGAAGGCCATCGCCAGATACTGGCTCTGTGGTCTTGGACTTCCTTGTCCCCACAACCATGAACCTATAAGTTTTTGCTCATTATAAATTACCCAGTCTTAGGTATTCTGTTATAAAAGCACAAAGAAAGACAAATCCCATCCATCCCAAAGCACCTGGGAAAACTGCATGATAAATTAATTCACAACATCTATAATTTTATATACTATTTTCAATAACAAAACCAGACATTAATATAATTTCTGGAAATGAGAAAGAATTTTCCCTAGTTAGGTTTGATTTAGTATATATATCATCTGCCTTTCATACAATATTTGACCTCTTTACAAAAACCAGACTTCTTTACTGTAGACACAGAATCTTCACCAGTGACACACAGTTTAAGCCACGAAGCTTTGTATAATAAGAAAAGGGCCTTGAGAGGAGACCCACGCAATACTTCAAGTTATTTCAGAAGACACATGCGTCACCAAAGGGAGAAAAGCATGGACAGAAGATTTTCCTCTAACAGTAGTCAGAGTCAGTTACTGCAGTGCAAAGGGACCCTCCCCTGGGGCTTGATTCTGACTCTAACGCCCACAGGGATTTCCGAGAAAGCAGGAAGATAATTATTTTGAGAAAATGAATTTTCTTTTTAAAGTTATCTATTCTTTGACAAACTCCACAAGCAAAGAAGGAAAAGTAACATCTGGAGAGGGAGCTCTATTGTGTCACTATGGCCTAAACTTTACCCCTTCAATTTGTTTTTTTTTTTTTCTCTCTCTTTTTATTCCTCCACAGCCTAGTAAGCCCAGTCACATTTTTAAAAACAGGAGTCAGATCCTTAGCAATTCCACAGGAAAAAGGTCTTCAAATAAAGGATCTATGTTCTACAAAACCAGTGACAACAAAAGCCTGAAGTTAAGGAACTCACATTCTACAATAAACAAATATATCTGTTTAGCAGTGAATTATAAGGCGTGTCAGAAGTGTGATGGGGAAAATACAACGTAGGAAAAGGCAGATGAAGTTTATTACAGTCAAGGTGGACATTTAAATGTAGTGGGCATGATAGGCCTTATTGTGAAGTGACATCTGGGCAAGGAATTGAAGGTTAGGAACATTCCAGCAAATTGGAACAGCCAGTGCAAAGACCCAGAGGAAGAAACATGCATATTCTGGAAATAGCAAGGAAGCTAGTGAAGCCTGAACTAAGTGAGCAAAGGGAAGAGTATTAGCATATGAAGCCAGTAGTGTAGCAAAGTTCAGATTTTGTAGACTGTCAAAATGTTCTTATTAATAACAACAGAATGAAATTGTTATCTTTAAAATGCTATAGGTAAATAGCTGAAAACTATTATTCCATATCTATTCAGTCTTGAGAGGTAATTCTCGTTGAGACTCACATTTCTGCACATTTGCTGACTATCCTTTTAAGAATGTATGGAAGATAGTCTTGGAAGATACAGTGTCTCATTCTGAAATACATATCTATATCTAGATATGGGCATGTAAAATATATATATTCATATATATATGGCAATAATATAACAAAATGGAAGCCAATGTCATAATTTTTTGGCATAATCTACTTTCAGGAAAAACATAAATAAAGAAAAAGCATTATTACGGATGAAGAGAATTATATATTAATGATAAAAAGAGCAATTCACTAGGAAGATCACGTATGTTTCTAAAATTGATCCTGAACTTGTTATGAAAGAATATGTAAATATATATTATATTTGATTTAAATATAATATATATTTACATATATTCAAACATATATTTGAATGACTGGAACATTACTACATATCAATATGTGTGCCACTTAATACAAGTATTAGAAGTTATAAGTAATTATAAATTAATGAGTTAACTATTCAAATAAAAAGCGAAAGCAAGAACAACAGAGTAAATCCAAACAAGGCCAAAGACAGGAATAATAAAATTAGGTATAAAAACTAATATTTATAAAAGAAAACAATAAAGTTACTGATAACTCACAAATTTGTTCTCTGGAAAAACTAGTGAAGTAGATGAACTCTGACACACTCATGAGAAAAAGACAGCAGGCTAAAATTTACAGTAAGGACTTAAAAATGGAACAAAATGAAAACGAAAAACAAACTTCTATAATTTTCTACAATGGGCCTAGAAATTTGTGTTCTTTGTTTTCTCCTATCTTCTGTTGTCTAAAATACTATTTGCCACATAGTAGGCCCTCAACAAATATTTGTCAAATGAATAATTTAATTAATTATTAAACGAATGACTTGGAAAAGAACATTTTTAAAGAACTAGTCTTACAGAAACACTATTTGCTTTTACATTTATTCACATATTTAACTTTTTGTTTTTTAAGAATCTTACAGGGGTACACACATTTTGGTTATGTAAATGGCTTTTGTAGCATTTGGGTCAAAGTTACAAGTGTGCCTATCACCCGGATAGTGTGCACTGTATCCATTAGTATGAATTTACCATCCCCTCCCCACTGCCTCCTTGATTTCCAATGAATGTTATTTCCAGATGTGCACATAAGTGTTGATCGATTAGTTCCAATTTAATGGTGAGTACATGTGGTATTTGTTTTTTCATTCTTGTGATACTTCACTTAGCAGCGTGGTCTCCAGCTCCATCCAGCTTAATACAAGAAGTATTAGTTCACTATTCTTTTATGGCTTGTAGAACTCCATGGTATACATATACCGCATTTTATTAATCCACTCATGTATCGATGGGCACTTGAGTTATTTCCACATCTTTGCAATTGTGAATTGTGCTGCTATAAACATTCTAGTGCTGGCATCTTTTTTATAGAATGTCTTTTTTTTTTCCTTTGGATAAATATCCAGTAGTGGGATCAAATGTTAGTTCCACTTTTAGTTCTTTGAAGTATCTCCATACTGCTTTCCATAAAGTTTGCACTAGTTTGCGGTCCCACCAGCAGTGTATGAGTGTTCCTCTCTCTTTGCATCCATGCCAACATTTGTTGTCTTAGGACTTTTTGATAAAAGCCATTCTCATTGGACTTAAGTAATATCTAACTGTGGTTTTGATTTGCATTTCCCTGATGATTTGAGATGTTGAGTATTTTTTCATATATTTGTTGCCTGTTAGTCTGTCTTCTTTGGAAAAGTTTCTGTTCATGTTTTTTGCCCACTTTCTAAAGGGGTTGTTTAATTTTTCTTGCTGATTTGCTTGAGCTCTTTACAGATTCTGGTTATCAGCCCTTTATCAGATGTATAGTGTGCAAATATTTTCTCCCATTCTGTAGAGAATTAGTGTTCTCTCCTTTTTTTCTTGTTTCTGCAGACACAGGGAACCCACATTTCTGTTCTGATTTCCCCCTCATTCTCCCAACTTTTCTGGATACATCAGTGGGAATATTATGTTCTGCCTGGAAAAGGTGGAAGATCTACTTCTTATGTATCTTTTAAAATACATAATTACATCTTCTTATAAGTGCAAATGTTCATTCCTCGCATAAGGAGTTTTTTTTTTTTAATGATTTATTCATTCATTAGATCAAGAGTTCCCAAAGTGGAGCCTGCTGAACAACATAACACACAACACCTGGGTATTTGCTAGAAATGAAAATTCCAGACCCCATCCCAGTCCTACTGAATCAGAAACTCTTAGGTGGATTCTTGCAATGTTTTATCAAGCTTCCGGGTGATTTTGATGCATCCTTAAATTTGAGAACAAATGCGAGGGTTCTTTATGGTAGAAGCAATGATAGCAAGCAAGAAAGAAAGCTTTGGAATCAGATGGGCATGAGTTTGAACCCACATCTAAAGGTTATATAGCAGTTCTGTAACTTCAGGGAGCCAATAAAACTCAACAAGTCTCATCCCCTTATCTGCAAAATGGCCATAATTATACAAAACTCCCAGTATTGTTGTGAATATTCAAGATAAGGTAAATAAAATGAATGTTGAACACACTGTAGATATTCATCTTATAAGCATTTACTGTACACCAACTATCCACCAAACAGTTGATTGGTGATGAGGGTTACAAAAATAGAATTTCAATTCCTGAGTTACTTACATTTGACAATATTGAGCATGAGTTATGGTCTCTGCCACTGAGGAGTGTAAACTCAACCTGGGTCCAGGGGAAATCATGTCTTTGAGTGCTGCCTTAGTGCAGGAAAGAGGGAGATATGCAGAGTCGGGAGCAGGGCTTTTAGTAATATCACACAGCTCTGGAACATCTGTTTCTCTTCCCCTGTGCATGACAGCAGCAGGGAGGAGAAAAAGAAGCAAGAGGTAGAGTGTCCAAGTCCCAAAAAGGGACTGGCATAAAATGTCTCCGAGAGTGACTAAGACCCCAAATGCTAGACACCTTGTGAAGTACTGGCCACAAGGTCAGCAAAGAGAGAATTTTCTTCCAGAAGCCTCCAGTACGAGTTCCTCTGTGTACACACACACACACGCACGCACGCACGCACGCACGCACGCACACACACACACACAGTAGGAGAGGAAGCACAGCAGGCTGTCTAGTTGATCTGTATTCAAGGAAAAAAATACTTCATTTATTCTTTCTGAAAACTAACAGAGGATCTAATTCAGCAAAAGTGATGGTGGCCTGCTATTTGGGTTGTCTACCTAGATAACTTGTCTGATTTTTCTATAATGATCTGGGTGATCTATTCAACCTGACATGGACATTTATATTCATTTGGTATTCTGGCTTAATTCCTAATCTCAGGGCAGTATAGTAAGTTTGTGGTTCCCAGGTATGCCTCTATGTTGATGAAAACAAATGTAGTATCCAAGCCTCCAGATTTTTACTCCAGTGACTGCGATTTTCCCATGCCTCACTTCATTTGTACTACTTTATGGCCTTTGTGCCCAGGTACCCTAACTTCTAAGCAGATCTTGTTTCTCTTGTTTCTTTCTTAAGATAGAAATTTTCAGCCTTATGCTCTAGTCCAGTGGTTTGCAATTGGGAACGATTTTCCCCCAGGGGATATTTGACAGTGTCTGGGATTATTATTGATTGTCACAACTCAGGGATGCTATTGGCTAGAGGCCAGGGATGCTGCCAAATATCCTACAATACAGAGAACAGCCTCATACAACAAAGAACTATCCAGAATAAAATGTTAATAGTATCGAAGGTGAGAAACCCTGCCCTAGTCCCATAATGTGTGGCTGTCCTGTCCTCAATCTCCTCTACTGTTGTGCTACTGAGAGCTGCCTCAGGCTTTCCGGAGGCTAAAGGCAGGTTGATCGTAGTGTTGATGTTTTCTTTTCTGTCACTTTGACTCCCATTGGATAAGCATCTTTAACTTGGTTGACAATGTTATGAACCTACATCCTGAAATCCTCTCTTTCTGTCTCTGAAGCCCCCATGGCATGATTTCCTGGCTTAGTATCAAATCTCTAGGCTCATATCCCCACATGTGGATGCAGGCCCAACTTGCTCATCTACACTCGCTCAGGCTTTATTCACATCTGTTAGTCCACTAACCTCAAATTAAATGTATCCTAAGCCTGAAGTTATAATATGTCATGCACTACCCCTCAGAAAATTGTTGGACTTTGTAGTGAAGATCACATCCAATGATCCTAGTATAGAAAATTACATTCTCGAGACTTTATTAGCATATATAGTCCTTTCAAACAAGTTTTATAGGTCCTTTGCAACTGCCCGAATCCTTCTGTACAATATTCTACACAACTGGTTTACTATGTTATAAAATCTATTAACTTGAAGACATCAGTAGGAATACTATAGATATCTTGGCTTTATTGATTAATATTTGAATCAGACAGAACATTTATATTGAGTTAATAACTGGAATTGAGTAAATTAAGTTAATAACTGGAATTTCAATTATTTAAAATAACAAAGGTCTCATCATGCTTTGCAAGGGTGTCATTCTGCTTTATAAAACCATCACTTAGGAGGCTGCAATTCATGCATTCATAATTGCCAGAACAGAAAACGGAACATGCAAAATCATGAACTGGCTTTTAAAGCTCTCAATCTGGAAGTGACATTGTGTCAGGGTCCATAAGACCAGTTATTTACCAGGAGTACTCATAGGACTCAGCATATAGTTCTACACATGGATATGATTTATTACAGCAAAAAGATACAAAGCAAAATCAGCAAAATAAAAAGGTGCGTGGTTCAAAACTCAGAGTGAAGCAGGTGGAGACTTCCCCAAGTTCTCTTTCAGTGCAGTCACACAGGATGTGCTCACTGTCTCCATCAATAAATTTGTAACACTTGTGAATCATTCTCTACTAATAAAACTCCTAGCTTTAAGGTGACAGGATAGAAAAATACAATTCCACCTTATGTCCAGGTACAAAATCGGAAATAATTTGTGGAAAACACTAACGATTACTATAATATTAGTTAATATTCCACTACGGAGTAAAATTAAATGGGCCTGATTAAATTTTGGTCATTACCACAATCCGTTAGCAATATACAGTAAATATGTACAATAATGCTTTCACAATTTAGGCAAAAATTTCTATATCTATAAGTTTATCCTATTATCTACAAAGATAATTTTTTAAAATTTTTTTGTTTTGATTTTTCTGCAATCTCTACCTCTCAAGATTTCAGAGAGAATTAAATGATCTATAGGAATGACAACTTTTCTACCCATAATTATTATTTTCCTTGAGAAGTCAGAGATAAATGCCATCTGGACATAGCATTTTATCATCAGATGTTCTAATTTCTTGATCATCTGTTCTGGCAAGATACAGTTTTCATTCAGTGTTTATTTTCCCTGCCCTGAAAACTGTTTGATTGTTGCTGGCATTTGTTTCTCCTCCTTCCTCTGTTAACACAGAAGCAAGCAAAGCTTTGGATGTTTTGGCAATGCCTACGTCTGCTACAAATCCATCACCCTTGCCATGTTTTGAAGGTCCCTGCAAAACACTGGGGTAAAGGGCAATACACTGACTGGGTCTGGGTTCAAACCAAAGAATACAGCTCTGGGGCGGGGAAAGAGGTGCACTGTTTGACCTCTGGAGCTTTCTTGGACAGGCTTCTTTTCACTGAAGAAGAAAATTTCACAATTTAAAAATTTTCTGATGACGTGCACACTCTGGTTCATTTTTAATGGTGATATTTGAAGTTTCTTAGGCTTCCTCCTTCAGTCTCAGTCTTTGTTTCCATTTTCACATAAGCAGGACTTACAATATTTTGATCTTTGCTTCCATTGCACACTTGCTTCGTTTCATACTTTGCCCTCCCCACCTCTTGTACATGTGTTGAAATTCTCATTTTTGCTGTTAGCATTTTCTCATTTGGAAATTTATCCTGTACAGCCCAGCCTTTTTGTACCACTACATAAAGACACGGTAATCATAAGCTTTGTGATTTCTTTAATATAATTTATTACATCATACTTTTATTTTTTTCCTGTGTCTTTCTGCCCTCATTACTTGTTTTTTATTATTTCTCGCCAGAGAAAAACATGATTTTTTTTTTTTTTTTTACTTTTCGGCTGCTTTTTAAATGATACATTTTAACTAATTTGCCAGAAATTTGAGAATAATTTACTTTATAGTACATAAGTCCTGATTTCCAAAACATACAGTGCTTATTCATTGCTATGTATGTATATCATTGTTTTGTATATATACGCACACGTGTGTGTGCAAGTTTGTGTATGCATGCATGTGTGAATGTGTATATCTTATGTATCTTATATCTATATTTTATATCAACCTTGCTCTTTCTTTGGAAATTGTTTATTGTAAACAATACTATGCAAAGCCCTTATCGCAGCTCATTCCATTCTGACCTTCAAGACTTTGTTAAAACACTGAATGTCGCAGGGAACATTGCCCCAACTCTACAGCCTGCAAGCTGGATAAAGATATCCTTCCACTACTAAGTATTTATGAACAGATTTGTGGAGTGCTCATTCCCTCCCTACATAATTGGGAGTCTGAGTATAATGATTGCATACAATATTGTCCTAATTTCTACCTGCAAAAAATCTATTTAGCCATGCAGTATCAGATATTAAATAGGACATATATTTAATGTAAAGACAGCATTATTTATTTCACTATAATGATAACTGCTTAATTAAATATTTACTGGCTGTGCAAATTGCTTCATGTCCTCATTTTGTGCTTTTAAATGAAGTTGGAAGATTCTCAAAAAAGCTGGCAATGAAGTTTTTACCTAAGTTGCCAAGGATGTTGCTGAGGGAATAAGACGTTGGCTAAGAGATCATTTCGAAATGCAAAGAAATTTTAAATCAAATACTCTAAATATAAAAATGTAGCTTCTTGGGAAAAAGAAAAGTGAGCAAAGATACAAAGAAAGCATGAAGCAGGAAAACCTTTTAAAACAGAAAGAAATTTAGTTGATAAGACCTTATTTTCCCAAGTAGTGGGATATTTTTTATCTTCCCTTGTGAAAAAGGAAACAAAGAAATGTTAGAGAAGGAGAATAAAGACAGAAATGCCAAGTCTCTTTCCCATCCCCTTAATTAGTTTTCTTGCTACCTAGAGGAGTAAAAGTTTGGTAAGGCGAAGTATTTTATGAAGTAGAACACGAGCTAGAGAGAGGACTTTGACAATAAGCCTATCAAGCAAAATCTAAAAGTTAGGAAGTTAATTGAGCCTAGTATTTTGAACTTAAATATGAGGACTCTAAAACTACATAATAAGAGAGATAACAGTTCTTTAAAAAGACGTATCTCTCAGGATTTTGTATCAATGCCTTAATTTTAATGATTTATTCTCTTGGTTGAAGATAAAATTTATCTATTCAAAATAAGGTTTTAGATCACATACGTAGGTAATTAAGTACTTATAGTTTATTAACTCAAGCAAAGAAGCAATATCTTGAAGTCAGTGAAGAAAAATCACTTTTCCTACTGTATGGCCATGCCAAACAAAGCAGTGGAAGGAAAGAAAGCAAATGTCAAGAGTTGAAGCCACAGATTTATTTTTTTTTTATTTAGAAACCTGTATATATACATCAATATTAATATCTCTATATTTTAATGAATGAAAATTAATTTGACACTATATAAAGGACTTTTATTGGATAGTACCTTAGTAAATCCTTACTAAGGACTTACTAATATTATGGAGCATTTATTTTTTATTTTGTTTTGCCATTTTACAGATGAAGTGATAGAGGATTGGAGAGTTTAAATAACTTGATTAAAATCACACAGTTAATAACAGGGGAACAACTTTTCAAAACAAAGTGACCTAGATCTAGAGTCTCTGCATTTACCCATTATTCTATTCTTTGTATTGATTTGAAATGTGAGTTCCAGGAAGAAGCAAGAATAAAAACAATGTTAACACAATAATCATTAAACTAAAAACATATATTTGGGGACATATAAGAGTGCATATGGAATATTGTATTTATTTAAATTTCTCAAACAAGAAACTTCATACTTTACTAAGAAAATTGAAGAGGAATTCTGTGGACTTCCACTACACAATGACCATGTACCAACATCTTTACTCACACATTTGTCAATAAAACTATCCATGCTCCAATATAAAGCCACTTCTACTATACACCAGATCCTATTCTTTCTATCTCTCAAGGTTATTGCCCCCACAATTTTCCATTTTCTCTTTTGCATCATCATTTTTCTTCTCTATGAGAGCACTCCCATCATCATAAAATACATTATTATTTTCTCTCAACATTTAAAAATACAGCAAAACAAAACAAAATAGCTCTCTTTGCCCCATCACCTATCCATATATTTCCTCAACTCTTTCTCTGCTTTTTAGCAACCTGCCTAGACAGAGTTGTCTTATCATAGCTGACTCTAATTCCTCTATTTACACTCTTCTATACATTCCAAACAGGCTTTTTCTTCCATCATTTTAACCAAAATTGCTCTCAAAAAACCACCAATGACTTCCTGAAAAATACAGCCACTATTTGCAATCACACTGCATTGTTATCACAATACAAAAGACTTACTAAATCATGATGTTCAACATAAACTACTTAAGCTCAAATTGTTTTCCTAACAGCTCACTCTCTGCAAACATCAACTGACCATCAACTCAGCCCTTCAGGGGGGAAGGGATTTTTTTGTTTTGCTCAGTGATGTAGTCACAGTGCCCAGAATATGGCCTGACACTTAGTAGGTGGTCAAAAAATATTTCTTGACTATATGAATGAATGAAAGAAATACATGAACATATGTGTGACTTAAAGTAGCACAATGTATAGCTATTTTTAAAAATTCACTAGTGAACATGCGTCAAACCATAAAATAATTTAGTATATTATAATTTGCTTATCCTCTGGTTATGTTCTAAAGAAGACAATGTTGAAGGAGACATCATTAATGAGATCAATTTATTGTGTTTCTTTAGGGTAGCCGTCTAATCATAATTTTTGTATTTCACCTGCCTTTCACAGTCCCTGATAAAGTGAAATAACCATTTGCCAAATGACAAAATAAATAAATCCAATTTCAATACTGCAATGAATATGAAGATAAAAGTACATGTAACTGTGGAGGTGTTTACTCCTGTAACACATTTGTTTTCCTGTGCTATGTCGTTATATTTCACAGCTTCAGGTATAGAGTGAATAAATGTAGAAGTCTACTCTCTAAAAGGGATGTACTACTTTCCTGGGAAACTCAATTATATCTTACCTATATAAGAGTCCCTCCTTATTCCCAGTTTTGTTTTTCAAGGTTTCAATTACCCACAGTCAACCACAGTCTAAAAATATTAAATGGAAAATTTCAGAAATAAACAATCCATACGTTTCAAATTGCCATTGTTCTGAGTAGTGTGATGAAATCTGATGCTGTCTTGCTCCATCCCACCCAGAAAGTGAATTATCCTCTGGGATGTAAATTTTTTTTTTGTTCAGGTATCCAGGCTATCTACTTTCCCATTATCACTCAGGAGCTGACTCAGTTAACAGATTGACTTGTCATACATTAGCCCGTGCTTGTGTTCAAGGCACTCTTGTTTTACTTAATAACGGCCTCCAAGCACAAAAATAGTGATGCTGACAATTCAGAGATGCCAAAGAGAAGCTTTGAGAAGAAAGAGTGCTTCCTTTATGTAAAAAGGTGAAAATTATTGACTTAATAAGGAAGAAAAAATTTGTCTATTGAGATTGCTGAGATTCATGATGACGATGAATCTTTTACCAGTGAAATCGTGAAGAAGGAAAAAAATTGTGCTAGTCTTGCTTTGTCACCTCAAACTGCCAAAGATCCAGCCACAGTGTATAATAACTTTTATTACAGTATATTGTTATAATTGTATTTTATTATTGTTTTTAATCTCTTACTGTGCCTAATTTATAAATTATCCTTTATATATAGGAAAAAAACATAGTGTTTTCAGGGTTTGGTACTATCCACAGTTTCAGGCATCCACTGGGGGTCTTTGAAAATATCCCCTGTAGATAAGATGGAAATACTGTAATTGAGAAACAAAAATGCAACTTTCCTCTTGGAGAAAAATGAAGTTTCCAGGGAATAATGTACTGAAATAGACACAATTTAGGAAGCAACTTAAATCAAACTATCAAACTGGGTGCAGTTTACATGGTAAAGAAGGATTACTGATGGGATTTGGGTTCTTGCACCTTTAGGCCAACTGCATTTAACTAAAATGGGCTTCTTGGGAAGGGAACAGAATATCAATCAGAAGCCCATGAGAGGGTTTAGTGGTTACAGTGCACCAGAAATTCACTGATATTTAATAAATAGTGCACTTGGTTTCACGAATAAGGACAAATAAAAGTGGTCCTGACGACCTCCTAGTTGTATATTTGCAGACTGGGCAACGCAGAGTACAGCAGTTCAGAGGATGGTGTGGTAGAACAGATTTTGAACTCTGGCATAGGATGGTTTTAAGCGTGGATGATGTAGAGCTGCGGTCCCCAACACCCAGGTCTCGGGCCAGTACCAGACCACAGCCTGTTAGGAACCGGGCACCGCCTGAGCCCCGCCCCCATCCGTGGAAAAATTGTCTTCCATTAAATTTAGGAACTGAACCTCACAGCAGGTGAGCAGCCCTCAAGAGAGCAAACCTTCATCTGTATTTACAGCAGCTCCCCATCCCCCGCATCACCTCCTGAACTGCACCTCGCCCCGCTCCCAGTCCCCAGTCCACAGAAAAATTATCTGTGAAACCAGTCCCTGATGTCAAAAAGATTTGGGACCGCTGACGTAAAGCACACTAGACTTGAGAATTCCACACTCTGTGACCACAAATGAACTCATGATAACAAAGCAATAAAATAATAACTTCTAAAGTACACTGTTTCTGCTTTTGTGTTGAAAAATTTAAAAACTGGAAATGCAAGTAAATTTTTTGATATGCCAATCTTTTGGAAATAATTCTTTATGATATATTAAAGGCCTACATTCTAGCTACCATTCCGTTAGAAATCTGACATTCTGAGACATCCTAAAGATATACCTGTAATATTTTCACCTGATTTTTTGCTGTTTTTTAATTGGAAAATCTATCAATATGTAATACCTTCAAAATTATTGTTTTTATTAATATTTTTAAATGTGGATTTTTGTTGAACTATGAAAGTTTACGATCCAAATATTTTTGCTTATATTCAGTAGGAGTTATTAAAATGAAACATATGTTTAAATATTTCAAGCAAAACTGAAGACTAAAATTTTTCCATTAATATCTGGTTTGTCATTCATATTCTATAATGCTCAAAATAGTCTATAATGGATGAGGTTTGTTTCCTCAGTTTTATCTTTTTTTTTTTTTTCCAAGAAAAGTTAATGTACCTTTATAAAAATAAAACTTCAATTTTGGCTTTGTCTACCATGAGTAACCCAGGACCAGATGCATTAAGTTTCATCTTTGCCCCAGGCACATTGTGGATTTAAAGTCATTGCAATTTCTCATTCTCGCCTTCAAGTCAAGAATGGGCTTGAGGTTTCATAAGAATTTCAAACTCACAGATGAAAACTGTTGAACTAGCACCTGTAGCACCTTTATGCACACTATGAAGGATTCATCTAAAATAATCTCACAAGTAACTTTTACCCATCAGATTTGTAAACTCACACCAGTTAAGAGATAAAACTGAGAATCTAAATACAGCCTCCTTATAATTACTGCCTATTATTAATAGCAATATTGCAACAAGTTGAGTCATCATTTGAGGATAGTGATAATATATACATCTATTCCGTATATTAGTTTTAGAAAACTCTTTTATTATAAATGTTTTAGGAATTTGTTATATTTAGAGTTACAGCTAAGCTATCCAAAAGAGAAATATTAAAAGGTCACCATTAAAATTACTATATAAAAGTTTTCAAAAATTGAGATTTTAAAAATCTTTGTTTTCTAAGATGATAATATAGAAATGAGTAAATAATATGTATGCAAAATAATAAATATAAGTTTGAACAAGAAAATTTTTTGGTTAATACTGATATCACTAGTAATTGAAAATGTATAAGTTAAAATAATGATGGATGATCATTTATTTACTAATTTGTCCATTTTTGTCCTGGAAAACATAGAAAAATATTTCATACTAGTACAGATGTAATAAAAATAATACGTTGATAGAAAACAAATAGGTTTTTTTAGAAAAAAAATTTGCCGTTCTGTCAAGTGGGTGAACATCTTTGTAGCACCTTTAAAAATAAAATTTTGCTAAAATAAAATACACAGACACAGCAAATACATGAGAGAAGACTAGAAGTTTTATTAGAATTAAAAACATTAAGTAGTCAGAATAGTTGCTGTTGAATTACAGAATTATGGGTGATTTCTTTTGCTTTGTTTTCTACCTTAGCTTCAATAAGGTTATTTTTTTCATAATTAAAAGTGACAATTTTAACATATGTTGAAATACAGAAAAAGTCTGTGATATGATTTTGACTAAAAAGAACATTTGGTACAATGTAAGTATTATAAGAATTTGGAAAATAAATAAAAATATTGCAAATAATGTAATGATCATAAAAGCATGGATAATTAAATTCACTTTATTCTTATTGGAAGTCAACTATTAAAAGAAGAAATTACTCTTGATGAACACATAATTCTGAGACATTAAGATTTGGAATCACATGAAAAAATTCAGTGACATAGTTACATCTTTTTATTTAGCCATTGCGATCCTGTTGTATTTGTAGTATTTATGTGCAAGAGGTATTTGATCAAATGAGAATTTTTTGTCTTATTACATGATTCCATTATGCCATATGCCTTTTGATTTGCAAAATATGTAACAAGAAATTGTTCCTACTATAATTTCTCCTGTTTAATAACGTTTGTTTAGAAAAAGCAAATAATTTACATATGATACAGAAACTACTGCATCCAATAATATTTATTTACTAATATTTGATATGACCTCCAGCCTAAAACTGTTATCTATTGTTTTTACATAAAATTAGAATGGACTTACTATTAATTAAAATACTAAGTCATTTAATATTATAGTATTAATAGCAAACTTTTTTTTGCACGTGTACTATATGCTAGAGACTTTGTGGCTATTCTGTTATTTAGTTCTATTATAACCACATGAAGTACATCTATCATTTATCCCATTTTCTTATGAAAATAAACCCCTGTATCTCAGAGAAGTGCAGTACCTTGCCTGGGAGAGGCCACAAGATGCATAAAAGACCTGGGGTTCAAGTTCAAGTCCATTTGATTCTGAATTAAGAGATTTAATTGCTATGCTCCATAGTGGTTATTAAACCCTCTTTGACCTTTATCTTCATTAATTTGTTACAATACTTTATGAAAATATTTTCCTTGTTTCTTTTTTGCCTTTTTATGAAATAGTTAACCCATTCCATCATTTAATAACTATCACAACTACACAGTACTCAAAAGAAAGCATCCTTTTCCAAGAAATAGTCACTGTGATCCTGAATTTAGCACAAAGTACTATATATCTCATTTTAAAAAGCAAAGTTTTCCCCTTCACCCAACACAAAGTTGCTTCTTATTTGAAAGACTTCAGTATGGGAAATGTATGTGTTATGGGAATAAACAAAGACCACTCACATGAGAACAAACAAGGATACTATTTATTCAAAGGCTGCTGTAGCAAGGGAGTCAGCCACGATTACCTATGTTTGGCAGAGACTCAATGAATGTCAAGAGAGTGGGAAAGCTCCTTAGCAAAGAAAAAGAAAAGGAAATCTTTAGGGGATTCTGGTGGCAGGTTGTTGTCATGGGGAAGACTGCCCCAAGCTACTTGGACACAGGTCATCTTATGTGATTGATTTGGAGAGCATATTTGGCTTTCTTTGGTTGGTCCTGAGTTGGAAGTGGAGACAGAAATAGGTAAGTTGGCAGTCATTGACCAAGTCCTGACTATCAGCTGGTTACTGCAAAAGGGATCTGACTTCCTAGACTGATTGCTACGGAGGTTGTAGTTTGGTTTCCTTGGCATCTAATATAGGTCAGAGGTCTTGTCATAAGTGGTCTGGCCATTGTCTCTTTGTATACGCAGTGTCTCAGTAGTCATTTTCTTTCTTTCCTTACCTTACTTTTCTACCCATCATCACCTTGGATTTCTCACCCCTTATGGATCTAGAACTAGAGGAGAGAGAAGAGCAGAAAGGGGAGCACAGCTTTTATAAGGGCAGCATTGCCAGGATCTGGTGTGGGTTTCCTCTGGGTATGGTGGACACTCAAGGCCAACGCTTTCTTTAAAACCTTCTGATCTTTGGTATCAAAGTGTGATTCTTGGACCAGAAGCATCAGCATCACCTTGGAGTTTGCCAGAGCTTCCTGAATGAGATCTCACATTTTGAAAAAATACCGAGATAATTTGTATGTACAGTAACATTTAGGAAGCACTGCTCTAGGATGTCTTTGTGAGTTTCTCCTAGGTTTTCTCATTGACATTCTCTAATTGCAATTATCATAGGGTTGATGATGTCTCTTCTACTGACTGTCTTCTGTTACTCTTCAGTCCCTGGGCTTTGTTTTATGAATACGTTCATTTTATGCTGGACCATTTTGTCTCTTATGCCATTAAAATCTCTAGGTCAGGTTAATCTATGTGTGGCACAGACAGAGACTCTTGCTTCCTCATCAGTGGAAGTGCACCCCGCCACACACACCCCTGCCTTCTCAGACAGGCCTTCACACACTCTTAGTTATGGACTGCAGGGTGGTGCCCCCTCAATCCATTTATCGAAGCCCCAGCCCTTATGTGATAGAGTTTGTGGGTGGACTTTTAGGGAAGTTTTAGATGAGGTTATGAAGGTGGACCCTCTATAATGGGACTAGTATCCTTATAAGAAGAGAAAGAGAGAAAATCTCATCCTCTCTCCACAATATTAGGATACACCAACATGTGAGATATCTTTAACATCTATCAAAATTCCTGGCATTGATCAGGTGTTTTGTAAGTGTTTCTGAACAATTAAAATATTGAATAAACTAATTGTGTAATATCACAAAACTAGAATAAGTAGTAAATGGAAGTGAACCCAGATTTTCTGTAATAAATTTCTACTTTCTGTTGATCTGTAGCCATTTCAGTAGCACTTTAAAAAACAGAGAGAAAGAGAGAGAAAAGCTATTATAGATATAACTTTTCTTAGAGGTTTTTATAATTAATATGACAATTTAGCTAAATTTACATACTTTTTTTATTGTTTTTTTCTTTGTTATTATTTTGTTTAAGCAATAAAAGCAACATTCAAAATTTACAAAGGTTTTTATGCCTTCCAGGCAAATACCCACACCTTCACAAACACACACAAACACACACTCTTTATCTAAGTCAACTGACTATGTGACTAATCGACTTTATACAATGAAAGAGTCAATGTAATGTTTGATTTTCCTAAAGTTAATAATGTGTTTCTTATGATCATCTTACTTCACTTTTACATGGTCATTTAGAATTTTAAACACCGTCATATAGGCTAGAATTTGCAGAAAGCTTACATATTTGTTGGTATTATACAATAGTAATTACTTGATTTGTTCTAGTAAATTTAGCATCTCTACAGCATTTTCAACCATTAACAACCAAATAATGCATTATCCACCCTCAAGTTGTATTAATGCTTTTCATTGGCTCTTTTGAATTGTTCCATTACTAAAAAGCAATTGGTGGAACTGTATTACAGCTGTCTTGTCATCCATCTGAACTGGCTCCATCATGATCATTTATCAAAACTTGTGCCAAATACCCTGAGAAACTTTTCAAAATAATAGCAATGGATGTTCAATATTCAGTGTTCAGGGATTTTGACACAGTCTCTGTTCAGGAAACATTGCGAACACCTATTATGCATTGTTATTTGTAGAAGGCAACACTAAGTGTTAAATATATGGATTCTAAAAATGTATGTACCCTTGAGCCAAAAATTTAAATTGAATTTATATCCAGTGGACAATATAAGTCATTTCTTCTTAAAGTTATAGTCACATATTATCATTATCGTTAACAATAGTCATCAATGCAGTTTCTGAGCACTTACATAAACTCAATTAAATTTTATATCTCCTGTGATAAACGATTAATAAATACTCGTTAATTTAAATAAAAATAATTTCTATTAAATGGAATTATTTTGAAAAGTTCATCCAATGATTTATAATTCCATCTTTGGTTGAAATCTCAGAAATCATTAATATCATATTTATTTTAATTCACATGCATAGCTGATACGCAGCTGATAATAAATGACTCAATGATTGTTGAAGGAATACATGTTGTGAGAATTTTAAGACAATAACAAAATTTGCATACTGTTGTCCATCTCCTTTGCAAGCAACAATGTTTAAATTTTACTATCAGAATTTCAAGCTTATCTCTATGCTTTGGATTTTTATTTAAGAACTGCCCCCTTATTAAAAGGCCTACACTTGCTTGTTTAATTTTCAAATGCTGTTTTCCATTTCTTTCTCTCTATGTGGTATGAGAGGAAAATCCCCCAGAAGAAGCATCATAGTGGAAAAAAGTATAGTAAAGGATTGAAGAGTAGAGTAAACAACTGTTGAATCTGGGTAAAGTGTATATAGGAATTTCTTGGAGTATTCTTGCGTATTTTTGCAACTTTATGTTAGAAATTATAACAAAGTTAAGTTACAAAAAAGCAGAAATACCTATCCAACTAATACATGGATGATAGAAAAAATTAAAATGACAAATGTCTTAAAATCAATACTATGTAATATCATCAAAGTCATATTTTGAGATAAGATTAGTAATGAATGCTTTTATACCATAAAAATGAAATAAAAAAGCTAAGGACTTAAGAACCTAGGAGCGGAACTATGTGAAATAAAAATCAAAAATATGTTGAGTGAAAAACTACTAAGAACAAAAATAAATTTAATAAAATAGAAAGCAAAATAGAATGGCAAGAAAAGTAATTATTAAAACTATTATAAGAAAAATTATAAATATATAAAATATGATAAAACATGTGAAGACAAAGAAGGAAATTAAAATATATACTGGAAAGAATAAACAAGCTAAAATAATAGGTAGATATTTAAGAAATTATTACAGTACACGTTTGGCAAAAGTTTGAAAATATTGATGAAACATTAATATTAGCACAACATAAATGACCAGCTTACATGGAAAAGTGTTAAGTAAATATTTTATAAATTGGAGTTTTATGTTTGGTATAGTCTGATTTTAAATACTGGTAACAAAGCATATAAAAAATTTACACATGGAAGAAACTAGGGAACAATCCAAAGAAATTAAAATCATATAACAAAGCATCCAAAAATAATGTCAACTATTCATAAAATTTAAAAGTACATTTATGGCCATCTAACTGTAACAAGAGACTCTGTTACATATAGGGAATCCTTTATATGACCCCGAAAACTCTTAATCATGATAAACAGTCAATCTTTAGAGCAGTTAAACTTGAAGTTCAAAAGCATGCCTGGATTCTGTAAAACAGAGCATAATAAATATAGACAAACAGTAGTTTAAAATAATCTCCCCAATTTGAAAGCCACAGGAAAAAATATTCTCAATTGAAAATCCTGGTTTGCCATTTAGGAAAATAAAATAGAAGCCGAAAATAATTCTGAAGTTCAGATTAAAACTTCCATGTATGAAAATTGTTGAATAATCTTACCTGTTTAAAAGAAAAAGAACAAAGTGGGATAAGGGGAAAAGTATTCCATCTGATTTGAAAACTTATTTGAAAACTTACATAATAAAAACTGCATTGTGTAGCTAGTCTAGCGAAAAACAGATCCAGGTATATTTAGAAATTTAATGTCAGTTACTAGCGGCAATACAAGTCTGGGGTAAAAAATGATTTATTAAAGTACTAATAGTAGCAGTGCTATGATAATAGTACATACACACCAGACCTTATACAAAACTACATATATATATATATATATATATATACAGAACTTACACAAAAATCTTTTAAATATAGATTGGATATATAGAATAAAGTATAAAATATAGAAGAAAACATGTGAGATTTGGGGAGAGCTTTGAGAGAGAAGACATACAGGGGAGAACCTAGACAATCCAGACAAAGCAGCACTAATGCCCCAGGCATGTGACTGAGGCCCTGTTGAACTTTCTAGACCAGCCATCATCTAAATGTAGCCCAAGAGCCAGCTGAGCACAGCTGACAATATGTGTCACAGAAGTCCCTGCAGATTCCTGCGTAGATCTGGCTTACACAGTCATGAGCAATAAAATGATTATTGATTTAAGCTTCCAACTTGAGTGACAGGATGTTATAAGCAATGGGTAATAGAAACATCTATTAGTTTTTTATCTAATGGCTTCTTTCATTGATAATGATTCCTTTGTTAATTCTTTCACAGTATTTGCAAAATGGTCATTTTTTTTTTCATTCTATCATTCCTTGCACGTTTCTTACCTGGAATTCTACAGACATTCTTTGCTCATTAACAAATGCCGTTTCTTTACTCTGCAATATTTTGTGAAGAAAAATACAGTAAATGTTTTATTAATATTTCTTTCTCTTTAATTGCCAAGTTTCGAGGTGAGGAGTTGATACTCTCGTTATTTGCAGCGGTGTCCAGTGATATTTTCTTTTTCTACTTTTTCTCTTTCTTTCTGTCTCATTTCTTTCATGATGAAATCATAAGTTTTATTTATTTGATATGTTTCAATCAGTTGCATTTTTAATGTTTATTTTGTCCAGTCTTTCCTGAGTCCTTTCATAATGATGTCTTGGCAACTTAATTGAATCTGCTACCTTTGAGAGTTTTCTAGCGTTCTCTTTAACCAGTTATCCATAACTAATCTTGCATATCACCGATTTAGACTTGGAATCAGCATTTCTCTAAGGAAACATGGTTTGTTTTAATGAACATAACAATCCGAGAGGCATGTGTGCTCATCACTGTTAGGCTGTCATTCTTTCTTCAATTTTTCAGCACCTAAAGCTAAGAGGCATGTATTTGAATTTAATTTAATTTTTATCCTATTATATAAGTGGTAAAAATCATTGGAATGTTTCAAACTGCCTTTCAAGGGAAGCTTAATAACCCTTCCTACGTTTAATGTAGATAACTGCCATCCCTCCCTTAAGTACATAAAAAAGAATTTTAGTCATTACTAAAACCTATAGGCTAGTGTTTGTGTAAATATCCTAACATGTTTAATCTTCCAATCATTTTAGACTAAAAACTTGGACCAAATAAATAGCAAAATACTATCTCTCCTTTTTTATTTAATTTCCTTGATGTCTATACCCTTGCCTGACCCTCCCTGTGGTCCACATTTTTGCAAAATTAGCACAAGATGGATTTCCTGTTTTTCTTTGAGTTAGGATTATCAAGTTATAATGTACAAGTGAAATTCATTCAAAAATACAGTTTTATGAGTTTTGACAAACATATGCAGGCATGTAACCACCAACATAAAAATATAGAATAGTTTTATCGCTGCAAAAATATACCATATATTCTGTTGTAGGTCTACATCTCTCCCCACACCAGATCTCGGCAACTACTAATCTGTTTTTTTTCTTTTATGGCTTTCCCTTATTCGGGATGTCACATAAGTTTAATCATACACAATGTAGCCTATTGGGTTAGGCTTCTTCCACTTTGAAAAATTTACATTTGAGATTCTTCCGTATTGTTTTGTATGGACGTGTAAGATGAGTGATATATTCACTGCCTGAAGGATACCTGGGTTGTTCAAACCAAGTCCTACATGCAATCTTTCAGGGATGAACATAAGCAATTACAAAACTTCACGTGACAGGCCTCAGGCGGAGAAGCTTCCCTCTCCACAGCACACTTGATGCTTTACAGTTTTCAGAGGGAATTGCAGTCAAAGATTCAGCATCACCCCTACCCAACCCCCACCCCTGCTGCAGATTCAGCCGTACTTGTGTGGATATCTACATTCCTACCCAGGCCCCTCAGTTAGGAAGCTTTCTTAACCAGAGCCTTGGCCAAGGCATTTCTCAGTTGTTTCCACCAAGGCCTTCTTAGCAGGAGACCTTGGCCGAGTCACTTTTTCCCACTTTGATTCAGTAATTTTCCACTTCTAGCTCTTCCCACACCACCCACCCCCCAGCACCCCAGCACCATACAAATGCAAAAGCCTTTTGTCCAGGGTTTCTCAGCAGTGAAGCAATCTCTAGACCCCAACCCCACAGGCTGTCCTAGGTGTCATCTGACTCTCATCCAGTGCTTTTCCATAAGGATAAAAGGAACATTGGGCATCTCTCTCTTTTTGTCCCCTTGGTAATACTATTGCAGTGAGAGAAGAAGGCATAATTGCTACCTTCAGTCTGGCTCATTGTTCTAACTGACCACCTCAACACCTGGCAGCTTGGCAGATTGCATCCAGTCTCTAGCCACTAAAACTATTTGTATGTAGATTTTTATGTGGGACTGAGTTTTCATTTGTATTTGGTAAATACTTAGGAGTAGGATTGCAAGATGTTATAGTAAATGTGTATTTAACTTCACGAGAAAATGTCAAACTACTTTCCAGAGTGGATGTATTGTCTTGCCTTCGATGTATGAAAGTCAGAGTTACTCCACATCCTCACTGTTTTTGGCATTTCTAGTCCTTTTTTTCTTCCTTCCATCCCCCTTCCTTCCTTCCTCCCTTCCTTCTTTCCATGTCTCTAATAGTTGCTGGTGGTGCTTCGTTATACTTTTAATTTATATTACCATGATGAATATTGATATTAACCATCTCTTTATGTGCTAATTTGCCATTCCTATTTTTTGGTAAAGTGTTTGTTAACATTTTTGGCCCATTTTCATCATTTTGCTTCGTTCATGACAATATATAAAAATAACATTAACTTTTTGTCCATGGGTGTTGTGCACTGAAATTTTGCTATTAACTTCAGTAGCTTTTTGAAAATCATTTGGCATTTTTATGTAGGCAATCGTATTTTTTTTCAAATAGAATTTGATTTTTCTTTTCTAATTTGCACACCTTTATTTATATTTGATATCTTCTTGTACTGCCTAGATTTCCAGTATGATGGTGAAAAAGAGTGTGATAGACACATATGGTTTGTTCCTTATCTTAGAGGGAAAGTATTTACTCTTTTACCATTAAGTTTGATATTAACTTCAGTTATTATGTACATGATTATTAGAAGCTTGATAAAGGTCATTTAATTAAAACGTTTCTGAGGATTTTTGTCATGCATGGATATTGACTTTTTGCAAATATATTTCCTGCATTGAAAAGGTCGTGATTTTCATGATTTAGACTATTAATACAGTTGAGTGATTCGTTGTTAAATGCTGAACCAACCTTTCATTCCTTGGATAAACATCACTTGTTGATACAGAATTATTTATTTTACATACTACTGAATTTAAATTTCTAATGGTTTGCTAATTATTTGTACATTTAAATTCATGAGGAATATTAGTCTGCAAGTTTTTCCTCATAATATTTTATTTTTCTGCTTCGGGTAGCATGGTGAGGTTGACCTCACAACCTAAGTTAGGAAATGTTCCCTACTCTTTAATTTTATGGGAGAGTTAATGCAAATTTTGTATTATTTCTTCCTTAAATGTTTGGTATAATCTAATAGTGAAGCTCTCTGTGCCTAGAGGGTTTTTTTTTTTTTTTTTTTTTTTTTTTTTTTTTTTTTTTTTTTTTTTTTTTTTTTTTTTTTTTTTTTGTCGTTGCTCTTTGTGGTTGAACGGTTTTAATTACAATCTCTTTCCCTTTAATGGATTAAAAAAACTATGCAGGACCTCCAGTTTCTGCTATGACATGTAATGACATGTAAAGAGCTTAGGTCATTAGCTTTATTCTCACAACAGAAAAATAGGTGAATTCTATATTTTGAATAATTCTTCCCTCCAAACCGCATGTTGAAATTAGATCCCCGATGTTGGAGGTGGGCTCCAGTGGGAAGTGTATGAGTCGTGGGTGCAGATCCCTCATGAATAGATCGATGCCCTTCCTCAGGTATGAGCTTTCACTTGATTTGTTTCTGCAAAAGCTGGCTGTTAAAAAGGGCCTGGTACCCCTCCACCCCTCCACCCCTGCTTTCTCCCTTGCCCTGTGATCTGAGAACGTGCTGGCTTCCCTTCACCTTCTGTCATGAGTGGAAGTAGCCTGAGGCCCTCACCGCATGTCCAGACATCATGATCTTGAGCCAAATAAAATTTTTATTTTCATTATAAATTACCCCTTCTCCAGTATTCCTTTATAGTAACACAAAACAGACTAAGACAATGAACAAACTGAACATCTTTGACTTTTCTTGGATCAATAAAAGGTTAAATCTATGATGAGATTGCTGGGAAAATAACTACCCTATAATCTGAAAAAAAAAAAAATTGAATAAAGACAATCATAGCTAAGATCCAGCTTACCTGGAACAGAAGTCACTAGAGTTATAAACTGGTGAGAATGCTTCAGTGGTAAAGAATTGCTAGAAGATTGGTGTGGATTAGTGTGAAAGTGAGAAACTACTGGGGCCACAATATTCAGGAGGTTCTTTGTGCATTTGTGAGTTTTACCTCCAGGAATCCTATCAGGTTCTAATGGTGAAAAGACAAGAAATGTCTCCTGATATTTATACTAGGGAGTAGGAGAAAGCAAAAATTTTGAAATATGCCCAGAGCACCCTCCATAGCAATGGTGTACTCTGAAAGGGAAAAACTTTACCGTAACTCATCACACCTAGAGGCAAAGAACAAGTACCAAATTTCAGCCCCCTCTAGACATATTAAAAAATGCTAAAAAGCACTCATAAGGGTCACAACAGGGGCACACAGTGAAGCTTAATCAGAAGGTAAACACTCTTGAGATAAACAGCAAAAAATGTAAAACAGCCATAACTAAATAAAGTAAGCGAACTAATGGAAAAGGTAGGCAATGTGCAAGAAGAAATGGATAATTTAAGCACAGAGAAAAAAAATTCTAAGACTAATCGAAAGGAAATGCTGGAAAAAAATAATAATAACAGGAAATGAAGAATGCTCTTAGCAGACCCATCACTAGACTGCACATGGCTGAGAACAGAACTGGTGAGCTTGAAGATAGATCAATAGAAACTTCTCAAACTGAAAATCAAAGAGAAATAAGAGTAAAAAAGATAGAACAGAATATTCTATCTGTAGGATATTTCACAAGGTGGTGTAACATGTATCTAATTAGCACACCAGAAGAAGAAAAAGGAATGTAGCAGAAGAAATATTTAAAGTAATAATGACTAAGAATTTTACAAATTAATCACACCACAGATCTAGGAAGCTCAGAGTATACCAAGCAATATGAATACCAAAAAATCTATGCCTTGGCATATCATATTCAAACAACGATTGGAATCTACATAAAAAAGAAGTCTCAGAGAAGAAATAAATGAAACTTAGTAAAAATAAAAACAAGCAGATTATTTCTTTCTTTCTAACTGCATTATGGTAGTTTATGCATAAGGAATTTGGCCATTTGTATCAATGCTTACGCTTGTTGGCAAAAGATGTCCATGATAATGCCTTATTCTCCTTTCATGTGTTGGTTCTGTAGCAACGTCCTCTCATTATTTGCTAAAATTGTTAATTTGTGTCCTCATTCTTTTTTTTTTTTTTTTTTTTTGGTCAATTTGGCTGTAGTTTTATCAGTATAAAATAGTTTTATAAATACAGCTTTCGATTTTATTGATTTTCTCTTTTGTTTTCCTATTTTCAATTTTATTGGTTTCTACTCTTATTTATTAAAAGAAAATATGTTTTCTTGAAAAGAACAAAAAATTAAATTCACATTGATATTTCCACTTCACATGTAATATTATTTGATTTTTTCTTAATGTATTTGGTGATTTTATATTTCTAATCTTTCTTTTACATCAAAAGTTTTCATGTCAAGCACATTACTATTAATATACTCATTTGAATTTTTAAATAACATATAAAATCATTTTTTAATATTCAACTAAACCAGAATGCTGAATAAATTTGTGTTTTTGCTGCAGTTCATTTGCTTTTTACTATATAAACCAGTATAAATGTTAAGACCAAATATTGTGTTTTGCTTATGATAAGTCTTATAATAATTATTTTTTTCTGGGTGCTTATATCATTGATGTGATATCCAGTTAAATACAGTATATGAAAGAGAAAAATTATTAAGTTTATTTGAATTTTTACATTTGCTTTTTAATCTTTCTGGTTTAATTTTATTTTTGCATAGTTGATAAATTATGTTTTGGGACAAAATTACATAATAAAATCTTTTCAGAGAATTCTAGTTCCCTTTCCTTTTTACCTGTACCTTTTTACCTGTCCTCTTATTATAGTTAAATATTATATTAGGTTTTAGTTTCTGCTTTTATCGTTACTTTTTCCAGTTTAAAGAAATATTTAATATACAAATATATATGTGTATATGTGTATACACACACACACATATACTTTCTTACACATAAGGTAGCTTACCATGTTTATTGATTTGTCATTGCTCTATATCCTGGAGGTAACTCCATATTAGTGTATGAAAATCTTTCTCATTCATTTTCACAGCTACGAATCATTTAATTGTGTGCAGATATTAACAGTATACTTAGTCATACACTTTAGATGATTTAGATGATTTCTAAATAGGAATGAAGGATACTTACACTTTCATATCAATGACACTGAAGAGGGCTTAAAGTATAATGTGGGTTTCAAATCTATATTTTTCTTTTGAAAAAACATCAGAAAATAACATCAGTATTTGTTAAAATGTAAAGTATGCAGAACTTCTGGCCTCACCTATTATTAATAAGAATTAGGTAAATTGAATGTATGTTCATCTATGTGATATGTACATTTTTAATGTATGCATTTATGTATGTATATGATTCTGTTTATATATATATGTGTATGTATTTCGAGATGTTTAAATATCTAGATATCGATATTAATATAGATATTTATCACTTAATTATTTTTGATAGAGGAAAGAATGTAGAAACTTTTAGTAGCTCAGTGAGAGAGCCATAGTTAGGCAAAATTTGTATAAAATTTATTGATTAAAAATATTGTGATAGATCTATATGAACTGATACAGGGCTACATATAATAATGTATAGTAAAATTTACATAATAATCTTACAAAATTATAATAATAATTTGATCCCATTGTTTATACTTTAAAAATGTATGTGCTTCAGTTTATTTATATTTACACAAGCAAATATTTACACAGCAATAAATTGTCAATGGTGGCAAACACTGCATTAATATAATCCCATTTTCGGACAGCTGTTAAACCAAATACATCTCAGTTAACTTCACAGAATGAAGTTTGAATTTGCAGTCACACCGTAATGCAACAAACAAAATCGTTGGCATGGCATGGAGAAGAAAACTCATAAATTCGCTACCACTTTTGACTCAGAACTCAGTGATAACAGTTTTTGAGCAAATTAACCTTCTTTGAGTAGGTCACCAGGCTCCCTAAGGCTACATGGCTCTGATATCAGGGTTGGCAGTCTAAAGTAAACAACAATATTTCTTTTAAACCAGATAGCGGAGAATTACTCTGAAACAGTGCATCTTATGTTACTCTTTTCTTGTATCTGTGGTTAAGGACACAGAAGCATCTTAATGTTAATGACAAAATATATTTTGGCCATCCTGGAAATTCTTTTGTTCAATAGGTTATGATTCTGTCATGACATTTAAAATGGGAATTTTAGTGGAGGTATCACAGTACAATAAATAAGAAATTCCAAAGGAGGGCCTAGAACAAGCTAAAAATTAAACATATTGAGACTATAAAAGTAGTTGGACATACTCGAAGCTCTGACTCAGATGGGGTAAAGGCAATATATGTAACCCAAACATTTTTACCCCCATAATATGCTGAAATAAAAAAACAATTTTAAAAAATGTAGTTAGGAATATATTTTGTAAATCATTATTTCACACACAGAAAAAAATCTTAGTCAGACACTATGGTGGAACTCTACAATAGACTTTTCCAGTTTGCCCAAGGCAGTCCTAGTTTATACCTAAAGTCTCAACATACTGGTAAATAATACCCCTTTTGAGTGTCGAGGGAATGCTATAGATTGAAGAATAGAAATTATATTTCCACCCTCCCATGTATATACCACAGGGAGTGAGGAAATTCTTTCCTCCTTATTTCAGCGCTCAAAAACACCAACATTGTTCTTACTTGGGAGCCTTTGTGCTAGATGTTATCTTAGTTTACAATACTAAGTTGTTCCAAGGCTGTCCTTTTGTCATCAGATTTTAGCTTAAATATTATCTTCTCAGAAGTCTTTACTGTCTCTATTGTTTAGGTAAAAATTCAACTGAAAATAACATAAAACATAATTAATATAGCTGAAATAGGAAGGGATGTACTTGCCCAGGTACCAAGTAGTTTAGAAATGGCTAGTCAGGCTTATGTGGCAGCTCAGTTTTGCCATCAAGAATTCAGGAATTTTCCACTCCATTATGCTTAAATGATTAGGTCTTTGTATTTATGGCCTCATGGTTTCAAGGTGGTCCCTGCATCTTCCAAATCCATGTTAATCCTCCAGGCAGGAAGATGGAAAAAGGGCCAAGGGCCCAAAGGTTTTCTCATTGCAAGTCTTTCAAATTTTACTTGGGACCCTTCAGGGACATTCCCCCACATCCACTGGGCTCTCCCTCCCTCATTAGAATGTGAGCTTCATAAAGCAAGGATTCTCTGTGTCTTGTCCATTACTGTATTCTTCACGCTCTGATCAGTGTCAGCATAGATAAATAACAAATAACTGTTTTCAGATAAATTATTGGATAAATGAATTAAGAATTGAATACGTAATTGAATGAAGAGTCTTGTAAAAATCACTATATTAGATCAGACTGTATACTTGAAGGATACTTACTTATGAATATCCAATTGTTAATAGTCCTTATAAAGTTATGGACTCATTTTAAGCATAAAAGTCAACAAAATTTTTAAAAGAAACTCATATTTAACCTTAGGCTATAACATAATCATAGCTAGGCTAGTGATACTTTATAAGTATAGTTTAATGGTAAAAGATAAAGAAAAGAAAATTGCTGATGAATTTTGTCATTCTTTGTTGGATTTCTGAATTCCAGGTTTGGCAGGAATTTCAAAGCATGTTTAGTTCAGCATCCTATGGAGTTTGACATCTCAACTATGGGGCTAACTTCCCACACATGCATAACAACCAGAGGTAGCATAATCACCACCTCTAGTTTTTTCTTGTCTTCATTCCCTTCAGATTCTCATTACCAATGAGATTTCAGATCATAATGGGTTCATGACTTTGGAAGCCCTGTTCATGGGTGTCTGCCAGGTAAGTGGAAGAGCATGATATCTATTTATTATCTAGACACTAAAGAGCAGTATGTGGATGCATAGAAGAAAAGGAGGAATTAGTACTTTCAGTATTTCAGGATTGCAGTCTTAAGGAAGAATACACAACTCATTGTTGTCCTCCACAGTTAGTCCCAACTTTGACATCATTCCTTTTCCCTCCCGCACACACATACCAATCTATCATCAGGTAAGTGTGCACATTCAAACAACCTGCCTGTTCTATGAATTAGTATAATTACAAAAATATTAAGCAATGTGTTTTTTTACAATGGTTGTTTTCTAAAATTGTTTGAATCCCTTGTCCATTCCTTCTAGTCAGGAATTAGCTAGGCTGACTTTTGTCTCAGGAAATAGATAACATTATAGGAGAGGTTAGATAAAGTCTTTTTTTGCTTACTTTTAAATTTCAGAAGTCCAAACCACACACAAGAAGAAACAAAAAAGACTGCTGGGTGTGGACAATATCCAGAAGTGAAAGAATATGTGACAATGAAGAGAAAAATTTTGGACCCCCACACACTTGATAAATGTTTCCTGTGTTGACAAGGAAGAGAGTTAGAAGAGAAACAAAAAGTAAGTATACTAGATACTGTGGGTCTCCAAGAAAGGGGTTCACTTCCTGAGAGGGGATGCAGTAGAGAAATCAGAATGTCATACATGTTTGGAGTACTGGCAGGTAGAGGGCACCTTTCTCTATTTTTTCCTCTTTCTTGAGCTAATAACTGCAAAGCAAGAGGACCTCTGAGTGGAAATGAGGATGGGCCCGAGACATTTGTACAGATACTCTGTTCCCCATCATGGCCTTGAAAAACCAAAATGTTTTCCAACCCCCTGACAGGAGCATTGATGTGGTAGATGCCTTAAATATGCCTGAGAATGATCTTCATCTCATGTGGTGAGAAGGATGCAGCAGAGTGGTATCTGTGTCCCCATAAGTAGCATGGGAAGTCCTTAGAATTAGAAAAGAAGAAAAATATCACGGCAACCTGCATGGACCAATGATCAAGACCTGGATGGGTCAATTGATGTCTCAGAAATTTCCAGCAAGGACAGGTGACAGAGAACTAAGTGGGGCACCCTTGCCAGTACCCCTTGCCCATCACCACTGGATATGAGACATAACCCTGAAGAAACAATAAAAGATGTTAGTTGACTAGAAATATGTTATCACCACAAGAAAATATACGAACTGGAAACACTGTGCCTAGTTATAGAAATGTATCAGTTATATTATTGTTATAGCACATTTATGGACTGAGATTTGCAAACACTATAGTTTTAAACATGTTCATTCTGTCCTAATAATATATCCAGAAACATCCTGGAAAGAATTTTGCAAAAGAGATTATACCAAGGTATAAGTGAGACCAGAGTATATCTTATTCATAATTTACATTTATTCTCAAGAATGGTATGTTTCCTTCCTTTACTGCATCTAGAAAAGAAAAATAGCATTATTTAAGACATAACATATTTACCTCATTCCATATATTTTTATTTTCTTTATTATTATCCCGTGACTGCACACAAAAACTCAACCACACGACAGGGCAAATAATACTGTGCCCTTTAAACAGAAGGAGCTTAGAAAATGTAAATAAACTTGCCTCCAGCTTTCTATAATCACATATTTTGAACAACTGTGGAAAATTTATGCTGTTTGTCAAGTGCCACCAGATGGTCAAGAAGAGAGAGCTTGCAAGCAGCCAGCTCATTCCCCAATAACACCTTTGACAGGTGTATGCTCAAGAGAAATAGAATGGGCACTTCCATCTCTTCTCCTTCCGCAGTGTGAAAAGCGAGTATTAGATCCAACAGTTCTCATGTTTAACACATGTTCTGCATTTTAATACAAAGTGCTATTTTTAGCGCCCATTATTTAACACCTTCATCTCCACTTGCTGCAGTGAAAGGCTGCTAGACAGTGGCTCAGAAAGGTATCCAATAAGAAATAACGGATTGAACAAACATCAACCCTATGAAAAGCATGACAGAGATATCAGGAATAAACCACTCTTCAGTGCAATTTTAATTAATGATAGAAGCAGGTGCCTAAATATCCCATTTTTGTAATCCACATGAAGGATGTCTCTGATAATTGTTCCACACAGCATCCTGAATATCCCTAGCAGGATGGATGACTAATTGCTCACAGCAGTAACCTGATCTTAACATATCCTCATTGCATTCTTTCTCTTTCCTGACTTCCTTCCCTCTCTCCCTTTCTTCCTTCCTTCCCTCCTTCCTTCCTGACTTACATTGTCAGGGCTTTCTAAGATCACCTTTCGTATAAAATACTTGTGTCCAAACCCTTACTGCTAGGTCTGCTGCTGGTAGAAGATAGCCTAGATTATCCAGAATTTCCTTGACTGTGCAAATGCGTATATCTTCTGAGTGGAAAATTGTGACTGTCGTCACAGTCCCAGGGAGTCCTGGGTTCACCTCTGGGTTCAGGGTCCCATTGTCCTTGTGATTTGCTCTCTGCGTAAAGAACAGGACCAGCTTCATGGACTTATATCCAGTGCAATAGCACAGGCTACCACACTCAAAAAAAGCATGATTTGGGGGTTTAATGCCCTCCATTTGCAATCTTGAAATTCTCAATGATATTATCTTTGAACTTTTATTTTGTTGAAACCCAATAGGACAATGCAGCACTTACAGGAGCCTTAGCTCAAATACAGCTGGGCCCCCAGCCATCGCTCTGCCTCCCCCAGGATGGCTTTTTGTCTGCCTATCCCCCAACCCAACTTAGCAGCTGCTGCCAGGAAGGGGCCTGTTGTGGTTGCCAAAAGTGTCTAGATTGGGTGCTCACACCCTGTGTGCTGAGCTGAACAGCAGACCACAGGCAACCTGTGAGAGTTTATACTCATCCTGTGGGTAGTACCATAGCCAAGGGAGCATACATCATTAAATTGCAAATAAAACAACCATTAAAGGTGTATTAGTGTCCAATTTGACGCCATAAAAATTTTGGCAAACTTGGTGACTTAAAACAATGAAAATTTATTATCTTACCATTCTGTAAGTTAAAAGTCTAAAAATGGTATCTTTGGGCTGAAGTCAAGGAACTTTCAGGGCTGTATTTCTTTCTGGAAGCTCTAGAGTAGGAGCCATTTTCTTGCCTTTTCCAGGTTCTACAGGCTGCCTGCACTCCAGGGTAATACCCATTTTAAAACCAGCTGATTTGCAACGTTAATTCTCCTTTTGCCACATAATCTAGCATTCACCAGTTTCCAAAGATTAGGACATGACTACTTTTGAGACACCATTATCCTGCCTGCAAAAGGTTGAGAGAGAGACGGCAGAAAAAAAGGAAAACAAAACAAAACTCTGCTTTTAAGACAAATGGCCCACATTTTCATTTTGCATTGGACCGCAGAAACTATGCCACCAACTCTAGAAAGAACCTAAGTAGACCCCACACTGATTCTCCTCCTGGTCCACATCTAGTTCACAGGAATCATTCATGTATCCCTAGCCCCCGTAAGTTCTGGGGCAGCATCCTGTCTCTTGCTCCATGGATGCTTGTCTTTCTCAAGCATGAATCACGCATCAGGCTTCATCTGTCTCAACTCAGGACCTCTGCACTCTCCCATGGAAGTTCTCTGATCAGGGTAGAGATAAAGGAGGTAGCACCCCTAATCCTTGCCCCCTGGGGCCTCACAGCACAGAATCAGCTTTCTACAGGGAAATTTCCCCCACAACTCACTATACCCACTTTGACAGCTTTTGTATATCTTTGATATATTAGTTTCTTGTGGCTGCTGTAACAAATTATCAAAAACTGGGTGACTTGAAACAACAGAAATTTATTCTATCAAAGTTCTAGGGTTCCAAAGTCTGAAGTTTTTATTGGTGTGCTAAAACCGAGGTGCCAACTGGGCTATGCTCCATTCAGAGGCTCTAGGAGAGAATTCCTTCCTTCAGTCTTCCAGTTTCTGGTGGCTTCTTTCCCTTGTGACTATATTGCTCCAATTTTCAAGGTCAGCATCTTCAAATTTCTCTTTGCTCCCTCTGTCTCTTTCTTATAAAGAGCCACACAACTGCATTTAGGCCCACCTGGATAATCCAGGATAATATTCCCATTTAAAATCATTAACTTAATCTCATCTGCATAAATTTTGTTGCATAACAGTAACAAATTTTAATGGTTAGGACTTGAATTATTATTTATTATTATTATCATTATTATTTTGGATGTGGCAGGCAATTTTCAGCCTACCATACTTGATTTGACTGAAGCGTCCAAAATCATGATCCAGGTTTCTCTAAATTGCTTTTGTAATTTCTTCCTATAAGGAGGTCTGTCTCTCCCTCACTCTGGCAACTGATACCTGTTCTATTAGCACCTCATTCAAAACAGAGGCAGCAAGAATTTCATTTTAACATTCTTTACAAAAATAAACTGAACAAAAGGAGAAGTAGGCAGCATTAGATATTTTTAAATTAGTCAATCATCCTGACTCAGTTATGATAAATGCTAACTGTACAAGGTATAACATGAATAGTCATTTGAGGACATGATTTCAAAAAGATCAGTTTACTAATGAGTAATTCCATTGGCTAGAGAGATCAATGTCAGGTCTGGGCTATCAAAAGTGTGTATGAATATTAGTGTGTATAAAATACAAATGTATCTAGCTTTATGGCTTTGGGAAGTTTCTTGTCTTCCATGAACTCAGTTGTTTTTACCTGGAAAATGGTTATAATAAATGTCCTTGCAGAGTTGTGTTATGGTGCAAAATGAAGTAACAGATGTAAAAGCACTTTGAAAAATTTTATGTACTGTATAAATGTGAGAGATTTGTCATGCAGTAGACTACATGTAAGGATATTTTCAGTGGCTTTCATTCAGCCATATACCAGTGGTTTATGACTTCAAGGCACTTTTAGAGAGATTTACATAGAGAACTAAGCATAATACCACTGGAGAGTAAAGAAGGAAACTGCTTTAGTCAGCTCGCGATGCTGTAACAAAATACCATAAACTGGGTGGGTAGCTTAAACAACAAACATTTATTTCTTACGGTTCTGAAAGCTGGGAAATCCAAGATTAAAGGAACTTGCATTCATTATCTGGTGAGAGCACTCCTCCAAGCATGAAGATGGCCATCTTATTTTTGTATCCTCCCATGGTAAAGGTAAAAAGGACTCTGGTCTCTTTCTCTTCTTATAAGGGCACTAATCCCATTTTGGGAGTTCCAGTTTCATGGCCATATTTGAACCTAATTCCTTCTCAATGGCCCCACCTCCAAATACCATCGCATTGGGGGTTGGCTCATGGTTTTTTTGGTTGTGTGTGTGTATGTGTGGTGGGGTGCAATTTTCAGCCAATCACACTTGATACCACACTTCAACAGACAAATTTTGGGAGGACAAAAGAGTTCAGCCCATAGCAGGAGCCATCAGCATTTGTGCCACGTCTTGCATAGGGAAAAGCTGATCATACTTAAATGATTAATTCTATCAGCTTTTTTGGTCAATGTTCTTATATGAGTTTGATCTAAAACAGAGTAATCAGGAAGCATTATCTTACCCTTTGATATGGTTTAGATGTTTGGCCCCTTCAAACCTCATGTTGAAATGTGATACCCAGTGTTAGAGATAGTGGAAAGTGTTTGGGTCATGGGGGTGGACACCTCATGGATGGCTTGGTGCCCTCCCAGAGATGATGAGCAAGTTCTCATTCTGTTAGTTCATGGGAGAGCTGGGTGTTTAAAAGAGCCTGGCACCACCTCCAGGGTCTCTCTTTTTCCAGCTCTCACCATGTGACGCCTGGTCCCCCTTGCCTTCCACCATGATTTGGACGCTCACTGAAGCCCTCACCAGGAGCCCATGCTGGTGTGATGCCTCTTGTACAGCCTGTAGGACAAACCTCTTTTCTTTATAAATTACTCAGCATCCAGTATTTTCCTTATAGCCAAGCAAATGGACTAAAACACCCTTGTTCAAATTTTTGAGATTTTTACAATGAATTTAAGGTCCCTCCTTTGATTTTCTCAATTTATATAGATTCCATATATATATATATACATACATATATATATATATATATATATATAATTGAGTGTGTGTGACCAATTCCTTCACATTATCAAAAATTGTGTGGCTCCCCTCTTCTAATACTTCCAGAATACAGAAATAGTATGGGATTTCTAGGGCTTAAGTAATACATGTGCAGCCCAGATAGTAATTTACTTTGTTAGGCTGTAAATTGAGATAACTACTCCTGCCAACAGACTCCTAGATGTCACCAACATGTCACTGTATTATTGTTGTCAGTACCATGATATCATGGCATTTCTTCTTCAAGTCATGCCTCTTTTAATTTTACTTTTCTTGCTTTTTAAAAGGAATTATAATTGCATTATTTATGGATGAAAAACATAACCTTTAATTTTTGAGTCTATGATTATGTAAAAAAAAAATGTAATTTAGATTCTTCAGCTTGAAGTATTTCCAAAATATCACAGAAAAATAAATTCCCAGAAATAATTTAATATATGGTTTTATAGACAGAAAATAAAAGACATTCTCTATCAGCAGTGACAAATTGCTTATTTTCTAAGCAATTTTTCAATACACTATTTTTATGTATTTCTTTCTCTTTAATAATTTAAATTACAAGTTTTTACTGTTACCCTTTTTGCAAAAAGAAAGTGTACATTGGTTCTATAAAGTCAATTCACTGTGAAAATACTGAATCATCATTATTAGAAGGTGTGTTCCATCATCAGTGCAGAAGACAGTGACAGTAAGGATTGGCTTTCTTCCCCACAGTGGACCGAACCCTGATTTACAAAGGTGCTTGATGTTCTCCCTCTGTTTTCTACCTTGTTCTCCTAGATTCCATAATGTATTTTATTCCATTGTACTTATTAGCTATTGCCTCTTTGAAGATTTTTATCAGAAAGTCTGTATGTCTTAAGGGCATGAGTTTTGGCAATATAAACATGGGTTCAAATTTTAGCTCCACTGCTTACTAGTTTTCAGCTTTGTTCGAGTTACTTGAACTCTCTCAACTTTAACTTCCTCCTCTGCAAAATGGGAGTAACAGCTGTTTACTCAAAGGAGTTTGTGAGGATAATGTAAGAAAGAAGAAAGATGTAACTTATGGCCTGCCACATAATAATTATGCAATACAATAAATGTTGTCTCCACTGTTATTCTTATTATGACTACCATAAAATTAGTATCTATGAATCATATAAAATATAGAAACTATACTTAGTGGTACGAATGTTCCATTTCAAACTGCAAGCAAATATACAGAAAGTTTCTTTTCCAATTTTAACAATTAAAATGTTAAAAATAATTTTAAAACTTTAAAGAAGAAAATTATGTTCATGAATTTAATTTTTTTCATAAACGGAAGCTGTATATGTTCATCTTAATGGAATTAATTAATATGATACAATAATAAATTTCTGAGTCATGTACTACTTTAAAATATTTCATTCTAGGAAAATGTTGGTCTGTAAAAAGTGCAATAGTCTACAGTCCAGGCTCTTCCATGATGTGGATGGATCATAATGAATGGGCAGATGAAAGTAGTAAATTAATTACAATGTTTCTGGATGTAGTTCTTTTTATATCTTTGGAAGATCTTTTATTGAAAGGTGTAATAGTTTTAATACCACCTAACTGAGTAAGTATGTGTGCCCTTACATTTAGGGGACTCACAGATGACATGGTGCTGGATATAACTTCCTGGGTACAATAAATTGAAGTAAAATATTGTATGTTAAAATATATAATATATGCTATATTGTAAATTATTTTGTCTCTTCAAGAATTTGGGCTGTACTATTTTGTAAAAAAAAAGTATTGCCTTTTGTTTATAGGAGGGATATCTTTATGGTAAATACTGAATTATAAAATAGATATTATGGAATCACTTCATCAGCGTAAGGATAAGAGTATTCGAATCCAAGTTATCAAAAGACTTTTCAATTATAATCTATGATCATGAATACAGTTTTCCTTAGCAAGAAATATCAATACTGTAATTAAAATATACATTTCAATTAAATGAATATCTGAGGTTTTAAGACAGAATATGTCTTAAAATTAAATAAGGAGATTTAATTATTTTCTTAAAAAGGCAATAATAGCAAATTACTGACAGCAATGGTTTATTCATATATATGAATGTCTATTGTTCGTTAAAACCTGCATGAAAAATGGTTGAATGTGCTCAAAAAACTCAGCATTTTAGTTCACCTATCATATTCTGAGAATATTATAGAGTGACTATAAGCCTGTAATCAATGAGAAGTTTTAAGTTAGTTTGATCAATAGAATAAATACTGTTATAAAACATTTTAGGTTTTAATCTATCAGATAAGATTTTCATATAGGAGTTCAGTAATTCAGAATCTGTTGTAGTATGAAGTATTCAAAAGGGAAGGTAATCTACAAATTAGTTGTATTTTGGTTTTGTATTTCTATGTTTATATTGAATGTAAGTGCTTGAAATTTTCAAGGATTTGGAATAACTCAAATGGTCAATTTTTGAAGACTTAAGTCAGAATACTAGAAAACTATTTTGCCTCTGTCCTCCCTGCTCCCTGGCTCAATGGAGTGGTTAAAAGCATCACTTTGCAAATGGGTGCAGCACATACCTGAGGCAATCTTCATAAGTTTACTCTCTATAGGAATAGTACACACTAATTTCTCCACAAAAGTGGAGTGTATGTGACAACAGGCTTGCAGGTTGGGAGGAATAAAGGTTTTTAACATCAGAATTTCATTTTGCTAGATGACGTCTATCTGTTTGGCGATTCCTACAAGAAATAGAATACCTAAATAAAATTATTTTGGAAGACGAAATCAGCAGTTTCATTCATGTGCGTTTCATTTTGTTGATACATGAAGCCTTAATGTTGCTGAGTTTGCTTTGTCACCAAAATTCTTACCATATAGAAAATGCTATAGATTACATCCAAGATAAGAATAAACAAAGATATTTAAGATTTTCATAAAATTAAATTATTTAAAAAGAGATTAATGCTTCTGGTGGGAAAAGGTGCTCTATTTCATGCTTAAATTCTGTTTATGAGAAATAAAATTGTTGGTATATTGCCATACAGCTCCTTAAAAATAATCACACCTGCTATCCATTATTTGTCAAGTTTCACAAGGTTCAAAATATGAAGAATATGGTAGCAAAATGTTTGAGATGCCAACAAATTAGAGTTACAGCACCAAGGGACGAGAAACCCGATTTTGAATATTAAATACCATCTTACACGAAATTAAATCTTCCTCATTATAATGTACATTTTCCTTTCTTTCCCCAGTGACCTAAATTTAGCTCTTTTGCTAGACATTGCTCTGTTGTTGTTTGTAGAAAACTCATCTTACAATTTTGTTATTTTTAATGGTACTCCTGACTGAATACAGTGTCTCACATGGACAAAAGACCACTTTCACTTTAAATATTCAACAATAATAACATATTAACCTAGTTCTGTTTAGATTTGCCATACTGACTTAAATGGGGATTCAGACATGAAGGAAATCTGCATAGAATTGATGAAAGCAAAAGTAAGTTCTTAAGCAGAGAAGGAAATAAATTATCTTCCCTCAGTTATAAAACCAGCATTTCTAAACTATGTGTATAGAAACTGGTACTTGTTGATGTCTCTTGCAGAAGTAACCCAATGTTCAAAATTTGAGAAACTCAAACATGTAGTTAGCAGTTTGTCACAGTAAACTTTCATACAATTCTGAGCACAAGGTCAGAAAGAGTTTTGAATTTTATGTCGGTATACTAAGTCATAGAATCAGTATAATCTCCAACATTTATTTGTCTGAATTTAACCCTTTGTGTGCACGTGTACACACACACACACACGCACACACACACAAAATTCAATAAATCTGCTAGAAAAGTAGAAATGAAGAGTTGGATAAGAAAAAATGATAAATTACATATTTTCAGTAAATGTGAGAAAAATTTAGAAGTGAATAATCAAGTATGTAGGCTATTGGATAAGGATGGGTCCATATGAGGCTCACATTTTTAGTTTGAAGTGCTGGGAAACAGTGCTATCTCTATTAGAATTATTAAGTCAAAGTAATGGAAAAATATCTGCAGACTATGAGAAAGACATATTACCTCTTTGAGTTCTGACAAGTCATTCCAGCGATCATATGCAACAGTCTTTAGCATACGTTTATTGTTAATAAAATATTTCTTTGAAGCCAATGTTGGAGTTTGGAGGCTGAACTTTGGATTAGGATGATTTTTGAGAAAAAGACAGAAGAATGTTCTTTTTCTTTTTGAAAAGTAAACAGTGATGAAGGCTGAGAAATCTTGACCTAAGGTGTCCTATTCCACCAAATTTTTCCCAAATACAGCCTTCAGTGAAGTAGAATACATCAGTGAATGCAGAAAAATTAATAAAATATTTTATTTTCTCAGGCACAACTTGTTCCAGAGAAGAGAACTGGGCTAGAAAAATATAAATCAACTTGCTCATTTGTAAAATACATTTCTGCCTAAATTATCACCAGCTCAAAGCTTAGCCATACTTTGTCACTCTTTCTTTTGGAGAATTTCAGAATTTGCCTAGATTAAGTGTTTGTATGTGGTTTTGTATATAACCAGGCTATATTTGTCCCAACTAAGAAATCAGTATCGGTACTATAAACTTTACCTTATACCATATTCAGATTTCACTATCTTTTCAACCAATATATTTTTCTGTTCCATTATTCAATCCAGGACATCACATTGCATTTATCTGCCATGTCCCCTTTGCCTCGTCTGGTCTGTGATAGTCTCTCAGCTTTTCTTCCTTTTGATGACCTTTACAGATTTGAAGAGTACTAGATAGATATGTCATCCCTGGCTTTGGATTTGTCTGATGGTTTTTTCATTATTAGATAAGAGTCACAGTGTTTAGGGGAGAACACCATCGAGATCAAGTACCCTTCTCACATCTGTCAGTAAGTATGTAGCATCAAAATGACCGTACCACTGCTGTCGACCTTGATCACTTGGTTTAGGTAGTGTCTGCCAGCTTTCTCCAATATTAAAGTTACTATTTTTTTTTTCCTTTCCATATCCTATTTTTTGGTACCAAGTCATTAATTATATGCCACTTGTGAAGATTTAGCTTCACCCCTTGGGTGAGAGTATCTATGTCTAACTCCCTACCTATTTATCTTAGTTTTCTAGGGCTACCATAACATCATACCACAGATTGGGTGGCTTAAACAACAGAAATCTATTTTCTCACAGTTCTGGAGGCTGGAAGTACTAGGTCAAGGTGCAAGTTGGATAGATTTCCTTGGTGACTTCTCTTCTGGTTTGCAGACGGCTGCCCGCGGCTGCCTCTTCTGATGGCTTTTCCTCTGTGAACATGCACCCCAGTGTCTCCCCTTCTCTTTCTCTCTTCTTTTTATAAGGCTAATAGCCAGATTGAACTGGATTCCACCTTAATGGCCTCATTTTAACTTAATCGCATTTTGAAAAGCCCTATCTTCACATACAGTCTTCTACTACGCCGTCATCTATTTACATTAGCATGGACTCCTAATAATTGTTTTACAGCTTAAGTTATACGTTAATACTGCATGATTTATTTTGTAGATCACATTTTTCCAATGTTGGTTTTTGAGAGCTCTTTCAGTTTGGCTCTGGTGTCCCTTCAACATGCACTGTTACTTTTTAAAAAATGTTTAGAGCACTTTACTTTCTGGTACTTGAATCAATGATTCTTTCATAACAGTTTGTGCTCCTACAATTACTAAGAAGTAACGCGTGTCAATTCTATTCGTATTTCCTTGACCAAAGCAACTCATCTACCTTGAAGGGAATATGATGGAAAGCAAAACTGTCCATGTTTCTGGGAGAAAAGAAACGACTATAAATAGACAGTACCTTGGAATATAAATACTATTATTTTGGGGGGTGGTTTGGGGTTGTTCAATATTTGGAAATTTTTTGCTGCAGAAATAGTCTTAATCCTTTTTAAAAAAATATTTTGTATTTTTCCAAATGGCCTTACATGTAATAATCATTCCATTATTTACTTTTTAAAATTTAATTTTAATTTTTACTATTTCTGCCCAGTTTTTGAGGCAAGTGTTTGCAATTAAAATAAGAATTATAAGCAACTTTAGATAATGGCCTTAAAGACATGTTTAGGATATATGAGTGGATTTAGTAATTCACAGCAAAGATCATGGCTTTTAATGTGTATAATATCACAAAAATTAAGATAAAGGATGCACTTTTTCATGGCTCTAAATACTAAAATTATGCTGAAACGATGGAAGAAATACATTATTAGTGGTCTTGCCATAAACATATTTTCAGAATTAAGATGTCAATAGGTATTATTTAGAGGAAAAGAGGGATTTATAGTCAAATAAGTGGGCAATTCTAGGTAAAATAAAATTAACAAGTTTATTTACTGTTGGATTTCTCAAACCTTTTATTAACCTAAATATATTTTATGCATTTTCTGAGAAATATTTAGTATATAACATTTGCCAAAGTATTTGAATACAGGTTTAATCTTGGTCCAGAAAAAACAGAGCCAAAATCAAAGATTTGCTGTACAGGGAAAATAGTTGGTACATCATCTCAGAGAATTAGAGTCGGGGACAGAGAATGAAAGAAAACCAATATAAGATTGAGTTATCAAATTGATCACCACTATGGTTAGCTAATGTTGATCTCAGCTGTGGCCTTTTGAAAAGGTTTATGAAATACATCCTAGAAGTAACTACCGGGGGCCTGAATGGGAAGGATTTATCCATCAACATCTCTTCCTGATAGGTCAGTGAAGACTCCATGAGGGGTAAATACTTTGCACACTTGGGTTCGCATCTTTGATTGTTAGGTTGGCTGCTAAGAGCGGTGTGAATTTGTTATGTCAGACGAGTCCCTAGGTAAAGAAAATAGAGGTAGAGGCCCTAAGTGTAAGTGAAAACTGACAAGGTGCACCAGTGCAAAGAAAGTCAGATCCTACTCAGAACTGGTGGCTGCATCAGCAGCTAGAGGAAGCCAGAGTAAGAGTTGGAACTCAGGCAACTGATGTACTAAATAACACGTCCCCCATTACACCCCCAACACCCTGTGGGATGAAGGACACCCCTTTTGGAAAATCTAATTTAAATTATCTACAGTAAAATATATATTCTTTGGAGAAAGCTGCAGGAGAGTATGCTTTGAAGGTTAAATCAATTTACAGTGGTAAAACATAATAAGAATTTGAATGCTATTAATAATAATGATCACTTTTTAAAAAATTATTAAGGACAGTATAGCGAATGCTTTCATCTTTAGCCAAATTCTTAAATCATTTTTCATATGTTTATATGTAAAATATCTGACCATAAATGGTTAAAGATATTGATTAATGAAGCAAATTTAAGTTTTAGGAAAATATATATATAATGTATTTCAGTATTGATAAATCTTTAAAGCATTTGTAAGGATAAAAAAGCATAAACAAACTTCTAATTTAGCCTCTGGGGGCACTGAATTTACACATAAATTTTAACAGAGCCATTGCATTATAAAATGCCAAAATATTAGTTATTGAAATGTATGTACACATATGTGTAAATGTGTATGCATGCATGTAAATATATCTGTGCGTACGCATAAACATATTTGTTTTTAAAAATAATCTTATTTGCTATGTGGAACTTTTTACACTAAGTTCTTAGTTTAATCATGAAGAACACAATTATGAAATATCATGGGAGTGTAATTACTTTCATAGTCCTGAGATCTGCACTTCCATTAAACACAAAGGTACAAAAAGAGCCATTTAACAATGTAAGTTATTGTTTGTAATGATAACACCTATTGAGCAATTAGAATATCAGGGAGTTTATCTCAAAAATATATACAAAAAAGGAAACAACAGGAAAATAAATTTACAAATGAAAGAGAATGAACAGCTAAAGTATTGGCTTCTAATCCTCTGGAATATTTAGGGTTTGTACTTTTATGTTTTTCATGATCTTTATAATTGGATGAGAATTCATAAAGTTTATAGTGGAAAAAGAGAATAGCCATAATATGTCTCACACATTTGATTAAAAATGAATTTCCCTGTTTTCCCTAATGATCTTTTCCAAATCTATTTAATTGTAATAGTGCTTTCAAGATTGAATCTGGTTTACAGTCTATGTAAAACAGCACGTGAACACTGCAAACTGATTATGCAGCCTTGAGAACTTTTATCTGAGTGTTCAATTCCCTCACCTATCAATGAACAGTAACAAGCATTGCCACTTGCCAAGCATTGTAGAGAACTATGGAACTTTCAAATGGATATTATTACGTCAGATAAAGATACTGCTACCTTAATTGTCAGAAGGATACTGGCTTAAATGCCTTCTTGTACAGGTAGTAACAGGATTTTAAAACTCATGTGATTCTTTGTCTATATTCTCTGTTCATGAGCTTTAGCCAAGAGCTATTCATTTCAGTTTAACCCCAACATCAAATATATGTTTTACTTTGATCTAAGACCAAATATACCATTTGATCCAAGGCTTATTTCAGTGCTATTACAGTCCGTATCCAAACTTAGCTATATATGGAACAAAATCCAACTCCACAAACACCAAAAATGCAGAATCTAAAATCCACTTGAAAAAGGTTTAAAAGTATTTCTCAGTGTGCTAGTCAATTTTATATGTCAGCTTGGCTGGGCTGTGGCTCCCAGTTGCTGGTCATCACCAGAGATGTTGCTGTGATGGTATTTCTTGGATGTAATTAACATTTAAATCAATAGACTTTTAGTAAAGCAGACTGTATTCCATAATGTGAATTGACCTCATGTAATCAGTTGAAGTGCATATAAGAAAAAACTGGGATACCTCAAAGAGGAAAGAAATCTTTCTTCAGATTGCCTTTGGACTCAAGACTGCAATACCAACCATATTAACTCTTTTCAGAATTTCCAGCCTCCAGCCTGCTCTACAAATTTGGAAATTGCCAGTCTCTACAATCGTGTGACCCAATTTCTTGAAATCTCTTCATCTCTCTTTCTCTCTCTCTCTCTCTCTTTCTCTCTCTCTCTCTCTCTCTCTCTATATATATATATATAAGTTTATGTACTACAAACATAAAATATTACATCTATTTTATATATATATATATAAATATATAAAATGTTATATCCTATTGGTTTCTTTCCTTTCCTCTGGAGAGGATTAATACACTCATCATGTTCATTTTAAAGGGCATAGGGTAAATTATTATTATTTACTTTCAACATCAAATATCACCAACATATAAAATTATGTGAGTTTATTACTGCACTTGCTAGGACGTCCAGTACAATATTGAATAGGAGTGTACAAACTTGCCTAGTTTCTGATCATAAGGGATGTTGTGGATTAACTTGTGCAAAAAGTTATGCTGAAATCCTAAACTGAGTGCCTGTGAATGTAACCTTATTTGGAAATAGGGTTTGTTCAAATGTAATAAAGTTATGGTGATGTCATGCTAAAATTGGGTAAGTCCTAATCCGATGACTGGTGTCCCTATAAGAAGGGAGAGATCTGGAGACACACAGATGAACAGGGAGAAGAACAGGCATGTAAAGATGGAGGTAGAGATTGGAGGTTTGCTGCCACAAGCCAACCAGTGCAGAGGGCCATCGGAAGCTGAGAGTCAAGAAAGGATTATTCCTTAGAACCTTTAGAGGGAGCATGGTCCTGCTGCCATCTTGACTTTGGACTTCTAGCCTCCAGAACTGTGAGAGAATAAATTTCTCTTGTGTCATGTCACCAAGTTTGTGGTATTTGTTAAGGTTGCCCTAGGAAACTATTAATAATATGGGGAAAAGCAATGAGTATTTCACAGTTAAGTATGATGTTAACTATAGTTATCGGAATGAGGAAAGGCTTTTTTCTATTCATAGTTTGTTAAGAGTTTTATTATTATTATTGCTGTTGTGAATGGATGTTGAATTTTGTCAGGTGCTCTGATTAGTTGCTTACACTCAAGTTAATCAACACTCACCCTCAGTAATTCATCAACATTAACATTTAACATGTAAATGTTCCTAGCAGTTTACAGTTCCAGCCAGCTGGAAGTAATCAGCTCCAGGTAAACTGATCTCAGCAGTGATTCCCTGAAAATCAGGGTGGCTCTTTACTTTGTTACCTCAATTTGCTGATGAGTCTAAAAATTTTTTGATTTTCAGGTTGGTCGGCTTTTTATCTTGATGTAAAGACAGGAATAACTCTGCATCTCTTTACATTTCCAAGCTGAAACCAGCAGTCCTATCGCTTCTTTTAATCTTTTCATGTCATAATGTTTAAAGTGGATTTGTTATACACTACATACAGTTACATCTTATATTTGTATCTAATGTGCCCATGCCTCTTTTAATGAATGTATTTAAACCATTTATATTTAATATAATCATTGATATAATTAAATTTAGCTGTAACACTTTGTTATTAGTTTCTGTTTGTTCCGTCTGATTTTCATTTCCCTATTTTCCCTCTTCTTTATTGTTTATAATTATTTGAATATTTTCTAACTCTATTTTAATTCACTTGTTGGTTTTTGACCATATCTTTTAGAAGAATATTTTAGTGGTTGCTCCCAGTATTGTAATTTACATTCAAAAATGTATACCGTTCACTTAGAATTAATGTCTTAACCTTTTAAAGAAAAAAACCTTACAATTCTATGTGTCTTTCTACCTTCTTAGCAATGCTATTTTAAAGAAACTACTACTTTTATTTGTTTCACTGAAAGTCATTTCCATAGGAAAGCTTACTTCAGTAACTAGCCATTAACTAGTCAATCATTCAAATTTTCCTCTCTAATGAATAGAAAGTATCTTTATTTTTAAGAATTCCTGGATATGTGGAATGCATGACAATTGCGCTTAACTTTTTTCTCCTGTGTATTATGTACTTGGAGGTCATGGGCTATGGCATATTTTATTTTTAATCTCTTTGATTTGTAGAAGTTAGTAGAACAGAGATAAACTGAAAATTATGCATCTAATGCTTGGAAGATAAGAGGTGCTAGGCTGCTATGCTCTATGTTAAAGAAAGTGAGAACTCAGGAGGAGGACACAAATGCTACGCCTAGAAGTTTAAGCTATATTTTACTATTATAGACTATGTTTTAAAAAGGTACTTTATAATCATTTAACAAGAAGGTCTTGGCATTGGTTGCTAATGTCCATATCAGTAGGGAAATTACAGATTGGAAAAATGCCAGAGCAGAACTCCTCAGAAATCTCCTTTAAGGAAAAAAATGTTGAGTACTAGAACACTGTAGAGCACTGTAGAGTTCTTGAATAAATCCATTTTCCAGATTGGAGTGCCTAACATTTTCTGTAATTCAATAAAACAACCATGTGCCCAAGAGCACTATTAGGGCTTCAGTGGAATAAATTCCTGTTTCACGTGGTGGATGCTTGTTAAATGTTACAGACAATGGTGATACAGCCTGAATATCCTTTTGGGGACAGAAGAGAAGAAATACATGCATTCAGGAAGAAAAAATAAGAACAATTGATGTCATTCATATCCCATTTTTTTCCATAAAATGTAATCTTAAACCCAATCAACCATTTTTACTTGAAAGCTATTATGCCCATAAATGAGTAGATTTTCCATAACAGTCACTGAGCATGGATGATTTTTCACTGTTTGCACAATTTTTTTCATAATAATACATAAGAAGCGATCTCTAAATTTCTCTATCAGCCCTGATCATTATATAAGCCATCGTTAAAACCACAAAAATGATAGCTATGTATTTATATTCATATACATTCTATCATGAAGTCCACAGAATGCTGAAGATAAATTTAGCAAATGAATAAATTTGTGACTTCAAATCATTAAACATTACAATGAGCATCTACATTTTCTAATTTTGAAAACCTTGATGTAACTGTGTTTTGTGATCTTACCAGTTAAATATTGCTATGATTAATACATTGGTATTACCTACATTGAAGGAGATCTGTGACAGCATCGGTCACATGTTTTACCTAGTTAATTACCAGTTATTTTATACACACTGTTCTAGACAATGTGCTAAGATGAACACAATATATTATTTTAATTCAAAAATTAATTTTAAGAACATTTCATAGGTAAGGAAACTCAGGCTTACAGAAGTTCAAAAATAGATCAAACATCATGTACCTAGTAAATGGCCACAAGGAACTGGCATCTGTAAGAACAACTTATTAAATACAACTGATGTGAAATAAGGACAATTTTGTTGTTGGTTCATTTTATTCCTTTTTTTTTTTTTTTAATTTTTACAGAATCTCTGTTGTCCAGGCTGGAGTGCAGTGGTGCAATCATAGTCTTGAACCCCCGGGCTCAAGCAATCCTCCTGCCTCAGCCTTCCCAGTAGCTGAGACTATAGGCGCACACTACCACCTGATCTTTCATTTTATTCTTCAAACAATCTGTTAACTATTTTATGGAGTGATAGAGATACAGTACATGAATAAACAGCACTTCAATTATAAAACTACTAGAGACAATCAAGGCACACTGGCACCATATCTAACGTAGGTCTATATTGGACCTGGAACATCAGTGGAACACCAACTTCTAGTGATATATGGCTTTAAGGAAGAGGAAAATCACCATAGAATACATTATAATTGATAGCTTAATTGAGCAAAACTTGAACAAGGCCTTAAAGAAGCATATGGTCAGACTGGCAAGGAAAAAGAGAAAGAAATAAGGCATTGCAGGAATGGTGGAAGACATGTGGAAAGAGAGTCTGAGGACATCCAAATCAAAGTGCCTAGAGGTACACTCTTCCACAATCTTAATTTCCAGCATTTTGGTTTCCCCACATTCCATCCTAATATTTTAGCTCACTTTCTCTCATCCTCTTATCCCCAAAATTTCTCCATATCATTCAGAGCTCCAATACTTTGGTCCTACCACATTTCTCTGCTCAAAATTCATGTGTCTTTCTCTTCTCTACTTGGCTTAAATATCAATAATTATTTTTTTCTTCTTACTTAGCTTTGACTCTAAAGCAATCATTAACACCACTGCTTTGCACATATCTTTCCTTCTTTGTGCTTTTTCTCTGACTGTTTCACTCTCTTAGCAAAAGTGTTAAAATCCAATATCCTGCCCACCTCTACCTTCATCTGAGTTGAATATGAATGTAGACTACACACCGTGATGAGTTATTTTTTTTCCTTACAAATCTGATATTTTAGTTAATTCAGCCTCTTTCCTGTCTAGACAATTATACATATTTAATTCTCTCTCCAAAGCTCTAACTCCTCTTCCCACTTTTCATTCATGTTGATGATTTTGCTTAATAAAATCACTCAGAATTTTCACACGTAGTCAACTTCAATGCTAAAAACTTACCTGCATCTGCTTATGTAAGTTTTTCCTTCACTGCTCTTTCCTTATTAAGTACCCGTGTTAACATTTAAATTCAGCCTCTTCGCTTATTCTCTGGATCCAGCCTGTGTCACCCACAGAGGACTCTGCACCTGTAATTGGTCCTTCTTTTGTTTCCTGTATTATCCAAATTCTCCCTCTTCATTGGAACGTTTTAATTACCTTGAATAAATTTTAAAAAATATTTTCTACTTAATCACCTTCCAGCTCCTAACCCATTTCTTTTCACTACTTTTCAGACAAACCCTTCAAAATGGTTTCCTATGTTATATCTCCACTTTCCTCTCATCCACCATTGGTTTTCATCTTCCAGCTTTCATATCCTCAACCCCAGTGGAACTGTTTCTATCAATATCGTCAGTGACCTACACATTACCACATTTAGTGGGCAATTCTCAGTCCTCTGTCTCATCTTGTCTATCACAACTAATCAAATGCCTTCTTCTTAAAATATTTTTCTTCTCTCAGCTTCATAGACACCCTCTCTCATGTGTCCGCAGAGACAACACTGCAGCCTGTTTATTTCTATCACCTTTTTTTATTCTTCCTCATATTCCCAAACTCCACATTTTGAAGAATCTCATGTTTCAGATCTTGAAACTCTTCTCTTCTCAATAAATCCTAGTGAATCTTTTCTTGTCTAATTATGCTGAATAAAATCAATATGCTGACACTTACTGTATTTATTTCTTCAGCCCCAATATCTCAACTGAACCCCAGATACATATATCCAACTATTTATTAAACATCCCTGCTTGAATATTTAATAAGCATATCGCATTTTACATATCCAAAAATAGTTTTTCCTTTTCTCATGCTAAACATGCTCTTCCCCAGTCTTCCTCATTTCTGTACATGTTGTTTTTCCATTTGCTCAGGCCCAAACTTGGAGTTATCTTTACTGTTTGCTTTCTGTTATACCACATATACAATTCAGCAATATTTTTTTGTAGCCATTGTCTTAGAAATATATTAAAATTCCAGCCAGTCTACATCACTTCCACATATAAGTAGCTCAAGTTACCCCCATACCTGAACTCCCTACTATGTATTCCCAACCCTGCAGCTTATAGTGATACCATAAAACACAATGTCAGATACAATGACGCCTCCTTTGAAAACTCACTTACACATTGTCATCTCACCTGAAATGAAGTTCAGCTTCCTTACTGTGGCCTATGAATAGCTATACGGTTTGGTTTTTAACTGTTTCTTAGCCATAATCTACACCTCCCTCCCCACGCTGTATTCCAGATATATAAAGCTCTGATATGAGGTTCTTTTTTATTGTAATAAAAAAGAGGGCCTTTTAAACTGAGAAAGCCAAAAAGTTTTATGGGACTTCTTCCAGTTTTATCTGAGAAGTAAAAAGTATTTCCACAGCAGCATGGAAGGGACAATGCAGGATGTGGCGTGTATGTGTGGAGGGTGTGTGTGTGTGTGTGTGTGCGCATACACATATATTTTTAGTTTAGGAGCCCTACATATATTTATTGCATATTTAACATTATGTAAGAACCATGCTAATGCATTTACATTGTCTTAATGTTAAAGTCACATAATAAACTTACATAGTGGAAAAAGTCATTATCTTATTATTTCTTAACCAAAGATGGAACTGAGGTTCAGAGGTATTAAATATCTTGTCCAAGGTCTCATAACTACTGAACAGTACAGCTGGGATTTGAATATAGTCCCATTACAAGTGGTTTACCATAAATTTTTTTCCCAATTCTTTTTTTCTCTCCTTGCCCCATTGACTCTGGGCTTAGCCTTGAGAATTGTTTTGGCCAGCAGAATGTGCATATACCTACACATGCTGTTTCTGACAATAGGGTTTACAAGTGCTTTCATGGATGGCTTGCTCTCTTGTTCTATGTGAGTAGAGCATGCCCAGGAATTTCTGCAGCCTGACTTCCAAACAAGAGAAATATTTCTGTTAAAGTTGGCATGTACCCTGGAGAAGAGCTACCCCAGAAAATGTGAATGTGTATTGGTAATAGCCACTGACATATTTGGGTGGGTTGTTATATAGCATTATCACAGGAATAGCTGACTAAAAGTGTTCATAAGCAGTGTTCCTTATCTAAAACATTAATTATAATTACTGCTATAAAATAAATGAAGAGAAGGAAAATAAACTTATAATGCAGCATAAGAGACTTAATTGGGTATGGAAATGCACATTACTTCTAGAAAGCCTGGGTTCAAATGTCTGTATTCTACCAGCCAGTAAGTTTTATCAGTTTCCTGAACCCCTATTTCCATAAATTAAATTGTGAATACTCCTATATCTCTACTGAACTGCTATAAATATTAAATTTAAAAGACAAAACATTTCCTAGCATAGAACCAGATATATACTTGATCTTCAGTATATAAGGATTGTATATTGTGCTGATTGTAAGGATTAGAGATATTGCTATAAGCAAGTACATCAACATGAGGCCTTTTGATATTGCCGGGCAAAAGTTAAAACTCAACATATTTTTGCTGAGTGCATTTAGGAACAAATGAACACAGTTCTTATATAAATAATATATCTTCTAATGATCTCATCTAATTTTGTACTAGTGTCACTAATGCAGGCTAACATAGGTTATCAGCAAAGCATTCTTTACTCTATTACTTGTGCCCATGCAGTGCAAAGAGAAAAAAATCACTTAGCAATTATTTAGTTACTTTGATGTACAAAGCAGTTCACATGGATTATTCTGCATTAAATAAATAAATTAGTATGGTTGTAAAGCTAATGATATATTGAATCCATTTCTTTTAAATATATTGTTTACTTCAGGGTGTTTATGGCGTGTTCATCAAGTTCTTGCTGTGAATGAATAAATCATCTGCATGGATGGAAGGTGAGATTTCTATAGTATAAAATGTTTGGGGAAGAATTCTGGAAAAATACATGATGAAATAAATTGAAACATTCTCGAAAACTTCACCTTGCTCAAATCAAAACTGAAAGTACAACTAAAATAACAACTGAAAACCTAGAACAACATGTACAATAAAACGAGGTGACATGTTTTTCCCTCGAATCCTTAAATATGAGTAGGTAAGGACAAACCATTGACAGCTACGTGATTGGAAGAGTATTAACAACTATGCAGAAGGCACAGGAGTAAGCAATGACATGTCTCACATCCTTGACAAACTCAGAATGGCCAACAGGTACTGTCTTGAAAGCTCAACAGGAAAATTTGAAAAGAGCACCTGAAATTGGAAGGGTAGGAGGACATCTGCACACTGCAATAGTAGGTGAGAAACAAGTTCTGTTTTGAGATCTATAAGAGGTGGAACAGTCTGAGTGCTCTGAACTCTCAAAAGTAACCACCCAAATACCCTTTCAGGACAGAGCAACATGCACAGGATAAACTTCTAGGAATGAAATCAAAATTGAGCAGAACAAGGAAAATAAAAAAAAAAAAAAGATAAAAGTAAAGAATGGCTATAGGAAAATTCAGGAAGCAAGATGTCACATTTTTTAATATTTCCTTAAGACAAACTAAGGGGATATCTTGAGATGTGATGTTATTAAAACAATTTTGAACCATTACTCCCTTTTATAAGTAGAGAAAAATCATTTTATATAAGAATGAGTAACAAAAAAGAGTAAGGATGAATTTTATATCAAGTAATTGAAACAAAGAAAAGAATAAGAAGTAGAATAACACTTTTACAGACGACAAATGTATGCTAAAAAGAAATGCCCCCCAAATAAATGAAAACTATAATATTTTAAAACTGGCTAAAAGAATTACACAATTAACACGTATGTAAAAGGCATAATTTTAAAACACACTATCTGGGTGATGGGCACACTTATAATTTTGACTCAGGGCGTACAAAAGCAATTTATGTAACATAACTTTGTACCCCTGTAATATTCTGAAATAAAAAGAAAAAAGAAAAAGCATGCTGGAGCAAACCAAGTATAGAAATGATTTAAATGATAAAAATGTTACTGTAAAACATTATCTACTCTATTTCAACAAATAAACTTCCAAGATGGAACAACTCTATGTCAAAAAAAATACACATTACTAAAATTTGACCAGTTCTCTAACAATTAGCATTAACTAGTAAAAAATAAAAATAAAAGTAAATAAAACTCAGATGTGAGAGAACTAAAATGACATTAAAATTTTAAAAATTCAGAATCGAAGATAAAAAAGAAGAGATAAGAAAGACAAAGGAAAACAAACAAAACAGATAATGCCTATGAGAAATAGATAATATTTAAAAAGTTCAAAAGAAATTAAGAAAAGAGTGAAAATAAGTTTATACAATCTGACAAACATAGAAACTAGTCAGTGAAGATCCAGCCCCCCTGTAAAACAGGCATTGCTGAAGAGCACCAAAGAAACAGAATAATATAAGTACTAAAAATAATAATTTAAAAGATTATCTTGAAATTTACAAAAGTAAAAGATGAGTCAATAAAGGAAAAGGTCATACAGTAAAAATTCCTGAGGATTTATTTTCATATTCTTATTTCCTACTTTAGTCCACCGGAAATACCGGAAGCAAGGGCCATTCCTAATGTCTAGATTGAGGGCTTAGAATAGTTTCCTACTAAAATAAATAAATTGGAGAATTGTCTGCTTCAATTTAGATGAAGATGGAAAAAAATTGACATTGATGAGAATAATAAATGCAATCAATCCAGCTACATCAATTATATTTAAATTTGAGAGCTCAGAATGATACTTTTAATAACAACTAATTGGATACTTATTAAGGATTCTAGAAAATCAACTTTTTGTTTTCACAGTTGATAAACAAGGGAAAGAATCTGCCATTTATTCTGTCTTTCCTATATTAACTATGTCACTAGGTAACTAAGACATAAATGAAATAAACTTTTTTTAAAGATATATTCCAGTTATGTGAAGAAGTTTAGTGAAGAAGAAACTTTAGAATTGGAGTAATCCCATTTTACAACAATTAATGAATGAAGTGAGAATCCATGGCTGCTAATATTCCAAAATGAGGACAACTAAATATAACATTCTTCCTAATTGAAGCAAACACGTTATCTATGAAGTAGTCTTGCCAAACACATTGACCCTAAATCTCATTCAACATAGAGATCCAATTACCAATTAACAGAAATTGCAAATGGCAGAGATACTTATTAAACTACAACATAGTGATACAATCAGCAAAATCTAGGCTGTGGGAAACTATAGAAAAACATACACAGTTTATTAGACAAATAAGTTGCAAGTTAAAAAATGAAGGAGATGGAAGGGGAACACACAGACTGAAAGAAACTTCATAAACATGCAATGAAGAGCAAAGCTAGACTATAGAATGCTTTAAAGACAAGTGAAAAGGAGACTACTATAAAAACCAGGATATGATTGGGAGGGGTTAAGGGGAGGGTATCTGGGGAATTTCTATTTTATTTCCTCACTAGCAGTTGTTAAAAGTTTACTTGCCTTTTAATAATACATAAAGCTCTAAAAATTTAAAATTTTTATTCAAGCCTAAAAATGGTTAAAATATTTTTTAAATAAGTTTGGGAAATACTAGGTTAAACACTGTAAAACAGGTTTGTTTTTTTTTAACAATAGAAATTTTCAGACCGTTAACCCTGCTAATGCTTATAATGAATATCATGAGAGCAATTTAGCTTATAACATTTAATAGTCTAATTTGTCCAAGAACTCTTTTTTCTCAAAACAGTTATAAGGATCCCAATATTCCCTAATGCACAGCTCAGGAAAAGCTTGTTTATTCATTGTATATGTCCAATCTACTGGTATCCAAGACCACATTACTGAGACTTATATATTGTACAAAAATGTCAATTATCACATAACTGTGCCTTATTAACTAATCTTCAATACGGACAATTTTGCATACTTTAACTGATGATTGCTGGTGAGAATTTTGTTTTAAGTGACAATTATTTTAGTTCTTATAAGGTATCATTGGCTTTATTCTAAAATAAACTTCTATTTCTTGATTTTCTGGCATCTTCTATTTTTTTCTTGATTATTAAAACTGGATATATCCTTTTCAATAACAATAACAAACCTAAGATATCATAAAGAAATATAAAATTAAGATCTCACTACTATGGCGATTTTATAAGATAGCTCTGTTACATGCCACGGATAGAATAAGTACAAAAAGCTGCCTTAATTTGTGCCATTTGTTCCTAATAATTAATGCATGATTCATTCTGACCTTCCTATATGAGACCAAATGCTCTGGCTATACACAGAGCAGATACGATCTTTTCCTCTAGAAATCTGGAGGATATACATTCTTTTGAGATCAAGTAAGTTTGGGAGGCAACATAATTCAAGCATATGCAGATAATAATTGATTTTCTCTATTTTAAGGTCCACAGTTAACTTTAAGGACTTGGTTCTTTCACACTCCTTGGGGAGCCCAGTTGTCAAGGCACCTTGTGTGAGGGGATGATAGAATAGGAGCTTCTTTGGGTACTTCAGTTGCCAGATTCCTAATGTAAAAATCTAACCTCAACCAGATTTTGGAAAGGCTTCCCTGCATTTTACTCACTTAATACCGAGGGCATTAGGTGAACAAGTTTGGGAGATTTGGTAAATTCCTTTTGTTCGCACCAAAAATTAGTATGCAATTACAACTTAAAAGTAAAAGACAGCTGCAAGAGAGTATATAAAACCTTTATAAACCCTTCTTAAATAAGCTTAACTACAGGCATTATTCAATACTTTACTGGCTAAACCAACAGACTAAACCAGTTGCATATAAAGACATAACTCATCATATTGTACTTCACTTTATTGGGCTTTGCAGATACTGCAATCAATGTTCACAAACTGAAGTTCTGTATCAAGACTATTGGTGTCGTTTTTCCAACAGCGTATGCTCATTCCTATCTCTGTGTCACATTTTAGTAATTCTTGCAATTGTTAAACTTTTTCATTATTATTATATCTGTTATAGTGATATGTGAATAGTGATCTTTGGCATTACTATTATAATTGTTTTGAGGCACCACAAGTAAAATATAAGACCAGACCACAAATTAATGAAGAAATGTGTGTGTTCTGGCTCCACTTCCCCTGTCTCTTTCCTTCTCCTAGAGCCTCCCTATTCTCTGAGACACAACAGTATTGAAATTAGGCTAATTAATAACCCCACAATGATTCCTAAGTGTTCGAGTGAAAGGAAGAGTCACATGTCTCTCACTTAAAATCAAAAGCTAGAACGATTGATAATCATTTAATGAGGAAGACATGTCAAAAGCAGAGCTGGGACAAAAGGTAAGGCCTCTTTTGCCAATTAGCCAAGTTGTGAATGCAAAGGAAAAGTTCTTGAAGGAAATTAAAAGTGCTACTCCAGTGAACACGCAAATAATAAAGAAATGAAGGCCGGGCGCGGTGGCTCACGCCTGTAATCCTAGCACTCTGGGAGGCCGTGGCGGGCGGATCGTTTGAGCTCAGGAGTTCGAAACCAGCCTGAGCAAGAGTGAGACCCCGTCTCTACTAAAAATAGAAAGAAATTAATCGGACAACTAAAAATACATAGAAAAAATTAGCCGGGCATGGTGGCGCATGCCTGTAGTCCCAGCTCCTCGGGGGGCTGAGACGGGAGGATCGCTTGAGCCCAGGAGTTTGAGGTTGCTGTGAGCTAGGCTGATGCCACGGCACTCACTCTAGCCCGGGAAACAAAGCGAGACTCTGTCTCAAAAAAAAAAAAAAAGAAATGAAATAGCCTTAATTTTGATTTGCAACAACTGTCTATTTGCAAATTACAAAATGCAAGATGAGCACATTCGCTTTCAGAGGACACATGCATTATAAATTTGATGAATAGGGTTGAGCCAATGTATAGTTTGTCTTCCATAGATGCAGTTTGGGTTTCTTTCTTCTTGTAGACTTAAAATGCTTTTCAGCATTCTATTTAAATTGCAACATTTTACATTTGCTGTATCACCTTATAATGTAATGGATTTGATTTTATTTCAAGGCATATTGAAAAATTCCAATTAGAGAATATTTTGTGTATCTCTTTTACAATAGTAGAAAAGCCCCAAAGGCTAATTATCAGCATCGGCATCGTAACACAGTTAATTTATAGGTATTTACTCCAAGAAAAAAAAGATCATTTTTTTAAAATTTATTTATTTCAGCATATTATGGGGGTACAAATGTTTAGGTTGAAAGATCATTTTTTAAAGACAAGATAAAAGGATGTGGCTGAATCGTGCTATTTTGTTATGTGATCTAAATGTATTAGTTTGTTAGAGCTACTATAATATAACAAAATGCCATATGCTGGGTGGCTCAAATAATAGACATTTATTTTCTCACAGTTCTGGAGGCTGAAAGTCCAAGATCGAAGTGTCTTGGAGCAAGGTATAGCTTTGATTTCTCCTGAGAGCTCCCACCTTGGCTTGCCAATGGCCTCCTCCTGTGTCTTCCCTCCCCTGGTATTTTGCTCTGGGTCTTTCCATCCCTCTGTGTCCTACTCTCCTGTTCTTGAAAGGACACCGGTCAGATTAGATTAGAGTTTAATCTCATGACTTCATTTTAATTTAGCTACTTCTTTAAAGGCCCTATCTCCAAAAATATTAGCATTCTGTGGTATTGGGGAGTTAAGACTTCAATGTATGTATTTTGGAAGGACATAACTGAGTCCGTAACACTAAGACATGTGCACTCAGGAATTATTGCTTAATCTCAATATATTCATTTGGAGCACTGAATTTGTTAATTGAAGGATTTAGAAATAAGACCGAAGTCTCAGATTCTATCTCCATATTCAAAGAATAAGAAGTTCCCATTTAGTACAACTGCACCACAGCTTCATTCTGTAATATCACAGAGAAAAACATGAACCAAAGAATCTGACCTCTTCGATTAACCTTTCATTTCTAATGGAGAATGAACTCTCCCCAGTAGAGAGTAATAGAATGGACATTTATATAAGTGCAAGAGACTGTGAGTGTTGATTTAAATGAGAAATTTTCTTAGGACATGTGGAGTTATACTTAGCAATAGACATAATATAGTAGAAGATCTATTGGGGCTAAGTAATGGAATCATGACCCTTTCCTGGATACATTGATTACGCAAAATATCAAAGTATGACACTTAGAGAGTAATCTTAAAAATCCCTAAAGCATATCCCAAAGAAGCCAAAAAAAATAGGTTTTCATATATTAAAATCTTTTTAATTTTATGACAGCTTTTTTGATGTATTTTAGGCTCACGTTCAGGAGGAAGGTGTGAGAAAAAGAGTGAGAGAAAAAATAGTAACAGGGATTTTCTCTTCCCTGTTTTTTCAGGGAAAAACTTCATCCAGAGACACTGGTTCACTCTTGGCGTTTTAGAGGCAGTGTTGCCACTTCTACTACCTCTGGGGCAGTACAGTCCTGCTACTAAGAAACAAAAACAAAGAACACAAATGAAGATTCTCTCCATACTCACTAGTTTATAGGGCTCCTTTTCCTTCAGTGCTCTCACCGGAAAAGCAGGGTTTCCTTCGAGTTTTTGCTATGTGTGCCTGCTGTGCAGTTGCTCCATTTAGCCCATCCTGGTCTTCCTTGCAAAGCCAGCACATAAAGGAGGGAAAAGTACAAAGGAATCTCACCACTGCTGTATTGGTTGTTCAAGTTTGACTTTCTTCCTTCAGTCTGCCTGTTGTTTGTGCTTCAGAGTCCTCAAGTTGCTGCTTTTGTTGTTTGTCCAGTGTTTTTAGTTGTAATCTGCAGGGGAAATAGCTTCAGCAGATTTGCTGTCTTAGAGGAAGCTATGATTCCTACTATCGCTTTTTGTGTAATCAATGTATTTTAAATTATAAATTTATTTGTATTTTATTTATATTTATTAATTTATGTATAAATTATTCATATACAAATTATGTATATTATATAATATACAATTATTTATATACAAATTATGTATATGATGTATTATATATTTTATATATGTTTATTTTTATATAAATTAATAAATATAAATAATATATATGTATTCCATGGTGCTTATCACTATCTGAGGTTAAAATATGAACTTCTATTGTCTCATGTTCTCTTTCCCTGATTCACTATCACCTAGAATAGGGATCTGAGCTTTTTCTGTAAAGCACCTGAACATAAATATTTTGGGCTTTGTAAGACATACGGGATCTGTAGCATCTGCTTAGCTTTGCCATTGTATCATGACAGCAGCCATAGAGAATGTGTAAACTAACAAATGAGCATGGTGGTGTTCCAATTGTATTCATAAAAACAATTGGTGGGCGCATTTTCCTTCTTATAGCATATTTTGCCAACTCTGACCTAGAGCAATGAATGGAATATAGTTAGACATCCAGTAAATATATGCAAAATGAATAAGTGAATGTTCTAAACTCGCTGAGTAAAATGGGTAATACATTTTTTCTCAATAAACTACTCTGATAGGAATTATTTTTATAATTGGCTTTATATACATGTATTTAACTTTCAAAATTAATCATGGTTTCTAAATTTTATTCAATGCTTTCTTTGTCATCAGTTATTAATATAATGCAACTATTTTGTCTTTTAATTTGTTGGTACAATTGCCTTAATTTTTTATATTGGAACAGTCTTGCATTATTTGAATGAAGTACACTTGTCTATTCTATATTGCTCTTTTATGATGCTGATAAATTTAACTTGTTGAATTTTAGTTTAGGACTTTGGCATCTATATTCACAAACGAGATTGCCATATATTTTTAATTGTCTTGATGAGCTTTTTAGTTATTCTGTAAATAACTAATAACAAATATTTCTTCTTCTTTTATTACTTTATACATACTGCTGCTCTTGGAATTAATGGATAATGAAGTTCACATTGTTTCAATTTACTGAATACGCATCTAGTCAGCCCATACTTTTCAACATTTGTTTTGAATATTTTTAATATGGTTAAACAAAGTATAAAAAAAATCCAGAAGTAAAAGTGTCATTGGAAATATTCAAAAATAAACTGTGAGTTTATTTTAATGAACAAAGAATTAACATACATTTGAGATCCTACTGTGTAGCAGATACTCAAAAGAGCAATGAGTGTAGATACAACTAAGACACAGTCGTATCTTCAAGGAGCTCAAAGTCTGGTAGAATTTAGTATTAAGCACAAGACTATATAGAGAGGCAGAGCTTGTGTTTCGCAAATGTAAGGAAGGAAGCTCAATCAATCTCATTTGCAATTCACTTCCCTAGAATGAAATATTTCTCTTTTCAAAACTTAATTTTGCCACATGTACCAACTCATATATTTTAATATTATTAATTTTTAATCCTTTTCAAGATTGACATCAAACATGGAAATCACACATCTTATTTCTAGGGAATTTCTGAGGCAATGTCTATTCTAAGTAATATGTATTTTTTCTTTTTGATTAAACTAATTGAATAAATACAAAATATATTAATAAAATGTCAGCTACTTAATATAATTATTTCTATACCTATTTAAGTTGTTTTATCAATTTGTTAGATACATTGTCCTGATCTGAGACTCAGAAAATTCAGTCCCTGATACATCAATATGAATGTCAGGTAATAAAAGAAGCCTAATTTCTGAGCCACCAGTATTTTTGTAAACACGGAGCTCAAACTACATAACGAACTCAAATGTTAGAGCTGAGTGAGATGCATGAATTTCGTGTATTTTAGTATGGATCAATATCTCTGCTCAAACACCTTCGTGATTTAAGGATTATTTTTATATTACGGCAACCCCCACATTTTCTCTGTAGATACACCAAAAGTAATATTTAAAGGATGGTACAAAGCTGAATATTTACAACTGTGTGTGTTAATTAAAAATTATTAGACCTTCTGTTTTATGTTTATAACTGAAAAATAGCCTTACACAAGAGCCATATCCAGCACAATTAGACTTCTGCATCAAAGGCAAGAAATGAGACGTTTTGACAGCTATGGAACATTGCATTTCATGGAGCTCATGCACAGCGAGGTAGCACAGGTGTTCTTGTAATTGCAGTACAATGGGAAAATTCGGTGTTCAATGGCCTTCAAATTCTCCACTCTAGTGTGTGATGTGATGTGAAGATCACATGTCAGTGCCGCCTCCTTTCTGTCTGATGGGATGTCATTATGTGAAATGTAACTGAAAATATTTTGGAGTTCTGGCTCTTCAAAACAAGATTAAAGTTATATATTTGGATTCTTTCTCATGTAGCCATAGCTTCTGTGGGTCTGCATCTGTGATTTTACAAATATAGAAAAATATTTTCAAAGCTTTTGTTGGCAGAAATTTACGTTTTCAGTGATACCTTCTTTTTTTTCCTCATTAAGATGCTGCACCCAAACTCTGCTATTTCCCAAATCAGCCTGCAACAATTATCTTTAACAATGTGTTGTATAATGTGAAAAGAATTGGGGTGATTTTTTTTCCATTTTATTCACTGGATTTTTTCCAATTTCAAGTATGAATTCCTTAAACACTCAGTAAACAAGGACATGAGAGATAGAAGCTTAGGTAGGAAAAATAGCATCAAGCATATAACCCTTTAAAGTAATACCATATTCAAATTTTTTTAAAAGAACATTAGACATTAGGAAAATTTTTGTTGAAGAAAAAATATGCATGTTCAATTTTTAAAATGGCAATGAAATTGACAAAGTAATAATCTCAGTGCAGAGCCAAAGCTCTTAATAGGATCTTTAATAAAAATCTTTCTGTCTTTCAAAGTTTGTCTGTAGTAATTGGGCATGACAAAATATTTTTTCTTCTTTTATTATTATTTTAATGACTTCCTTAAATAATTCTACCCTGAACAAATGGAACACAAAGAAGAATTTTAGGTTGGTTTTAAAAATAATCATTAGACCTAAAATATTCTACTTGCTTGTTAGACTGTGCATTGGCCTTGCTGTTATCTTTGAATGCCTTGTATTCCAAGTGGAGTGGGCAGAGACACAGAAATCAACTTCAGAGCACATCTGCCTGCTCTGGCCAGGCTTTACAAGTGACATTACCCTGATTTGATCAAAAGTGCTCTTTGGTTTACAAATTAATCTCATTGCCCATGGGAGCTGATTGACAATAACCAAATCTTCAGGAAAATTATGCATGAGCCCAAATGACCATTTGATCCTTTGCATTAAGAAAATCTCCACCAAGGGAATGACATGCTCATGTCTACTGATTAATGTATTCTGTCCTTTTAGGGCTATCTACACAGAAAGTCAAATTATGAAAAGATTGCTTGATGAACATGGATAAACGAACAAGAATAAGTAGATGAACTACATGCTGGTATCTTTATGCAAAGAACCTTATGTAACCATTTATAAGTAGATTTTCAGGTACTTGAGTTAGGGTTCTCTTTCTTCTAGACTTGCCAAAGATCTACGGACCAATTATGCACTGTTTGATTCAATTTTTAAGACAATTATCACAATTTTCCTGAGACAAAGAATAGTCTGATTCAGTCAATACAATATTATAAATAACATTTTTTTTTAATAAACTTCCTTTCACTTACCGTTTAAGTACATCCTTCATTTTAGCTTGAAATTTTCCTTTTATTGGATTTTTCTCTGGAACAGAAAACATAGCACATGCACACAAATTTTGCATGTCTGTTACAAATGTTGACAGATAACTTGAAGTTAATTCACATACTGAAGGTTAAGAATAAGTTCTTAGGGATTGCCTTCCTTTTAAGACCAGACTATAATTTCGTTGTTATTCTTATTAAATTCAGAATCACTTAGAGATGTCAAGGCTCTAAAACACAGAGGTGGGACTAAGGTGAGACTAACAGTTTGAAATACTTCATTCCACACCAAACATTGTGTCAGACAAAGACTGGATCTCATTTTAGGGCAAATAGCATCCCTAAAATACAAAGCGGTCTTTGCTCATGGTAAAAATTGGAGCGAGCAACGGAGGATTTTCTCTGTAGCTTCCAGCAAAAGGCAAAGCTGCTGTTCTTGGCCATGTACTTCCTTTGTCTCCTCCAAGTCTATGTGTATGTACGGGGTGTATGTGTGTGTGTGCACATAGTTTTCATCATGTTCTTTTACTGAAAATAAATCAAACATTATTTCTAAACAAAGAGATATGGCCAAAGGTCTACAGATATGATCTTTTCTTGTTCCTTCTTTCATACATACAGCTTCTTTTGTGGAATGGCCACCAAGGTCTTGGCTCATCTTTTTTAAGTGTAATAAACAACAGATATGGTGAAATAATAACATCTGCTTCCCTAGAGAAAGACAAATCAGGAATTCTCAGGGCCCATAGAGGTGTTTTTTTGCTCACTGTCTTCCAACCTGAATTTCCACATTATAGATTGATTTTTATTAGCTTCACCCTTAGATATTAGACTTAATTTCAAATTTTAGAATACCTAATTGATATTCTACAATTATCCTCTATTTTGCTTCTATCAAAAAGCCTTGGTACATGAGCCTGTGTTGCCTATGAATAACAAAAAATCACATCTACTTTCCAAGGACTTTTCAGATACTTCATTTAATTAATCAATAATATGTGTGTGCTTCCGTCTTCCTAAAAACACATTTAAATAGGAAATACAATAAATTTGGTGATATGCATAAATGATAAAGCAATGAGATACAATTGTGCACTCTTTTTAGAGATAGTTATGTTGATTTTCTTTGCCTCCTTACAATCTGCCAGGACGTCTTACGCATGGGTTACTTACTTACGCCTGACTTTATTTCAAGTCACTTTATCTCATCCACATCAGCGGGTGTCTGTTACTGCTCTTTCTTTCTTCCACAATAAAAATGCTAAGTGAAAAGAATCATTGTACACTTTCCCAGGGTCTAGCTTTGTTGGTTTTTAAAAATGTGCATGGTATTCCTTATAACCCAGTAGTTTAAGCATCTTTTAAGAAGATTCTGGCATTTATCAGGCAACCAATTGCCTGTTGGTATAGTAGAAAGATATATTTCATCTTTCTACTAGCTTTCCTACTCAAGTCTTCAGTTTCAGCATGAAATATGCATTTCAGTAGGTCAAAAATAGTCAGATATGGCAATGCCATATAATTTAAGCTAAAATTATCTATGTTTTATTACAGAAGGATTTAATTCTTGAGGTATTAATGAGTATGCGTACTTCTCTTACGGCATATCTTTAAGAAAAGTCCTATTTCTTTATGTCTTGACTCTAAAGTTATGCCTGTTATCTATTAGGGATTAGGGAAAAATCATTGTTTCTCTATCAACAGGGCCTCTAAAAGTTCTTACTGATGGATGGAGATTTCCACAAAGAAGTCAATTAATTACTTTACAGAATTTCTTAATGTGGTATCATATTTTATGTCACTTGTTTTAAAGATTCCAGTTCTTATTTCTGTCTATCACAACATAGGCAAAGGGTAGAGCTTTCTTTAAATGAGGTCAAATTTAGAGAGCAGTTGCATAAATGGTTAAACACATTTCTATGGGACAGAAGAGTAATGTGTGCATATTTACCTTTGACAGGATAGTTTGTCTAGGTCACTATTTTATTGCAGCTGTGAACTCTTAAACCTTAAAATATTTCCTCATCATTAAATTCACATAATTACTAAAAAACATTAATAAAAGATCAAGAATTAACAACAATATTAATATTGCACAAACATCATGACTTCTGTTAATATTCATTTCACATCTCTAATATTATACAATATGTATTACATATATAATTTATTGTGTTCTTTATATATATATATATGTTCTTTGTGTATATACACACACACACACACACACACACCCACAGACATAAAAATTTCAAATATTCGGCGGGATATATGGCTACCTAGAAACAGCCATATATTTCCAGCCTCTTGGAGATAGCTATGGCCATATGACTAAATTCTGGACACTGTTAAGTAGAATTTTTTTCTGTGTGTTTCAGAATTATACCTAATGGGAGTTTCACATACTTTCTCAACATTCTTTCTTTCCAACTGGCTATAATCCAGACAGAATGACTGGAGTTTAAGCAGCAATTTTGGACTAAACAGTGACAGTTTAAAAATGGCATACATACATGATAGAGGAAAAGTGTATCCTTGACTATTTGGCAACTCCATACTAGCCATGGACTGCTGTTCTAAGCTTTCATTATGTGAAACAGAAATACACTTCTGCCTTATTTTGTTTGTTTTCATTTTATTTTTGTTACAATTTTCAAACTTTTGCAAGTTAATACGTGCATTAAAGGAAACAATAAAAGAAACAAAGAATATAGAAAACAGTCATAATTTACTGTTTACAAGCAGTTTACAATTTGATGTGTCCTACGAATTCCTTATATGTTTATAAACACAATTAAGCATAGACTTTTATGTGGTCGATTTCATACCATGTGTTCATGCTTTTTCACACATCATGATTATTTTACCAATTCAAAGTCTCAAATTCATGAGTATTTTGATAATCAAAGATATCCTACACCAACTAAACCAGGAAAAAATGTAATCCTGTATTTCATTGAGATAAATATTGCATAAAATACAAAAATGGCAAGAAGCCACTAAACAAAAATGATGGTAGAGTTACAATTAAAATGCTGCACACCCTTAATGCTCAATTTAAAATGAGACATAAAGTAAGGGTATCATTAGTATAATGCTTCTAAGAGACTCCATTATCAAATATATATTAATATTATTAAAATATTAACAGGAAGGTGTGTTCTCATTGAATTATTGAACAATATAGCCATATCGTAGAACCAAAACAGGTGCGCACACCCACAGTAGTTATTATCAAAATACAAAGATGAACAAGCTACATACACCCCTTCTTTGTATTTCCTCCTGCCTCAATGAACAAGTCAGACGTGGTTTAAAAACTCCATGTCTAAGATGCACATTTTCTTTCCTTTTTTTTTTTTTTCATTCAGGATATCATGGGGATACAAACATTTTGTTTGCATGAAATGCAGTTTTTAAATATATCCAAAAGTAATTTACAAATCGATTAATTTACTATCTCCGCTTTTTATCTTACATTACCATCCAAAACATCTAAAAAACATGGATGGTGCAGGAAAAGAGAATGAACTTTGTCCACAGTAAAGATAGGCATTTTACAAAAAATGTACATACAGAATTATAGTTATCATCTAAAACTATCTTTTAGATGTAGAGATACTATTAAAGAGCTCTTTCCTTTGCTCATTCTCTTCTTCCTGCTCTGCCATCCCAGTGACTAAATACAGAAATGCATCTAGCTTCAGGGGTTAATTAACAAATACCACTTCCATAACACGATCTTTTCCATAAACTAACAAAATGACCATTATAAAGAGTTTACTTTAATACTTGCACTTTTAACATACTTTTGGCACTTATGACTTATCTTTTACATGAACAAAATATTAACTAAAATGAACAAATAAAATAATGGTTAGACCATCTGAACTTAAGGATAGAACCAGCCCTCTTCACTTCTTCCTTGCCCACCACCAAGACCCAGGGAACAATCACGATACTGCTTTTAAGGCATCGAGTTTCATAATTTCATTCCCAAAATACAATCATTTCTGTGAACACACACAAGAAAATTTAGAGGGTAATTTTACATTTTCTACATTCTGTATGTTGTACATTTCTAAACATCTAGATGTTTTACATACTAATGTTTGTCCACTACACACGGTAAATAAGTCCCACACATGTAGCAATACTATAATCTTAAAGTGTCTTCTAATTGGGAACCTTCTGGCGCAGAACTCTTCTGTTTTTCTATTAACTCAGTAGACAAAGTATAAGTCACTTAGGGTGATTTTAACAATTTCACTTCCACGTGCCATTTTCAGAAGACAGTCTTCCTTATAAATTTTAACAAAAGTTTGCTAACTCTACTTTTGTCACACCCTGGCAACGTCAATAACACCTAGAAAGACTAGATGTTATAAATTTACTATTCATTTGTCCATCGTATATGCCCTGTACACAGAAAGCATAACACAAAGCTCAGAACATTAACAATGGTTAATCTTGTCTCACTATAAACAGACTTGAAAGCATCTTGTGCTTCCTTCCCCAACTTCTTTCTCAAGCAGCCCAAACACAAAGCAGTATTTCTTAATAAGGTGATTTAGCCACTCTGTTTTGGAAAGAAAAAAAAAAAAAATACAGTATTTTCTATAGATTTTAACCAAAAAAAAATTGAAAAATATCTATTTTTTATGATCTTTACTTTTAACATGCCAAGCATTTCAGAATATCTAGAAAGATCAGATATTCAAAAAGTACTTAGTATTGTCAATACAATAGTGAGGAATAAAGTGCACACATACAGCAATGGCTACAATATATAGATATCTTTCAAAATATGACCTAGGACCCTACTCCTCCAGTCCACTGAACAAACATAGAGGCATCACCCTCCTACTGAGTCTAGATGTGGTGGTCTGTGTTATATGCTTTTCTTTTACTGTACATCTACTGTATTTTTTTTTTTTTTTTCAGTTATTTTCTTAGTGGTTGCCCTGGGAATTACAATTACCTTTGTAACATCTTGGTTTTTGGTTGTTTGGGTTTTTTTTTTTGTTTTGTTTTGTTTTTTTGTTTTTTGTCATTGTTGCTTGGAGTTAGACATTTTAAATAACTTAATGTGGCAATTGGCAACTGTGGAAATCAGATACTTCTCCCTTCCCAGCATTTATTGTTACTGCTGTCTGTTGTGTTTTTGTTTAGTGACTTTTCTGATCTAATTTTATAAAATCTGTATTCTTTTTGTGTGTGTGGCCACTGAAGCTTCTGCTCGTTTAGCTTAGTGGTCATCTAATGAATGGCCAGAGATTTACTTAGCTGGCTGAAACCAAAAACTTCCCAGTTTTTGCTGACAACTTCTTTGTACATGTTGAGACAGGCTTATAGTACTCACTCACGCAGTTTACAACTTTGCCTTTTCCTAACCAAAGGCAAGAGGGCCTTCTAAAATCTTTCCAGAACATATATACAGCTTTGGGCATGTGCACAGCCCTAACCATGAAGGTTGCCTTCCAAAATTTTCAGAATATGTTGAAGCTTTTCAACCCTCTTATGGACATCCTATTTCTACCTTTTTTCCTTCAGCTTTTTGGTTAGCCTATGTTTTATATACCATAAACAGCTATGATGTTAAATGTTTGGCTCTGTACATTTAAAAAAAATTCTTCTTGAGAAAGACTGTTTTCACTGGCCAAACTTTGAGCCAAGCCAAATAAAGATAGCTTTGTGAGTGTGGTCTTCCAAGGAGCCATGGGACAAATCGAATACTGGTAATAATATGGGAACGGTGCTTTGAAAGAGCTCTACCCATTCTACTCCCTCCAGTGGATGCCAGTCTACTGTTTTTGATGGGTTTTTGAGGGTAATTGTGGGTTATTAATTTTCAAATCTACCAGAGAGCTGGGAGGGGAGAGTGTGAATTGGGGTAGTTAAAACAACACAAATCTCTCTTCCCTTACTGAGATTTAGCTATTCTCTTGAATAAACACTTCCTGAATTGTTGCAAGCATTTGCTTAATTTCCAGAGCTCTAAAAAGTTGATTCTGACAGTTTTCACCAATATTCTAGCTGCTTTTAGAGAAGAGATAATTTTTGCAAATTCTTACCTCACCATTTCGCTGATGTCACCCTCCATTTTATTTTAAACCACTTTAATTTTGGGTTTCTAACAATAGGTGCTGAGTCTAATCTTAAACAATACAAAGACAAATGGCAAGAATGAATAATTATATATCTGATTCTAAAAATAATAAAATACATAATTCATATGAGATCCTGGAACATATTTTAAAAATCCCTTGTGAGATATATCTACATACACACACACACACACACACACACATATGTGTGTGTGTGTGTATATACATATATATATATAAAATGCTTAGAAATTAAAAATTTAGTGGTGATGGTTGAAATACTACACTGCTGTTTCTGGGTAGGGTCTAATTTACTGTCTCAAAGATTCTTTTCTTGTAGTTTTGCTAATACTCAGCATAGTAGCTGTTCCAAATTAAATTTGGTGATGTAAAATTTGGCATTATTTTTTGTATGCTTGGTGATTTGGGGATTTTTTTTTCCTTAATTTAATAACAACAGAAAAAGAATAGTATCTTTCTCATTATTCATGAAACAGCTCATTTTAAAATATCAGGCTTGGACATTTAACATTTTCAAGACACTTATTCTGATAAATTTATAACCAGTCACTTTAACAAAATTAAGGGCTATTGTCTTTATGATAATATCCTCTGGGCTATGTATAAATGTTCCAGATTATAATTCAGAAGGAACAATATAGATCTAAGGAAGAGTTGCTTCTGTGAAATGTCATACTTCAAGAATATGTTACATATTGGTGTAATATTTATATGATCTAAATTCAAATGGAAAATATCTAAGACTCAGTTATCTTCCCTTTGATACCATTTCAACTTCCTGTCTAATATTTGTGCCATTGTGCTCTTTTTAAACATTTTTGTGATAATATCTGACTTGCAAAAAAAGTTGCCACATTGATGCAAATGATTCTCAAAAAACCTTTCCAAATTTCTTACATATTTACATTTCACACATTTGCTTTATTCTGTCTCTTTTTTTTCTTCCCTCCATAAATATTTTTCTTTCCTGAAAATACTGAGCATAAGTTGCAGACATGATGCTCTGTTATCTCTAAATGCCTCACTGTATGTTTTCTAGAAACAAGGATAATCTCTTATATAGATAAATATGATGGTCAAACTCAGGAATATGCAAATCAATCACTTTTTCTGTGCATGATCCAACATAGCACCATGCATTGCATTTAATGGTCATGTTTCGTAAATATGGAACAGGTCCTCAGTCTTGCTTTTACTTTCATGACTCGAACACTTATGAAAAATACAGGCTAGTTGCTTTGTAGAATATCCTACAATTTGGGTCTGTCTGATGTTCCTTCACGGTCAGATCCAGGTCGCATATTTTTGGCAATAATATCGAAGAAATGACTTGTATCCTCAGTACATCATTAGGAAGCACATACTGTCAAGTTGGCCCATTACTGGTGATGTCAACTTTGATTACTTAGTTAAGGTGGTGCCTGCCAGGTTTCTCCCTTTGAAGTTACTATTTTTACCTTTGTAATTAATAAGTACCTTATGTGGAGATATTTAAGACCATATAAGTATCCTAATTTTCCTTAAACTTTTTCTCACTAGTTTCACTGTCCATGGGTGGTTTTTGATCAGGGAAATATTACTGTGGTGACTACCAAATTCTAGGCCATTCTTTTTTAAAAAGATAAATAATCACATCTCTTTCATTCCCAGTATAACTGAACAAAATACCAGCACAGAGAAAAGATAGCATAAATTGATTTATCCATTAGACTTTATTGCTATCTTACACATTGTGATTAGTTTTAGGATTTAGGTTCATGGACTAGTTTATGTCTTTATAGTAGTTTTAGAAACATTTTCATTCAACAGTTAAATGGATTTAAAAAGAATAAGCAAAAGCATTCGATAATTTAATTCTGACCTAGGATTTTATGTTTTTACTTTACAGCTTCAGTGGTAGCTTTGGTTAATGAAATGTTATAATAGAATATGTGTAGTTTGGTATCATTTCCATAATTAATGTTTACTTAGAACAAGCAAAACAGTCATCACGTTTTAGATGGTACTCATAGCATATCAGAACAGAAGGAAGGCAGTGATTGACAAAATGTTTATGTGACAGATACAATCACCATATAAATACACATCTGATGAACTTGAAAATTAACTTGCTGGGAGGAACAGAAGTGCATGTTTTCAGAATTTTACTTCCACAGCTCATTTTAACTAAAAAGGAGAGGAAATGCAGAAAGTTAATAACCTAAAATGAAATTGTTTTCTTTTTTAAACCATTCCAAACAACTGATAGCTGGGAGATTTAGAGACAAGACCTTCTACATTCCAATAACATGCAATGAGTGAAATATTTGAAATACCATTTTTTATGAAAGAGAGAGAGGTCACTATTTTGCTTGATAGTATCCAATGATAACATTTTAATGGAACATATTTTTATTGTTTTAACCTTCAGAACCAGAGATGCTTCCAGTCCACAGCTACCTTAGTTTGCAGTCCTGGATTTCCTACTCTTCCTCCCTGCTCTCCTATTATGCTTCCCAGAGATGGGTTTCACTTGCTCCTGACTCTTCATCAATATTATCTTTAGGAACTTGCTACTCAACTCCTCATGATTCCAAGAATGTTTCCAGTTCAACTTTACCCCAGTTCAGTTTCTCCACCTCTAACCCAATAAATGTCCTTTTGTTGACAACCAGCAAAAAGAAAGCAGGGCCAGGAAACAAAGACAAGGAAAATCAAATAGACCATACACTAGCGGGAAGGTACCAGAGATGCTGGCAAACCTGACAGAAAACTCCAACCAGTATCCCAAGAATTCCCCAGGACTGAAGTGTATAAGTTTGCTGTATTTATCAGTGTGAAAAAAATCACAGAGGATAGCCTTTATCATGCTTTTAGACCCAAAGTGAGTTTCAAATTTGTTTTTTAACCAGCCCATAGATAATGAGAATATTATATTTTCTACAATAATCGTATATAAATGTTTCAATTGGAGGAGATTTTCATTTATTTAAAAATATTCATCGAGTCATTGAATTAAACACAAGAGGAGTTATGAGACAGTTGAAGGGGAGGGTGAAGGTAGAATGTGTTTTGAAGTCAGAAAGATTTGAATTTAAAGCTCTGTTCTGCAATTTACTCAGTTCTGTCCTTTACTACTGTGTGGCCTTAGCTAAATTTCATGTCCACTACAACCTTAGTTTTCACTTTTCTTTAAATTTCAGAATATTAAGGGGGTATAAATGTTTTAGATTACATGAATCATTTTTGTAATGTTTGAGTCCTGGCTATAGGTGTGCCCGCCACCCAAACAGCGTTCATGTTACCCATTAGGTTGTTTTTTTCTCCTCCCCACTCCTCCTCTCCCCCTGGTCGATTTCCACTGAGTTTTATTTCCCTCCATGAACTTGTGTGTTCATTGGTTATTTCCAATTTAACAGTGAGTACATGTGGTGTTTGTTTTTCCATTCTTGAGATATTTCACTTAGAAGAATGGTCTCGTGTTCCATCCACATTGTTGCAAAAGGTATTAATTCATCTCTTTTTTATGGCTGAGCGGTACTCCATGGCATACATATACATTTTATTAATCTACTCATGAATTGATGGACATTTGGGTTGATTCTACATTTTTGCAATTCTGAATTGTGCTGCAATAAATATTTGAGTGCACATGTCTTTTTGGTCAAATGATTTCTTTTCCTTTGGGCAGATACCCAGTATTGGAATTGCTGGCTCGAATGATAGGTCTACTTTTAGTTCTTTTGAGGAATCTCCATACTGTTTTCCATAGGGACTGTACTAATTTGCAGCCCCACCAACAGTGTATAAGTGTTCCCTGCATCCACCGTGTAAGTGTTCTCTGCATCCACTCCAGCATCTACTGTTTTCGGACTTTTTAAATAAAAGCCATTCTAACTGGGGTAAAGTGATATCTCATTGTGGTTTCAATTTGCATTTCCCTGATAACTAGTGACGTTGAGCTTTTTTTTTTTTTTTCGTATGTTTCTTGGCCATTTATCTTTCTTATTTTACAGGCACATTGTGGGTTTTAACGAAGTGAATACATGTAAAAGATAATGATCCAAGTTGGTTCTTTTCCTTTAATTAAAGACCACTTTACACTTTGATAAGAAAGAACCTAAAAGAGGATGGCTGGTGCTATGGACTGCATGTTTGTGTCCCCCCAGATTCTATATGTTGAAGCCCTATGACTATATTTGGAGGTGGGGCTTTTGGAAGTAACTGGGTCCCTATGATGGAACTGGTGCACCTTTAAAGGGATAAAGACACCAGAGTCCTCTTTCTCCACCAATGAGGATATAGCAGGAAGATAGCACTCTGAAAACAAGGAAGCCCTACCAGACACTGAATTGTTCAGCGCCTTGATCTTGAAATTCCAACCTCCAGAACTGTGAGAAATAAATATACACTGTTTCAATTACATAGTCTATGATATTTGTTACAGCATCCTTAGCTGACTAATACATCCAGAAATGAACTCTTTCAGTTATCTGAATAGAATTCTCTGGTCTAATGGAAATTAGGTTCAACTTAAAGCTCTTTGATTTAAAAAATGACTCAATTTAAATAATAGCATAAAAATAAATATTTTCCATTTACATTAGCAAACTCTCCTTGTTCAAGTTATGGAAAACTAACACCTTCTCCACATATGGCTTTAACCATGAACTTTTAAAATATTCTCTTGAAAAAGAGCCAGCTATCTTTTCATGCACATAAACTAGAAAAAAAAAAAACTGCTCTTTCTTTCAAAAGAAAGAACAAAATAACAAAAAAGAAAGAAAAGAATAAACAGTATTTATTTCTTGTTTTGATTAGTATCAAAACAAGTGGCTGTTAATTATGAATTACTCCTATATCTCATAACAAAAATTGACTGGAGAATCAATTCATGTGTGAATAGTAAAATTAACACTATTTTAATATATTTGCTGTAAGGGAGAAGAAAACCAATCTCTTGACCTCTTAAAATTTTGCTTTGCATTTTTAATGTCAAAGGCAAAAGAAAAAAATTATCATTGTTTTACAAGGTTAGACAGCATCCAGAGTTATTTTATTAAAATCTTAAATGATTTTGTTCCACATGTCATGTAGTGCCCCACATATCTTAAGTATTTTGAAGTAGTCATATTCACCATTATGTAAGATTCTTTCATTCATTTCAAATGATTGAATTTTACATTATTTCATTCTTCTGCCAAGCTGAGTAATGCACTTCCAAATTTTTTTCCCAAAGGGCAAAGAAAATTCATCCCTAGAGAAATTGTGGTTTGGGGTTCTAGTAGTTTCCAAGAAGAAAATCGCTTTGGGACTGGTAAGAAAGCATCAGCCATCTTTAATTCTATCAGGAGTTTAATCTTGTAATGAAGCTGGAAAATTCCATTTTTGTTAATAGAGAACTAGCATGAAATATACAGAGCAAAACATTTTCACTGGCAGTGAACACAGCCACACTGAGTCATCACACACTCAGCATATAAAATTGATTTAATTATATTGATGAGAAGGAGGGCAAAAATGGCCTGACCTAGCACAGTCAGCCAAATGCAAACAAAGCACACACCTCAAACTGTATTATCAGTGGAGAGGCAATATGCCTTCAGTGTTGAGAAAAGATTTTCATCATTGTGCCATACTCAGGTGTCCTAACGGGTAGCAATATCAACTAGTCTTATTTGAAAATACCTGTGCTTCGCTGGACTTCATGCTACATTTATGATATGACTACTTTGAAATAATACTTCAACTGTACTTACAGAGAAAACTGATGGAAGAATTCACTAAGTGGCATGCTAATTACTTTGGGTCATTCCTTAATGGTCTTATAAATCCATTTTTCTGTATCAATGTGTAGTATCCTCCACCTCTGACTACAATGCTACTTCTCCAGGTGCGGACAGGAAGAACACACTGGTTTCCCTGAGGGTCCAGGTTGTTCTCTGAATTGTTGCTAAAGAAATCTAATACGCTGAGAGCAAATCACTTATGCTTCGCCCAGAAAGGCAGCATGGCACGGATTGTGGATTGGAATCAGGAGACCTGGAACTTTCTGCCAGTTCTGCTACCATGGTGAATAATTCACTTCTGTTTGGTAAGCTTTCTGAGTGACCTTTATGTACTTACAAATTTCTCATCTGTAAAATAAAAAGGTCCTTGGGAAAATTGATGGAATTCTTCACAGTTCTGCAATTCTATGATCTTAGCCTGGTTTATTTGATTTATAAATAAACAAAATCAGTGTAACACCATTAGGAATGACATTCCTAAATGTGATTCATTAGGAATCCACAAATTACCGAAAGCAATGGTCAGTAGGACCCAACCAAAGCCTGCATTTTAAGTTATGGAATTTTTTTAGGTAATTGTATACACAAGTGTATAGGGCAAAAATACATGGCCAGTTTCAAAATATTACATTGAAAATCTTTTAGTGATGCATTTCAATATATAGTCTACTTGGAGTTTATACATTTTCTTAACTCTTAAAGGAATCTAAATTAAAAAAAACATGAAAATCCATCAATATTCTTTCATTCCTTCATAGTTCATATATATCGAATATTTTTTTCGTACTTGATAATGTTCTGTGTTAATGCAAAACTTTTTTCCTTTAACTTGGAGAGTATAACAATGTTCAGTAGCTGATCAAAATTGATGTTTATAGTTACAGTTTCCTCTTAGATTTAGAATTATATTTAGTGTGATACTGTTTGTCTACTAGAGTTTTCATTATTTGGCAGCTGGTAAGGAGGGTTAGTTATGAAAGCTTTTCTCATTTTTTCCCTGCAACTTCCTGCTTGGTTCCAGCTTGTAGTAGACATACTTTGTTTCATTTTAAAGGAGCTACATGCAGAAAGTCATTTATTATGTAATCACTTACCTGTGAAAAATCTTAATTATCATATTTTGACAAAGTAGGATAGAAAAATAGCACATGCTGAGTGAGAAGCAAACTGAAGTGTGGATGTAGACATAGGAAAAAATAAATAAATTCCCTGTTAAAGAAAATAGTTAAATACATCTACCCTTTGAGGGTTAAAAGAAAAGCATTTCTACTACCTATACTAAAGTTAAAAAGCCAGTTTATGATGTTTTCCCTGTAAAGTTAAAGTAAGAGAACAAATAATTTAGGACTGCTACAGGGTTACTACTGTCATTCCAGTGGAATCTTAGTGCCCCCTACTGATACTAAAAAATGGTTTATATTAACAATAGTTTCTTGTTTTCTCTTTAGAGAAGTATTTTCTACTATAGTAACTATGGAAATAATCCACACACATCTTTTTTTTCCACTTGAGCTTTGTAAATGTGTTGAATGGAGTTTAAGTTAAACTTCTACACAGATTTCTGGAGCCCAGTTGAAGCTGTCACTTAAATGCAAAGCACTATTTTCAGAGTCAACTGATGTGCATGGTTTGGGTTGCATTTTTTGCAACCCCTAAGGTGAAACACTGATGTATTTTCTTTTTTTCTCTCTTTTTGTAAGTTTAATTTTTCTCTTCTCTTGCAGGTAATATGAAAATAAATTTAAAAGTCATGAGAGGCTTTTGGTAGCCTATAGTCCTGTATGGGTTTTAACAAACCACAGCAGTCCATGAACACATTCTTCCCTACCCACAATTCCTGTTTCCTACAGCTGATCCCTTATTATATAATACTAGTATATAATTTCTTGTGTATATTTACTTGTCCTGCAAATTGAAATAACCCTTAATCCTCTTCTTCTATATAGCCGTCATTAAACACTGGCATGTTACATTGTATTTATACATTTTTATGCACATTTTAGGTAGATAAATAACACACATTTTTTCAAGTCAAAATAAAAGGGTGGGTAAATGTGTTTAGTGAATTTGCAGGGAGAGGAAAGCATCTCTTTTTGGTAAGCCCTAGACTGGAGTCTAGAGACTGACACAGGAGTCAGAATTTTGCTGCTTTCTACTTACAGAAGCTTGGGCATATCATTTCGCCTCTCCAGAACTCCAATTTTTTTTTTTATAAAATAAAGTCATTGGCCTATTTTTTTTCTAAAATATTCTGACCCAATTCTAATATAAAAATATTATATGATACCATATAAGATTTAGTATATTTGATTATATTATCTTATATGCATATAACATAGATTTAACATTTTAAGTAAGGAAATTCAAGAAGACTGTCTAATCCTGCAATAATGCAAATACAGTTGTTCCTGTTGGACTCTTTATATGTAGAGAATGCCTTATTTTACATTCTAAAATCCTAGAAAAGTGCCCCAAACTGTAACATGCACCCAGTTATTCACCTGGGGTCATTGTTAAAATACCAATTATAATTCAGTAGATCTGAGAACAGGCCTGAGATACTGCTTTTTTAGCAAGTTTCACAGACCTCACTTAGAGCAGAAAGGGCCTAAAGCTTAACTTCAGCTGGACCCACGTACAAAACAAACCTGCAGTACTGCCTCCAGTGTGCAGACAACCATATTCTGCAACACACAGCTGTAGTTATCCAGAGAATTTTGAGTCTAAATAGTGAGAAATTACCGACAGCATTACTGTAGAATTTGTTTTGCTATGTATAAATATTATCTTTCAAATCAATGGAGACTATTCTATTTATAGGCTCTTCATAGGAATGCAAGTCATCAAAGAAGATGGTATGATGCTCACGCTGCCATAAATTTACAGTTAGCAAAATGAATCTAAATTACTTGAAAAGCATTTCTAATTAATACTATTATTTCCTTTTATTTTTTTTTTAAATACAGTATTCAACTCCTCTTCAAATCCTAACACAAAAAAACTATACAAAGTAAAGAAATATACTTAACATTAACACTTGGTCACCAAATCTAATTACATAGTTTGCTGTACTTGGTAAGAATACCCAAGAAACACATTCTCGTATAAATTACCTCATCCCATAGAAATGGCCTCAAAAGCAAAAACTAACAAAAAGAAAGAGAATTCTGGCAATTTTTTGAACACCTTTCACACGGCTAGAATATAGTCTGCTGTGAACAATTTGTCCAGGCGGTACTCCATCAGAAAGCACTGTGTTGCATCAGTAACACTTCTTTCCTGTAGTTTATGAGGAAAGCCCATGAAATACAGTACTTTTTTTCAATTCAACAGACCTATTTCTAAGACCATGTCCATAAATCATTGTCCTTGACCTCTGCAACCTCATTTCACTACACCAAAGGGGGAAAAGGGCCTACACTATTTCCCCAGGAAATCAAGAGAATCAAAGTCAATTTTCTTTTGAACTCTCCTTCTAAAATATCAGAAGGAGTAATCATCTTCTTACAAACCCTCCCACTGCCTCCTTTTTAATGCTGACCAGAGATCTGAACAAACTCTCAAAATGCCCCTCCTCATACAGAATTTCGTGGACAGTCTGATCTTCAAAAAGTAGTCCTGATTAAATCAATTAAATATGTGTCCTTTCCAGGAAAAAGTGGTAGCAAACAGTCATTGTTATTTTAGTTGTTATTAAAGTGTCTTCTCATGAAGAAAGAGAGAGCAGTTCCTTTATTTATGAATTCATGTAACAAACATATACTGAGTACCTAGCATATGTCGGACACTGGGCCAGCCCTGAAGATACAGGGATGAGGCAGAGACACGGTCTCTTATCCATCCTGAACTGCTGGCCACACAATTCAGTAGTGGTCAAGCTCAGACTCAAATCTGAGTCTGCAAATGCTTGGTTTTCACCATCTTTGCTTTAACACCAAATTACTTAACAAAAAGTGTTTCTAATGTATTGAATCTCAATACTTGTGAGAGGCAGAGTGTACTGTGGAAACCTATAAAGTGACCCTCTTTCCCGACAATTCTTCTGGGGTCAGGTCCAGGGTTCCGTGTTTTTAAATGTCTGCAAAGGTGTTTTTCTATGCGGAAGGTTTACATGTTATCAGCTGGTGCTATCCTCTTGTATTGTTTGTGTACTCATTGAGGTATAAAAAGTGGGCTGGGGAAATTAAAATGACTTCATTAAAATTGTTGGTAGTTCTGAATCGAAATGTTGATATACACTTCTGTAGGAGTATAATTTCTGCTGAGAGTACCTTTGGCACTAAAACTATCTAATTCAGTGTCATACTCTTCTTTTCTATCTCCACTGTGTAAATGGAATAAAATTATGACAACAGTTCCAAACTATGTTCTAAATGCAAATTTGTATGTTTAACCATAGAAGGAACAATGCTTATCCAAAGCTGAAAGTCTAGACATATTTGAGATGTGAAGCTTTACTGAGTACAGGAAAGTATAAAGGTAGTAGGCTGGAACTTTCATACGGCTTTTTCAAGGGTTAAGGGAAGAATGAGGCTTGCAGCCACCATATGTTAATACGACAAGCTCTGATTCTAGTTGCTGTTTCATTTTATACATTCTTTTAAAACCCTTCAAGGATTTCAATCTCAAGGTTTATGTAAAATAAGTCTCTACATAACTTGATTGCAGACTATTACAAGTTACTTCATATATGTTGACATTAATAAACAAAAGTAGAGAAAGGGTTGTCTACATATGCAAAATACATGAGAAAATGCTTAAGGTTATAAGTATTTTAAACTACCATGTTAAGCAAATTGCAATCCCCAAATCATCTTTTGGTATTGTTCTACTTTTTAATTTCTAGACAAAATTAGGTGGTCCTTTTGTCTAATATTACATATTTTCCATATAATGCAGAATATTTCATTATTATTGAAAAATTTTGTCAAGATTAATTTTCAAGCAAACATGTCGGAATAGTGGGTCCTCTACCATAAAGGCACTAAGTAATAGATATTTAATTTTTCTTGTTGCCAAAATTATTTTTTAAGGAGTTGTATTTAATTTTATTAGTTTTTAAAATCTGATTACATTGGCAAACTATATCTTTCTTGTTTAATACGTTAAAAGCATTTGAAGTACATTGAAGCATAATGTTCATCACAATAAAAAATATTGATTGCTCAACTTATTATAGACAATGGTTTAAAATGTATACTCAGATTTGAGTCAGATAGATTTAGGGCAAATTTCAGCTCTGATCTTAATCAGTACATGACCTTGGCTGTGTTAATACCCCTGTTCCTTCTCTTTCTATGAAGATGGAGATAAATCTCACAGATTTTCCATAAGGATTAACATAAATTAATTGTAAAAATTATTATATCACTGTTTTGAACAGAGGCTTAGTTGGCATAAACTAATTACTATTTGGAAGTAAATACAAGTGCAGATAAGCCCAATTTGTGATATCTTCAAAGAAACTTTTTACAGAGTTAATGTCTTGAAAGGTTTATCCTGTTTAGCCAGTAAGGTCTACTGAGCTGAGTACACCAAAGTCAGGGGTTCTTGGACTTGGAATGTATTTGTCTTGGAAGAGTTTTAATCTGATTTTTTTTTTAAGTTACAGTTTTGTTTGTTTGTTTGTTTGTTTCAAAACTCCCAAATGACTTTTATTTCTTTTCTGGGTGGAAAGAGTTTATTGATTTTTGACACGCAGAGTTTTCTCTCTAAAATGTCAAACTTTTAACTGGGTGTTATCTGGCTTTAACATGTCTTTCAGACTTTAGGCTTTTCTAGGGCAAAAACTAAGATATTTCTACATGACAATCAGAGAGTCTAAAAAGACTACATGGGAAGAAGGCACATGCTTCCTGATGAAACCCAATTTCGAAAGGGATTTGAAAATTGAAAGGAGATTTATAAATTTGATCTATTACTGGCTGCCACTTATGGAGAGCATGCTATTATAACATTCCATAAGGATATGCCCCAAGGATATTCCATAAGGATATTGCAAGGAAGACTTTTCTAGCGGTAAAGACTAAGTATTTTCAATTGCTGGTTCACATATCTTAAAATTCCAAAAGACACCTATTATATTATAAATCTCAAGCAAGAAAATACTTGCAAACTTTGAAGCATCTGAATATGAATTTTATTAAGCAAATGGAAGTGATAATTAAATTAGAATCTTATTAAATTAAATTTAAAGAGTGCCAAACAGTGAGCCATGTTGGTATTACTTAAAAGTAAGATCTTCATGTCACTATGCCAACAGAGTCTTATTCCATCCTGGCTGAACAGAGGCTAAATAAAGTGACTTGCAAACCTGCCAAAAAAAAAAAAAAAAAAACAACTGTGAGATTGAGACAAAAGAACTAGAAGAGAGAAAACAAAATGTGGTCAGAAAATCTCATGAAGAACAATGAATTATACCTTGGGACTTTGCATCCTAGAGCTCATAAAATGAAAAATGTGCATTGATTTTTCTCTCAGCTAGAGAGATACTATAGCAAACAATTCTAAAAATAGGACTTTCCACTGACTTTGTCCTGTTAAACTGGGAATAAAACAGTGTTTCAGTTAAGGTTGTTGTAAATTTGCTTTAGAGCTATTGCTTAATGACAGAGAAATCAAAGGATGAGAAAAAAAATTAAGCAATCTCCCAAATTATTAGCTATAATTACAACATTAAATGTAATTAATGTAGTATACAGATGAAAGACAATAGGTATAAATACAGCTAAAATGTCCAATTCTTTGAATAACTTATTTTTTCATAGCTATAATATAATTCCTGGGTCATTGAAAAAATTATGTTTTTTATGACTATAAAAGAGTGTTAATAATTTGGGTAAGACTTTAGGGAATTTTAAGATCTTGTCACTGAATTGGTATCCTCAAAAATGGAGAATTTCCCGACCAGGTATTACTAGATGAAACTCACCTCTCAATCATCATTTTACTCAGCAGGTTGGAAATATGAGAGTTCAAGGAAGAATCAGTTCAGTTGCATTTTCTTCTCAAAGAAATGTGTAAGGAACTAAGCCAGATCATTGGTTCCAAATGAATACCAAACCTACTTTGGCAGGCCTGCCTGCTTACATATTTCTACTTCTTCAGGAATACACCAGTCTCTTCCTGTTACCACCCTTCAGGAGGCTGGAGTCGTTCTGTGAGAATTTTTATCTTCATTTGTTCAAGCTAACTTCTTCCAGAAGTGTCCTTGGGTGATACTGTATGAGAAGAGAAATAAAAAGTTTTCTGTCATCTTTCATTTCTACCAACCTTGGGACCAAGTCCAGGGTTGTATTGGTTGTAAATATAACACAGAAAGCAAAATGCCTCAATTAAGAATGAAGTCTCTGAGTCAGATAAATCCTTTTGAGATTTAGGACAAGTACAAGACTGCCATATCCTCAGATTTCTTCTGTGAAAAATGATTTCTTCTGTGAAATAATGACCTCTATTTCACAAGATTGTTAAATAAGGATGCATATAAATTAAAAAGTATGGGAAATGTGGAATGTCATGTATGATATGTAACAAAAACCTACTTAAATATTTGCTTCTACCTGTACTACTACTGTTTTTATTATAACTCTAAGAGCACAGGAATCACTTGTCAACATGATTTGGTAGGAAACTGGTATTGAATATCTTGATAAAAGAATCAACGTGGCAAGAAGTTGATTGAGAGAAAATGATATAAACAATATTAAGACAATTAACAGAGGAAAAGGGAAAACTGTAGCAAAAGCCCACTGCATGCACACACAGACACACACACACACATATACATGCACAACATCCATATATATTCTCTCTCTATATTTTATATATATACACAGACACATCACACACGAATATATACACATATTACACATGAACACACACACACACACACACACACACATGTCCAGGAAAAAAAGTTTCAGTCTCAGGTCATGGGTTTCCAATCCAAGACTAACTACCCAATACTAAATATAGTAAGAATAGTAGACCTAAAAAGAATAGAATATCATGGCAAGGTCATCCATTCTGGTTCAGTACTGCTCGAAAGGTAAAACAATACGATTATAATAATCCATGAGCAATCATTCTCACACCCATACACACATATGCATTCTTATCATTTCACTAGCTAGAGAGAATTAGGCATCTTTTCCTCAAAGTGGCCATGTCTTATAAATCCTGCTAGACAAATTAAAACCAGAAGAATCTAGGAAAGTAAAAGCACCTGATGAGGAAAGGGGACATAATAGGAAGAAGATTTTGTGTTCCTCATACTGCTTGCTACTTTTTAAACTATCTTCATGTAAAAAGAGAAAAGTTCAATGATTGGGGGCACTTATACTTTCTGAAAGTCAGGAAACGTAATATTCCAATATGACTTCGACAGCAGGAATCTTAACACAGTCAATAAACCAGCAATATCTCTCAATCTTGCATGTTTTCTAGATTCTACAGTGACTCCAGCTATTATCTTTCCTGTGGGATATCATACTGACACAGAATTCTACCTGATATTAGTTGTGGATTGTGTACACACTAATTTGTGTTTTTATTATATCGTTTTATTCGCCGACATTCTCCAAAGCTAAGCATAGTTCATGATACATAGTAACTACTTAGTATATATTGGTTAAACAAATAGACACAAAATACATACCCAAATATCGTTTTCTTAGAACAGCAAAGTGATCTATGAAATTTTATGGCAATTCGCCCTTGAGGATACAGCCTTCAAAAACTTTTAGAAACTCAGAATAAAAGTGATGGATGGGAAATATTGTGCTAAGATTGACTGAAGAAAAGTAAGGAATGGAGACATACTTCATCTCCTTAATTCTTAAAATTACTGCTATATAGCAGAGTGTGTCACATCCTAAGAAAGTGATTTAATCTTACCTCAGTCGAATTTGCTTGCTTTTAATAGTCATAATACTGCAATCTATATCACTCCCTTATTAGTTTTTATCTCTTGTTTTTTTTTTCATTCATAAGTTTAATACTTGAGGTTGAAAATTGAATGAGAAGAGGTTTGCCTCTCATATTATGGGTATATGTGTATGTGTGCAATGTATATCTCATTATTATCCCCTCAATTCTGTAAATACACATACATGCAATGATATGTACTCCGTGTGTGTGTGTGTGTGTGTGTGTGTGTGTGTATTCATGGAAGGAAACAAAAACAAACAAATTGAGGAATTTGACCATTGAAAGATGAGAAATGTGCATAGATTAGGTCCATTTATAAAAACTTTCCCTGAGAAAACTCCATAATCAACACAGCAGGATCCAGACATAACTAAAGCTTTAAGCTATGGTTTTATTGGCTTTTGACTTTCCAGGACAGATTTCAGATCTTCAAAGGCAGCTGGAAATTGACAAAGGAAACACATAAAAGAAGAAGTAATGGGGGGAGACCAAATTCTGTGTATGAATTTATTTGAAACATTGATTACACCTTGAAGTATGGATGCATGTAGGGGTCATTAAAGTGCTCACTGGAAGGTCAAAAATGGAAGGCTTAAAGTGGGGAAAAAAGATTAAAGCTGATGATAAATACAGAAGACATAGTTTGTAGTTTGAATCATGCCAACTTAAACAGACTTGGTAAACATCTAAGTCTTCTGATTCAACTTAAGAATTGCTACATCTTAAAGTTAAATGTTATGCCCAATGGCTGTGGGATTAATTCTGTGAATAAAAGCAAAGAGAATAATTATACCATAACAAAGTATAAAACCAAGCCTACAAAACACCAATATAATCAGTAATTCTAATAATGTAGTTGCCAGGAAAAAAATGGATAAACCCTCTTCAGAAGAAGGAAACAAAATCCAAATATACTGATACATATAGTACACAATATCTAGTATATAATAAAATTAGTACAAATGTCATGAAGGAAGAAAATGAAACATTTTCAAGACAAAAAACAGTCAATAGAAACATACATTGAACTTACTCAAATGTTGGATTTAGAAAATAAATCACATTCACTTTTAGGACATTCAGGAACTTGAAGACAAAAAATATAATCACTAAATACGTAGGTATGTATCTCATCCTTGAGAAGAAATAGGTATTGTAGAACTAAAAATATAACATGTGAATTAAAAACGTTCACAGTATGTGTTAGCCAGTCAACGTGAGCATAGATTAAAGAACTTATTCAATATGAACAGAGGAGAGGAAAAAAAAAGATTGAAAAGGTAAGTATATAGATCTTACATTACGTATAGGGCAATGTTGAGTTTTTTAACATAAATGTAAATGAGATTCTTTTTCTTTTTTTTATTTTTGCATATTATGGGGGTACAAATGTTTAGGTTACATTGCTCTTGCCTCCCTCCCCCAGTCAGAGCTTCAAGCGTGTCCATCCCCCAGACGGTGCTCATCGCACTCATTATGTATGCATATACCCATCCCCTCCTTCCCCCTCCCATCTGCCCAATGCCTGATGAATGTTATTCCTATATGTGCACTTAGGTGTTGATCAGTTAAAATCAATTTGATGGTGAGTACATGTGGTGCTTATTTTTCCATTCTTGGGATACTTCACTTAGTAGAATGGGTTCCAGCTCTATCCAGGAAAATACAAGAGGTGCTTTATCACCATTGTTTCTTATAGCTGAATAGTACTCCATGGTATACATATACCACATTTTATTAATCCACTCATGCCTTTATTGAAAAGTCCCAAAACAATAAATGTTGGCGTGGATGCAGAGAGATAGGAACACTCACACACTGCTTGTGGGACTGAAAACTAGTGCAACCTCTGTGGAAAGCAATATGGAGATATCTCAAAGAGATAGAAGTAGATCTACCATTTGATCCAGTAATCCCATTACTAAGCATCTACCCAAAAGAACAAAAGACATTCTATAAAAAAGACATCTGCTCCCGAATGTTTATAGCGGCACAACTCACAATTGCAAAGATGTGGAAACAACCCAAGTGCCCATCAATACATCAGTGGATTAATAAAGTGTGGTAAATGAGATTCTTTAAGGAGAAGAAAAAGAGATTTACCAGAAAAAAAAGTACAGTTGAATAAATAAGTGCAAATAGATGCTTAAATTTGATTTAAAAATCTAAACAAAAATATAAGATCAAATAATCCTCAAGCAATGTATACACTATAAAATAAACAAAACAAAAAGTCCTTAGTCAAATCATATTCAAACTTCAGGAAACCGAAAGAAAGGATAAAATATGAAAGTCACCAAAATAAAAATGCCAAATTACTTAGAAAGGAACAACAATGTGAATTATAGCCAATGTCTCCTCGGAAACAATGGCTGCAAGAAGACAAAGGAAAAAAAATGCTTAAAGTGTTAAAAAGTATATCTGTAGCCCTGACTCTGGTGGGGCAAAGGCAATATATATATACTAAACATTTGTACCCCTGTAATGTTCTGAAATTAAATTAAAATTAAAAAAATAAAAAGAAATTCAGCTTAAAAGAAAAAAAAAGTAATGTATTTCAAAAGAAAATATTCTTCAAACATTAATGCAAAATAGAGAGTTTTTCAAATAAGTGCAAGATGAAAGAACTTATCACTAGGAGACCTACACTGTAGGAATTGTCAATGGAAATTTTAGATTGAAAGGAAATGATACACGATGGGAATTAGAATGGGCATAAAATATTGAGAAGCACAGAAAACTGCAAATAAAAGTAGAAAAAAGGAGAGAAGAGACATTTTAAGTTATATGGACACAATAATCTTTAATTTTGTGCAAAACAGCCAATGATTAGCTAAAAGTAGACTTTGATAACAAGGAGAGTTATAACCCTCTGAACAGTCATGCACATACATAAAAAATGATATGAAGTAGTATAGCTGAAAAGCTAATAGAGAAATTAAAACAGAACAGTAAAATACTTAATACACCCAAAAGAAAGCAATCAAAGAAGAGGAGAAAAAATAGTAAGTAGAAGATATATAGAAAATAAGTAGTAAATAATAGACTTAAATCCAACCATCACAATATTTACATTAATTGTAAAGAAACGAGCACTATTGCAACACAGACTTTGTTGTTTAATTACCTCTTATTCACCCTGTTGGTGAGGGAGGGAAATCCTATTCTAAACAGTTTGAGATGGTTAAACAAACACCTAGCACTGAATAGATGAGATAGCCATGGTATATTAGTGACACACACTCAAGGCCTGGGAGAGAAAGATACTGTGTGCCACAAGGGCCACCCAGGGGATGGACTCAAGAAGAGTGAATAAGCAGAGGCTGTGGGAGGGAGGCTTTATAGTAACAGGAGTATGGGGTGACTCTGGATCGTGAGAGAGGGTATGATAGCCTTGCTTAAATAATTAAATCCGCAACTAAAGGACACGGGGAAGCACTGTAAGGGGGAAGGGCATGCCTTTAACCCGCACTTGAGTGAGGCAAAGACATAAAGTGTAACCATAATGTGTGTACCCTCACAATACCCTGAAATAATAATAATAATAATAATAATAATAATAATTCCACAGGCTAGCAGGTAGCGGAAGTCTGTTACTTGAGGATAAGCAGACATGGTGCTTAGGTTTCTATAATCAGAGAGGTTCTTTAGCTGGGGGACATTACCATTAGACGTAAAGGAGGAGGGGAATTTGTGGCCCTCCCAATTTTTCCAGCTGTCAAGGCGCCACTTAATACTGAATCTTAATTTCAGGCCTCATTACACAATTGTCCACCTGTTCTTTTCTTTTTAATAGAAGGCTCATGTATATGAGATATAATAGGAAAAAAAGAATTTAAATAAAAAGAATCAGATGCACGGACAGTAATAGGATAGAAAAAAAACATGAAAACAGCGTAAGAAAGCAAGTGTTCCTATAATTAAGCCGGGCAATATAGGATTTGTGACAAGCAGTTTTACTAGCTACAAAGAGGAACTTTTCATATTGATAAAAGGATAATTTGACTAGGAAGATATACTGTGGGATGTGTGTATACCCAATAAGAGCTTTACAATCACTGGAGCAAAGCAGAGACAGCCAAAGGGAAACTTAGACAAATTCACATTCATAGTTAAATATTTCACACCCATTTATCAGTAATTGATAGAAGAAATAGAGAAAAATATTGAATAATATTAATATATAATGTTATACAAAAATTAGGAATAGAAGGGAATTTCCTCAATCTGGTATGTGGCTTCTACAAGAAACCTAGCATTAACATCATATTTAATTGAGAAATAGTGAACCTCGTCCTCTCCCAAGATAAGGAAAATGTCAAAAATGTCTGCTCACGACTTTTATTAAATATTGCTCTGAAGCTTCTAGCCAATAAAATATAAAAATAAATAGGTAGGATTTGAACACCATGTACATAGATTATAATATTCAAATGTTCATTCTCCCAAAATTTATAGATAGAGGAAGTATAATCCCAATTAGTATTTCAATATTTTTTTTTTTTTTGAGAATTGGGTCATATATCCTAACATGTATATGGGAATAAAAGCATTGAAACTAGGCAAAACAATCTTTAAATAGAAGATAACATTTGGAAGACTCAAACTACCTGATTTTAAGACTTTATATGAAGCTAGAGTAATCAAGACAGTGTGAGAATGTGGAATTGGCAGAAAGACAGATATAGATTAATGGAACTAAACAGAGAATCCTGAAATAGTCCCACACAGTCAATTTATTTCAGCAAAAACATCAAAGCAATTCAATTGAGAAAGGGCAGCCTTTTCTACAAAATGTGCTGGAACAATTTGATAAACAAATAGAAAAATAATTAACCTCAATATCTCACACCAGCACTAAAAAATTAATTCTAGATATGGATCATAAATCTATACTTACAGTCTAAAACTATAAAGTTCCTGGAAGAAGAAATTGAATAATATCTTCAGAAAGGTAATAGTTTATTTAGGTGGATCCAAAAGCACTAAATTTTAAGAAAACTTTTGAAAAAATGTATCTTCAAATTAAGAAATTCTGTGTATTAGAAAACATCACTAAGAAAATTAAAGACAGCCACATAATTATAATAATATTCACAATTCTCATTTCTGATGTAGAACTTAGATTCATAATATGTAGAAACTACAGGAAATCAAAAATAAATGAAAACCAACGTAAGATGTTTGACAAAGAATTTGAGTAGATGCTACACAAATGTTTTTAAGACTTGCCAATTAACTCAACAAGCGGTAACTTACGTAATCAGACATCAGGATGTGTAAATTAAAATCCTAATGACATTACTTTGCATCCACTTGAATGATTAAAAATGAGATGTCTGATAATACTAATGGTCGGTGAGGATATAAAGCAACTGGAACTTTCACATATTTTGGGGGTGGGGAGTTGAGAGAATATAAAATGTTACGAACACTTGGAAAACACTTTGACAGTTTCTTGTACGGTTTCATATAACTCTACTCTAGGACGCAACAATTCTACTCTTAGGTGGAATTTACCCAAGATAAATAAAAACATATTTCCACAAAAAGTCCTGTACAAGAAAGTTTATCCCAGTTTTATTCATAATATTCCCAAACTAAAACTGAAATGTTCATCAAGAAAGGACATACAAATAACAGTGTATCCTTACAATAAAATAATACCTTTTAATAAAAACAAATGCAAAAACTACAGATACATATCACAAAATGGATGCATAACAAAAACATCTTGATAAGCAAAAGAAACCATACACAAGGGAGGACATACTATACACTTCCATTTATGTGAAGATCAAGAGACTCAAAACTAATGTAGAGTAAAAGACATCTGAAAGGTAATTGCCTAAGAGTGAGTTCAGGGAACTTGAAAGTGGCAGAAGCATAGTTACAATGGTATGAAAATATTCTGTCTTGAATGGGGTGGCAGTGATATACATAATATTATATATAAATGTACTTATTTTATATAAATACATGATACATAAATAATGTATTCATATATATGTGTGTGTATATATATTATGTGGCATATGTGGCATGTTTTTATCAGCAGTAATAAAATTGTGTACTTAAGATCCGGCATTTCACTGTATCTAAAGTTTATCCAAAAAGATAATGTCCATGCATAAGGTAAATGTAATTCAAAACAATATTTACTGGGATATCTTTCAGACTCTGAAGTTGTACCTAGTCTGCAGGCAGAGGAGTATCAGTTTCATTCTCATACAGGACAGCAGTTGCTGACTTCACAGCTGTGAAAAGTCTTGGAAGACCAGAGCTTTCTCCGGGAAGCTGAGATGATGTTTGCCCATTCAACCTGTGCACCTGTCCCAGCAGACTTATGTGAGGCATATGAGCCTTCTCTTGCTGCATAGAAAACGATCACAAACTTAGCCCCTTAAATAACTTCCACTTACTATCTTAACTGCTCTATAGACCAGAAGCTCAGTTTGCTTGGTTGGGTTCACTGCTCAAGATCTCACGGGATATCATCCTGGCCATGTTCTTACATGGAAGCTCTAGGGAAGAATAAAATTCCAAGATTATACAGATTTTTGGATAAATTTCATTCTTTACTGTTGTGAGGAGTGAGGCATTCATTTCTTTGCTGGCTGTGAGCCCAGAGCCTCCTAGAGGCTGCCTTCGGTTGTCCCTAGTCATTTGGCCCCCTCCATCTTGAAACAGCAGTAGAGTGGAGAATCCTTAGGATACTTTGAATCTTCCTGACTTCCCTTTCTGCTATCAGCAGGGGGAAGAAAAAAAAAAACAAAAAAACCTCTCGGCTTTTGAAGTGCTCAATTGATTAAGTTAGACCATGTATATCGTAGGGTCAACTGACTTGCGACTTTAATTATATGTGCAAAATACCTTCAAAGCTGTATATACATTAGTGCCTGATTGAATAACCAAGGCATGGAAATCTTGAGCTTGTAAACTGTATTTTCTAAGACAAGCACAAATGAGCCATAGAAAGAAATCTATGCCTAGGCCACAGGAAATCATAGACGGAAAGTGTAAAAATATCATTCTATCCAAGAGATGACATTTTTCAAGTACTAAAGCAGTCATATATTTCTAATAAATATAGACTCAACAAATGCATATCATTAGTACACCAATATCAATACATCTTACACTTTTTTAAGAAAAGATTTCTTTAGAAAAGTCTGAAGAAGTTACATATCACATGTTCTAGTAAATGATGATTCGACTATCTTACCAGCAATTTCTTATATGTGTGTACCTCCTTATATTTTTTATACCTAATTTGGAATCACATATTAACATTTCAACTTTTCTCAAGCTTTGCAAATTGATGTCTTTATTAATTAATTCTTCTTTAACTTCGAAAATAAAATAAACAAAGGAAGAAGAAATATCTCACAACCAAGCAAAGGAATAAATCACTTTTTATGAGTGCAATTCAAGTTAGTTAGCATTAGCCAGACATTCAAGGTGAGATTGAAAATCACTTGCTTTATTTTACATATATATACATATATATCTTTATTAAAACAAGAGTACTAAGTTTCATACTTCATTTCAAGCTGATTTATTTTGTATATGACATACACAAAACATATAAGATGACTTAACCTTTGAAAGACTATAAATGCAGATGTCACAAAGGAGCAAGTTAATGAACACTACAGTGGGGCAAGAGGCTCTAGTCTCATTCCTTTCTAAACGAAAATGTTTTGAATATTTGTGTTTTAAAACTTAAACAGTTTTGGGGTCTGCATTCATTGAACATTGCTGCATTGTTTGATGACCACAGATATTATATTATTTCAAATATATTTTATTTAACAACAAACTTTTAGAGGGATGCTGAAGTCTAGTTTGAGATCATAGTTTAATTGCAAAAATATGAGTAGTTTCTGAGTAACACAACAGAGTTCTGTAAAAAAGGGTTTGGAGCTTTCAGCTAAATGAGTCATCAGGAACTCTTGCTGTCTTCATCTCTGTCCATGAGTATGGAAATGTCTGGTTCCCTTTGCACTTAGCTTAGCAAGGTAAAGGAATACAAGGCTGACAAATAGAACACAGTTGGAAGCTTGGGAAGCAAAAAAAAAAAAAAAAAAAAAAAAAAAAAAAAAAAAAAAAAAAAAAAAAAAAAAAACAAAAAACAAATAGGATGAAATAATTATAAAGAAAACAATGTTTCATGTCCAGTACCAGCCAAGACAAAAATTGCAAAAATTATAAAATGAATGAAATGTGAAAATTTTTTACAGAATAATAATTAAAGTGGAGCTTATCTTCCCCTCTGCATACAGTTTTTTGGAAAATAAGGACCAGTGGATGTGTGAGAGAATTGTGTACAGTAAGGAAAGAAAGGACATCCCAGCACAAGGGCTGCTCTCAGTAGAATTATACAAGAAAATAAATTGTGGAAACAGTGTCATTGTAAATGCTTGAAAATACTTTGCAATCTTTGTTTCCCATTCTCCTTTCCCCTTTTCTACTGCCACCCATTTCACCTCTCATAACAACATCTTTATCAGCTTTCGTTTTCATTTTGTGTAACCTAAGCTAGGGAAAAATAGTGGAAATGAATATGTGAATAAAAGAAATGTCTATATTTTGACCAAGGATGACGTCATTCTCCATATACCAACTGGGTATGATTCAGACGGCAGAAAAAGAATGAGGAGGAATGAGACTTAATCAAAATATAAAATGAAGATGGGATATAAATTGTATAGTTTCTGTTCAACAGGGGCTGAAAGTAGATTTAAAAAAAAAAATAAAATGGATAGCATTTTATCAAACAAGGCATTTCTACTTTTGCCCAAACTCTGTGAATAACAATGTAAAGCAGAAGTTGCTCTTTAAATTTAATGTGGTAGATTAGAAAATATTAAAAATCTAAAGGTATATTCTAAAACTACCATTATATAGACTTACTGACATGAAGTTAATATTCTGAATTCTCTTCAACTAACATTAATTCAGAATTTTCTATATCTGTAACCTACACACTTACTCTAAAATGAGCTCAGTTTCAATGCTTCATTAACTCAAGAGTCATAAGAAAAACATTATTGTCTTTCAAATTATGATTTTAGGAAGCAGAATAGCCTAGTGGCAATCCTAGTGGAATTAGGGATAACTATGTGTGTACTTCAGTGTCATACCACTTGCTAGTTTGGACACAACTGTGCCACAGACTTCCTAAATGTAAAAAAAGTAAGCTGGGTATGTGATATATATGCTAAATGACATATGGGCCATGAATTGTTCTGCAAACTGATGGCCCTGTAATCAAAAAGATAGATAATATGCTTATAATAGCAACTTAAATTCTCCTAAATGAAGAAGGCAGCAAATAATTGACTAAGTTGATTTTACAGTGTAGCAATTGTTTGGGGAATAAAAAAGAAGATAATTTGTTAAGAGCGACTTGGTGAGAGAGACATTTTTAATTGGGTGGTTGTGGAATGCCTCAATAGGAGATAACAATTATGATGTTCCTAATGTCCCTAAATGGTTAAGAATCTAGGATTTGGAGAAGACCTTTTCTGGTAGTCGGAACATAATGTATAGAGGTATTAGGGTGTGCATTTGTTTCATTGGTAGGAAGATAAAGACGACCGCGGTGATCAGAGTAAAAGTAAGTAATGGAGAAAGTGGTAGGAAATGAAGCGTGACAGAAATGGTAGAAACAAGACATGGTCCAGATCATATAAGGCCTTGTAGAATGTAGTGGGCATCCTGTGTTTACCCCTTTATATTCATTCTCTACTCTTTCTCTCAACTGCTCTGTGCATCCGGAAAAGTGAACTATATAAATTTCCACAGTGGGTTGATTCATTCTCCATTTTCTGGTTTGGTTTGGCCAATAGGTGACCCAGGAAGGATATCCAGAGGACAAGAGGAGGAAGAGATGTCAGTACTACTTCCCCATGGCTATGGTCTGATTGTGTACCCCCAAAATTCATATGTTGAAATTCTAATACCCAGAGTAATGATATTAGGAGGTTGGGACTTTGAGATATGTATGGGTCATGATAGCAGAGCCCTCATGAAAATGAGATAATTGCCTTAGCAGCCCAAAAGGGATGTCTCACCCCTTCTGCCATGAGAGGACACAGCAAGAAGGCACTGTCTATGAACCAGAAAATTGATCCTCATCAGACAACTGAATCTACCAGCTCCTTGATCTTGGACTTCCCAGCCTCCAGAACCCTGAGAAATATACCATGTTATATGTAAGCCACCCAGTTGACGGTATTTTGTTATGGCATCCTAAACAGACTAAGACACTTACTGATCACTCTGAAGTAACTGCACCCCTCTACAGAAAGCACCAACCTCTGTGGGGTAATACTTTCCATACAGCTACTCTGTCTGGATACTGTAAATGATCACAACCCTTAGTGTCTAGGCTTGATGAAGTCTCCCTGCTGTTGCCAGTCATAAAGCACTGTACTATTCCCTGATGGTGTAACTAAACTCTGACTATATCTACAACTATAATCCCATTATTCTGTTATCTTTAATATGACAAGCTTGAATGGGCTGTTTCCTGCTGAGACGCTATTTGATACAAACATAATGGTAAGGATATGGTTTAATTGTAAAATGTATATTACAGGCAAAATGCCTCATATAATTAGTCGTGATTGGAAAACTTAATGCATTCTTAGTTACATTATGGGAAATGGTGCTACTTTCATCATCTGCTCTTTGTTCATCTTTTGACCAGTGGCCAAATGTGGACAGGCCAAGAGGTTGTATTAGTAGCATCGGAACAGCATGAATTTGAATACTTTCAAATAAATTTCTTGACTCTTTTCTCCTTCAATCTTTTGGCATGAAAAGGCAGAATGACATATTAGGAGTACCACTAATATTAAAAGGCAGGTTGCAGGTAGTCTTAAGGAAAGTATGAATTCTACACATAAAAATTTGAAAGATGATGAAGAGGAAAAGTGTATAACTAATTTTGTTCTCCTAAGTATCCCCTTGAAAAACAGAAATAAAAGGCATCAATGGTCTGGAAAACCAGAAGGCACTTGCAAAATGTACTCCTAGAGTGCTTGGATCTATTACCCCTAAAGTGATGCTTGCTCTAAAGCATTAAATCTTCATTTCTTCTCCTAAATAAAGGAAAGGTTGAATTGTGAGACAAAACATAAGGTTTAAGGATATGTTATTCATTTAAGAAAAATACAAAGTTTCTCTTGAGACAGCTCAGGGCTGCTAGTTTCTTTAGCAAAAGATATAAATGGGAAGACACTCAATCTAAGTTTAAGTTTTGTACAAACATAGATAAAATGTTTGAATTATTCTCTAAAGCTCTAGCAATTCCTCCCCATAAAACTGCTTCAAGATAATACATTTTATGTTTACATAGGTAAACAGGAGGAGAGGTTTGAACAAGAATCTGGTGATTTTGATCAGCACAACCATCCAGGAACTGGATTATCCTTATAGCTGAGCTCAAAATCTCCCTCTTCCTTAACATTAGATTTTATTTATTTATTTACTTATTTACTTACTTAGAACATGCTGCTGATGATTAGGGACACAAGTTGTGGGGAAAGAGAGGTCTGAACGTTTTTTTTTTTTTCAAATTAATTTGTATAGAAAGGGCAAAGAAGGGCAGAAACTTTGCTATTTACTAAAATTAGAGCATTTAGTCCTGACTTTGAGAAAAATAAGTCAAATCTCCACACTACACAGGAGAAAGTTGAAAATTATATAAGAAAATAAAATCATGCAGTATTTTTCATCTCATCCAAATGTCCAAGTGCTTTTATTTTCCCTACCTATTTTAAGGTAGTACCATTTCTCTTCATAAAACAAAGCGTTCCTTTGTCAATGAATTCAGTGAAGCCCTAAGCAAGCCCAATGGAAGCAAATGTTAGATGCTGAGTGTAGGATAAGTAAAACCTTTGCTTTTGGAGGTGATAAATGTTGCCGTTTTCAGTAGTGTTGACAGAAATGAGAAGACTTGAGATGCTTTGTCCACTTAGAGGTTTGAGGCCCCTAGGCCCAAATATTCCAATAAATCACACCATTTACATTGCACTATACAGAATGCTGATTGAAATCTTGGAAAATAAATAAACATTAATACCAGCAGCAACAACATCAAAATACTTCCTTCACGTTTATGACAGTTTCTGAATATACCAGGATTTCCTTGTCTATAAATTTTTCCTGTTGAGCCTAACAAGTGGTCTAATCAGTCTTAGGCTTAACCTTTATTCATTTTTACTCAGGCATTGGTTCACTGGTTTATTCAACAGATATATCTCTGGGATGCCTCCTAAGTGCCAGGATGATACTACGTAATGAGGATACAGACATTTACAACACAGACATGATTTCCACTATGGAGAGGGTTAACATAGTTTAATTATTATCTACTAACATGACAGTAAGAAGCAGAATAAAAATCAACTGTTACTTTACAGTTGTATCAGGGTTTTGAATTATTCTTGGTTAGGAATTAAAATAATAATGAGACATTTAACTGGAACCTTTTTGGTTAAACCGATATTTATCAGTATCTACTAATATATTTTTACTAGTATTTTTGTTTTTTATTAAGGATAAAGAGGACCATTTTAAGCACAAGAGATTGAGAATGTCACAATGTTATAGTCAGGTCTGACCTATTGTAAAATTTGTCTTACCTGGAAGGTTTAAGTCAGCTGCAGCATTACAGAGAGTGAGTTTTCACTACTACAAAAGGACTTTGAGAAGGATATTTTTTACTGAGCAAGAGCACCAGCATACATATTTTGCTTACAGCAGGTAGGCTTGTATCTAGAACGAATTATACTTGAAATTATTTTGCCTCTTTAAATGCTCTTTAAATCGCATGTGTATTTTAACTTTTAATAATTTACTCCTTTTCTCTCAAGGCACCACTACCACTTACGATTAACGTTTTAGCAACCGATGATCTTTAATTACCAATTTTCTAAAAGGAATGTTAAAAAATACCACCACAAATTTTTAAAGTATAAAGGCAACAGCACTTCTAAAATATAGGCTCTTTTTTAGCTTCAGGGTATATGCAATATTCGCCGATCTTATCTTGGTATAGATTAACTGTATTTTAATCTCTTTAGGTTCTGATTCTCATATCTTTCACTATTCCCTTTGATGTAGTTAATTAAGCTTAGGGAGAGAGTGCTGTCCCTGAGATTGTAAATTAAGTAATTACTAATGAAAAGAAGAAGAAGAAGAAAGAAGAGATGTGTCATTGGCATTGATTTTTAACTAGCAATTCTGGGCCACTGTAGTCAAAGAATGAGTTCCTGGAGGGAGACTTGGATTCTCCAACCCAGGAACATAGCAGAAGGTAAGATGCTGGGAGAATGAATGAGACCCCCCGACTCTTCTAGGAGTTCAACCTGCAACTCTAGTAGAGCACTGGAGAACATAGCATCTTGTCCGCTCTTGCCTCAAGTCTGGTTTCATATTCAAACTTAGATGCCCCACAAGATGCAACATCAGGTTCTCATCTTTGATCATAGCCTCCTTTGTACTCACAGTGTTTCCCTTGGAATTAATACATGTTATATGCATATCTTTATAATAATTGACTCTGGCAAAATATTGGTCTGGCAAAAAAAGTCATATTTGTAATTAAATCATTAATGCTAGTTATAAAAATATATACCCTTTATTTACAGTCTTATGTAAATTATAGTAAAATAGTTAACTTTTAAGCTCTCTCCCCTGCAACTACAAATCAAAAGCTTTAAAAGGCTGAAGAATTTAAAGATATCATTTTTAAAAGCTGATAATGCTTCAGAATGTATTTATCAAAAGCTTTTGTTGTTTTGTGCATCACTTCAGAGAAAAATAAATATCATCAGAGTTACTAAAAAAATAATTCTTGGTAATATAAATGGGCTTTTGTGGCAACTGATATAAATTTAAATAGAAAAGTTTGTAGAAAGCTAAAAAAAAATTTAAATAAAGCAGAGAAGCCAAAAGTGTCTCCCAGTAGAAGCATCGTACTATTGGTAGCAATACCTAGTTCACAGAAATTAAGCCTTTGACAAATCCACTGCTAGATTGTTTGTGTGACTAACTACCGTGTTTTGACAAATAGCATAAGTCATTTGAATGAAGCTAATTCTGCTGACACCATTGTAGATTTGTTTCTTCTGTCATTTTGAGTTGCTGACAGGAAAAAATAGTAGCTACTATTAATAATAAATTCATCATGTTGGATTTTTAAGTCTTGAAAATATTCTGAGTTCTTTCTATTTCATTTTTGCTTCGGTATTTCAGATGTTGATTGCAAAAACAGCCCTACTGACCATTTTCTCTGTGCGCATACTGTTTTTATGCAACATTGCAATTCTTCCCACTTAGAGGTGAACTTGCTGTCTCTATACTCTGTATCAGAGCTGGCCTTGTGACTTGATTTGGACAACAGAATGCAGGGCGGTCATGGCTTAACATACTAAGTCTAGTTCTCCACAGATCTTGCATGCTGCTTCTTCCATGGAACCCTGCCAATTTATCTTAGAAACAGCCTGGCTAGCCAGCTTCAGCGTTAAAGACTACAATGAGCAGAGCTGATCCATCCCAAATAAGGCCATCCTAGACCAGCCAGCCTCCATTGATTCACCTCCTGAAGGCACTAACATCAGACAAGTGTGACCTAGATCTGCTAAACCTTCCAAAGACTCAGTCTCAGAAATAACAGGTTTAAAACTCTAAAACACAGAAGTTTGGTTACATGGAAATAGCTAAATAATAAAAAACCTTAAATGAACAGCTGACTTACATGACATTAAATCTCGCATTTTTATTTAACAAATATTTATTAAAATCCACCAAGTACCTAGAACTCTGCCAGGTACTCTAGAAGAAATAAAAATTATGTGAGAATAAAACTTTGACCCCAATTAACATAACTCTTTGAGGAGGACAACACTGAATGCCCTAGGCAAGTCTTTGATATTCATGCAGGCTTTCCTGATTCATGACAATTCCCACACTGTTAATCTAGGAATACCACCAAGACTTTCTGTCTTCCAAGAAGCTTTAGAAACACGCATATTGGAAGGCAATTCTAAAAAAAATTTATAACCAGTATTAAGACTAAATTAAAATAATTGAATTAACTAACAGACAAATAAATATAACTAAAATCTCTTTTAAAGGTCCTGATTATAAGTAAGTCTATAAAAATTACTTTACACTAAAATATGGAAAAATAAAGTTATTCATAGTGTATTGTATTGTTTAAACTTTATCTTTATGTTATTTTGTTTGAATGTTAAGTTCGATGTCATTGTTTTGGTTTATTGTTGTATCAAGAATCATAGTTCTGAGCATTAAGGGGAAGCTGCAAGAATAAAATAAGGCTTTTTTTCTCCAAGAAATTACTTTCATACAACCATATTTACCAGATAAACCCTTCATGCCCAATCACTTAAATGCAAAGAGACCCCATAGTACCAGACTTTGGATCATTCTATAATATCCTTGGTATAACTGAAGGGTTCTCAACCACCCTAAAAGCAAAAAAGAGTTACGTCTTGCCAATGCCCTAAACTGCCCCACTAGAAAAATGTCTTTGGAGGCTAAAGGAACTTTGTCTTGGATGCTAACACACCATGTTGACTTCTGATTAACCCCAGTTCCTGGAATACCTCTAAAATTCCCAGTCTGTCTATTGTTCCTTGCATAAGAGCAAATAATAGGGTTTTTTGGTAAACCCTGCCTTTAGGTCGATTATCATAAATGTGTGCTTAACCTTAAACCCTGCCCTTAATCAAGTTCCTGCACATTCCCTCTGAAGCACTTACGTCTTTTCCTTACATAAGCTCTGGGTATGGGAGTAATAGCTTGGAGATCTACTGGTTTTGTAGCCACCCAAGAATACCCCATACCAACACATTGGATTTGTCTGCCTTGTTTTTTGTGTTTCTCTGCTCCTTCTACATTTTGGGGTCACTTTGCTTATATAGCCCCTTCCTAAATCAATGTCCCTGTAAAAAATTTCTCTTACTATGTTGTATTACTAGTGAAAAGTAACCAGTAAAAAGAGGGCAAGGCTGTAAAACAGTGTTAAGAAGTAGGGAAAAAAAAATATGAAAAGTATGCATATGCCTTACAGGACAGGCCACAAATAAGAAATTCTCAGTTTAGCACAGCTCCTCCCGTTTTGATGCATTACTGAGCAAACAACAGAACTTCTCTAGGCCTCAGTGTGCCCTTTTTAATGGAATTTTTATAAGAACCATGTGCAACAAAATGTAAAAGATTCTTAATATTTCATGTTAAAAAAATGCAGACTATATGAGCTCTTCTGAATTATACTCTTAAATTTCTGTGCCATTTCATCACCCCAAATCACAAAATACAACATACAACACAGTCGAGTTAGAACTAATTAAGCATAAACACATTCCAAGTAAATTTTTTTAGCTCTTTATTATATCTAAAGTTGAAAATCATGTGTCCTACACACATCCTACACACACACATATAACCAGGCAGGCCTTGGGAAAATCTTGCCCTTTTTTGGTATATAAACCATATTTTTATTTCTTACATACGGTGGATTATGTGGATATTTAAATACATGCAGAACTTTTTGCCTCCCAATTATTTAGAACCACTTTTTCTTAATTCCTTTTGTCTTTATAGTTGGGTTAAACTGCACGGCAATTTATTAAGAAGTTCAAGTAATGCTAATTAAGTGAAGGGTAGATAAGTTAGCAGAAGCTTGCTTGTACAGAGTACATTATATATCTAGCCATCTACTTGAGTCTTATTTGTCATTCTTAACAAAGGATGATTTACCATAGGATTTTGAGGAATTTACTTTTACTAGGTAGATTTTGGTATCTTTGGTATAGACCAATTTCTGGTACCAGCAGGAATTTACATGAGATAATCACTCAAGAAATGTCTAGCCTAATCACCCTAAAATTTAAGGAGTGGAAGTCTCTAAACTTTGGAAATTAGCTCTGGATTATATGCCCAAGAGCAAAGAAGTTGACAGTTCAGTAGGTGTTCCATAATGAACCACACTTCTATGGTTTTCAAAGATTATACTCATTCATAAGTTTCCATAATAACTAGGACTCTGAAGAAGAGTATAAAATAGTTATGAATGAAGTGAAGTATACGTAACTATTTTTTAAAATGACTTCTGTACATCATGTTATTTCTTCAGGCAAAGGCATTTAATATTTTATGTGTGGTACCTAGAAAGAGAAATTTTCATAAACATCATCTGCCTTCTGCCATTTTCTGGTCTTAATAAGCACCTTTATAATGCAGTGGGTGAAGAGAATTGATGGATTTTGTGCATTTTATTGCTTTTTCACAATGTTTCCTATATTCATCAAAATATAAGCTTTCAGATTTAAAATATAAACTAAAGTTTGTCTCACTGTGCAAATCAGCATATTAAGCAAGCCTAGCAGAAAAGCCTTAGAGGTAAACAAAAAAACCTGAAAGAGGTTTTTCTTTCAGATATAATGAGAAATAAGATTTAAATTTGGCCTAAATGAAAGAATCAGAAATCAAGCAGTGCAGACAAAAAATCGTAAAAATGTCCACAAAATTGCACAATAGATTGCAAAAAGTGAAAGAACTCACCGAAAAATTAAATTTAAAAAATCTTTTATTAAAATCTACCATTAGTGTATGATTAACCATTGTGACAAAAAGGCTCATAAAGGCTTTATGTTTATTTATTTATTAATAGTCCAGGTAGGTGTCCCTGGCTGGTAGCTAGCTCCACACAAGGACCCATACTAATTTCTTGTAGTACTCTGCAGTCTTCTAGGGCTTTGCCATTGTTCACGTCATAAACTCTAGTTCATCATGCCCAGGACTTGGTGGCAGAAGGGAGGAGAGAGACATGGAGAAAGTAGTTAAAGATTTGTTTAAAGTCTCAAGTGTGGAAGCAACACACTCTCTCCATTCTCATTCCATTAGACAGGATTCAAACGACCACAGTGACTGTAAGAGGCTGGAAACGTAGTTTTCTTCTGCATCCAGGAAGAAGAGAAGAAAGGATTTTGTTCTATACTCATCTATGCCACATATGCCCACATATTATTGATGCTATCATGATAAAGGAAGTTTCTGGAAAAAACATTAATCCATCAAGAGAGCTAAAGTAATTATGATCCCTGGATTAGTTTGTTGGGGCTGCCATAAAAAAATATTAATATAACAGAATGGGTGGCTTAAACAAGTATTTATTTTCTCACGGTTGTGGAGGATGGGTTGGTTTCTTCTGAGGCCTCTCTCCTCGGCTTCCAGATGGCTGCCATCCCGTTGCCTGTGCACATAATCATCTTTTGTTCACACATCCTCTCCTCTTTTTATAAGAACGTCAGCAGTAACAGGATCAGGATCCTTCCCTAATAACAGTATTTTGAATGAATTACCTCTTGAAAGATAATTACCTTATCTCCAAATAGAGTTACATTCTGAGGTACTGGGTGTTGGGACTTGAACACAGGAATTTGAGGGTGACACAAATCAACTCATTGCATTCTGACCTGTCACTAAATAACAGAACTTCAAAAACTGTTACTGTCAGTCATTTGGCTCTGTCATCAAATAAGCCATGTAAGAGAAATAAGACTGTTACCAATTTTATAAACTTGGAGAATATTTATACATACAGCATCAATACAAATTATGAGTTTAAGAACTTCATAGAGAAATAAGAGAAAAAAACATTACCTCTTCAAGTCCCTGCACTTAGGTGTGTGCTTGAGTGAGTGATAACATTTCTGAACCTCATATTTCTGTTATGTAAAATGGAACAAAACACACCCAATCTAAGTACCTCCTAAATTGTTTCATTTGTCAAAATTAAAACAAGATAAAATGTGAGAAAACATTTTGTAATGTCAACAGGTGACATACATTCATACAAGACATTTTATAAAATGCTTAAGTACTTAATGGTTCCGTCTTTAAAATTCTAAAAAAAAGAGATGAATTGTGTGTTATGATTTATTGTTTAAATAGTTAAGAAAAAACACATTCTTTCCACAAATATTTGCCTCATATTCAATGTCTTCATATCTCTTCTTTTTATGTATTATTAAAGGAAAATAAAATATTGTTATTTGCCTTATTTTTATTATTTGTAGGTTCTTTGAAGAAAAAGAACTTATCAAATTTTTACACCTAGAATTACAGCAATACATTCCAAACATTTTTTAGTGTATCAGTAAAAAAAAAGTTGTTTGCTTTATGTGTGTGTATGTGCATATTTGTGTCCATGTAGATTATTAGAGAGACACAGAGATATGCATATATAGTACTATTATGTAGATTAAATGATAAACACAAACTTTAAATAGATGAGATAAAAAATAAAAGAAAGTTTTTAAAAATAGATTTCTTTTATTTACTAGGGATAGAGAACCTTTTTGTTTTTACTAATATATTGTTAACACATTTTATTTTTGTACACTGAAAGAATTACTATTAATACATAATAGTGGTGGGAATAATTATTGATTTTGATTCCCCATGAAAAATTTGGCTTAACACTTTAAGACACAGATAGTCAAAAGTCTGGTTCACATTTACTTTAGTTTTATATAGGTGTTAGTGTACATAAAATTTTTAAAAACATACTTCACAAAGTTATAATATTTATTACACACATATTAATGGTTAATAAACCATAAGATAGTGCATACAAATCCATATTTTAATAATATGATATCAATATTTTAATCATTTATTATCAATCTCATTAGGTCATCATTGTTTTTCTTTCATAATAGTACTCAAAAAGATCTCTTACTAGAAATAGAAGAGTTCTACCATTTTCTTATTACTCATGTTTTTCACTTTCATGTTTTTTCTGAACTACAATTTCTATGGGGGAATCTTTTTCAAGACTGCTGTTCATTTTGAAAAGAATATTTCAGATAAAACTGTATCGTTTCACTATTAGTATAATAGGCAAAGCAAAACTATACTTTGTGGTACTACATTGAAAAAAAGAGAAGCGAAAGCAGTTCTGTGGTGATTTTGAAGAAACCCTGGGTGTTCCTCAGGACATGTTGAGTACCCTGGTCAAACTCTCACTATCACACATGGGACCATATCAGTTCTCATATTTTATATTCATAAACATCTCTCCTGAGCTTTAAAATAAAATAATTATTTTAAAATAAATAATTCAAAGTGCAACAGTTTTCTTCCTACACCACAATGGAAAATCTTGTGTATGTCATCTTCGCATTAAGTGATCAATAATTTTTACTTCCTCAATAGGACTCTCAGATATCTACTCCTAAGATAAATTTGGATCACATCTTGTAGAAAGGGAAAATGTTACTAACTTTCAAGCATGCATAGAATAGAAAATAAATTTAAGGTGTCTGTTTTTATATGCATCATAAAAGTACATGACTACTTAAATTCTGGATTTATAATGTTATCAGAAAAATAGCTAACCTTGTCAGTAAAACGTTTAACATTTTCTGAAGCATTCTAGAATTAAATAAAAAATACTAAACAGGCAATTTTATTTTAAAGTCGTGTGCTTGCCTGGAGAGAGGAAAGAAATAGAAGGGAAGCGTATGCATATTAAAATGTCTCAATTGTGTGAAAAGTTTTGATCTCTCTCAGAAAAAAAAAAAAAAATCAGAGTTTAAGATTACATTATGTATGAGGACCCCGGAATATAAGCATTCACTCATTTGACTGTATTTTCATAAATCTGCAATCACAAATTTCTGAATGATACATGTTTTCCATATCATTTTTTATAATAACCCCACTAGGATATTTTACTTTTTATTTGAAAGAGAAAAATAGCTAGAAACATCTTGCTAAAAGAGCTAATGATATATATTTAAAGAAAATCTCCATAGATTCTTGTTAGGTCTGTTTAAATGTATGGAACTTATATATACAGATATATACATGCCCTTTTTTTCTTCAAGAAAATAATTGCTTTTTTAAAAAAATCAAAATTGTTTTAGAATTTTTTTTTTCTTAAGATTACTAAAAGAAATGCATAGCTTTACTTTCTTATGCAATGCTACAGTTTTCAAATTTTCCCACTGGTAAATCATGAATAAGGTGTTAAAATGATTCTCATAGAAGTAAATCATGGAGAGCTTAAAGAAGAAAAAAAATAATAAAATCATCAACCTAGCATTCAATAATTTCTCTCTTTATTATTACTACATAGATTAAAACTGTAGGTATTTCTTTTTTTTACTGAAATGTTAAAAAAGTAATCGTTCGAAATTGCTAAAATTTATTATAACATCATGGGAAATGGAAAAAACACTATTGAGCATCTAATTATGTATCGGATATCCTGCCACGTTTTATATATATATATCTCATTTAATTCTTCCAGTAACCATATGATAAAGGTAGTATTATTCCCACTTCATCAGAAGCAAGATTATGTTCATAAAGATTAAGTCATTATGTCAATATCAGGGAGCTTGGACCTTGCAGATAAAAGACTGAAAATTTAGAAATACTTTATCACAAAACCCTTGGTCATTGCAGTGGTAAAGCAAGACTGGAATTATTTGGTCCTTGTGCAAGAACATTAAGCTGATACTCTCGTCAGATAGGCCAGGGTTTCTCAACCTCACAGGTATTGACATTTCACACCTGGTAATTCTGTATGTAGGCCTCTGTTTCTCAAAATATTTAATATTAATCCTATCAGCTGGCTGATTTTGAACCCCATTCGGTGAAGTATTACCTCCTCTGGAAAGTTAAAGATTCTAAACACCCAGTTAATTCTCAGCAATAGTGGCTACTTTCCTCACACCTTACTTAAGGAGAAAAATATCTAGTCTGAATCAACTGCAAAAAAGAGTTTTCAAGGGCTCACAACGAGATGACTATAATAGGATACAAAACTTTTAGAAGGAAGAGCAAATAGGAGTCCAAAGTTTATTTTCTCTGTAGGCTTATTTCTCTTTCTCCCATTGTGGCTATGAAGTTAGCAGGGCCAGGGAAGGCTTTGAGAGAAGCACGGCTTCCAGCATCTTCAGGGAAAAATTCTCTAAGAGATTCTCAAGCTCACATGAGGGCCAGTCTACATACCAGCTAGGTCCTAATTACTGACTCACTACTAATTCATGAAGACAACATGCTCCAAAGTGCCACTTTTGGGATCAAATAACTCTAATGTTGGCTCTCAGATTTGGTTTTGAAAACTCAAATGCAACAAATGCTTGTGGAAACTTGATCCAACTTTCAGGCCACAGGAAGAATGCAGCTGCTAAATGAAGAGGAGAGGAAGAGATAATGCTGTTTTCTCCATAGAATTTATTAAATTTTATTCCTCTCTATATTAGTTTACATCTTTTTTTTCTTTCTCTTCCTAGATCACTTATCTTACACATACTATCTTTCACCTACCTAGCCTAACCATAGATCTTAGGAGGTTTTCATTACAAAAAAAAAAAAAAAAAAAAAAAAAAAAAAAAAAAAAAAAAAAACCTGCTCCTGTTTATCTCCTGCTTTCTATCCCCTACAAAATTCCCGCTTCCCCTCCATTGACACCTGGGTCAATGGCTTCCCATCTACCCTGGGTAATTCATCATACTCAGTGACTTCAACATTTCCTTAGAAGTTTAATCCCAAACAACGGCCTCTCTGTTCCTTCATCTCATTTTCTGTAGTGACTTTCTTGGCCATTTCTCACCAGCCAACTGCAACCATAGTCTTAACTCCTCCTCCTCCAAAATCACTATGTCAAGCCTCCTGCTCTCTGACTATAGCTATGTATATTAAAGACTCATTGCTTTCATAAAAACTTTTGTTCCACTACTGACCTCTCTTTCATCACTCATCCCACCAACTTGGTATTTCCTTCATTTAACCATCACTCAACTTAGATGCTGCTAACTTAGAATAGCATTCCTGAAAATGCACAATGAACTAGTGCCTCTCAAATGATCTGTAATAAAAGACAGCATTGCATTGTTGTTGATGATGATGATGAAAATGATGTCTTGTTTATAATCCATTAGAGGCCAGTACTTTTATTAAATAAAATAAAAATAAATTATCAAACAATAAAATTTAAAAATCTCCAAACACATACAAAACCCAGACATCAACTTGTTCTTATAAGTTTCAACAGATAAAACATTTTTAACTTGCAATGACATTTTATAACTTTTACTCTCCTTCTCTGTATAGTTCTTGCTATAGACTGGTAAAAAACCATTTGCAAACCACTATCAGTTTGTGTAACACAGTATTTCACTGACCTTTCTTCCCTCTGTATCTTTGTGCACTCATCTGCCAGACTCTGGTCCCGGATGATCTGACTTTCCCTGAGCTTCCAAAGAAATTTGAACTTATCCCTCCTGTTGTCAAGGACCAATCAATCTCTTTACTTATGTTTTGGACCTACCTTTGTCTTCTCAGAAATCTTATACTAGCAACAAAATTTTCCTTTATTATTTTTTAACTTCTCACAATCAGCTGTATCCTTCTCATTTTTTTGAGATGCTCACGTATTTCTTATCTTGTAAAATAAAGTTTCTCTCAACCACTCATTTCCCACCTACTACCCTCTCTCTCTCCTCCTCTTCATATCCAAAATTCTTGAAAAATTTGTCTTCTTCTTCTACATGTATGTCTTAACTTAGCCCTTATTTCAAAACTTAATGCCATTTAATTCTATTCCCACCATTTAAACAAAACCATTCTTCCTAAGGTCACCAAATATTTTCATTTTGATGAATTCTATGAATGTTTCAGTAATATACAGTACCATTATTTTTCTTTGACAGTCTATAGATCTTTTATTTTTTTTTTTACTTTATCTCTGCAGAATCATTCACTTTTATCTAGATTATTAAATATTGGATTTTCTTCTTCCATTTTATAGGCCATTTTTTACTCTTTTTCTAAACCCTGTCCCTAGCAAGCTCATCCATGCATATAGCTAAAATTACCTACAGATGATTATGATGTCCAAATTTACTTTATATTTAATCAACTTTAAGACAAACTTATCTTCACAGTTTGCCATTTCAGATCGAAGGATGTATCTTACCCAGAATACATAAAATTTTACACCTTAATTGAAAGACTTTCTTTCTTAATGATATGTAAAAAATATGTATATTAAAATTCATGATTTTCTAGATTTACTAAAATACAGTTATATCCAACTTTGATCTCTTTGTTGAAATTCAGGCTCATAAAACTAGTCATAATTTTCACATACATGTTTGACATAATCTTCAATGAAAACCCTATGCTTGAAATGTATTATGTTCTATATAGTGAACTCTGGAGTTATACTACCTGGTGGCCCTGGTAAATGTACTTAAACTCAACAAGTCCAAAATTTAACATATGATCTCCACCTCCTCCCATGTTCACTCACCTCCCAACCACCTACCTTACTATGGTGCTCATCTAATGTTCACAGTTTCAGTCAATGCCAACTTTTCCCAACCATCTACACAGACTGGAAACTTAAACAGCCAACTTTGTATGTTTATCTCCTTAAGTGAAATATCACATTTTTCTATTTTATCATCTAAATATTTCTGTAATTATTCTAGTTCTTCCCATTTCCATCAACACCCTCTCTAGCCCAAGAGACCATCATCTCACCTGGAACCCCATGATGGCCTTGTGACTGCTTTGGCTACATCCTTTCTGGCTCCATTTGCCATCTCTTCTCCATCCTGTGCTCAGAGTGATAAAATAATGCTATCCAACTTTAAAAGTCGGCATCTTCCCTTTGCTAGTATCCTTCTGGGAGAATTTACATTTTCTTGCTTTTAATTGACACTTGAAGCTATGTCATTTTTCCTTTTGGGGATAATGCCTTACATTTACTTCTGTGATCGTTATGGTGAGGGGCTGTATTAAGAATTTATAGTTTTGTTGGTAACTGGTAAGTGTTGTTCTGCTATTTCTACATTCCAAGGTTTACCTCAATTAGTCAAACATTTTCATTAAATTAAGACATGTATTATCTCACAAGCAGTCATATAGCAGAAAAAAAATGTCTCAAATGAGTCAACTTGATTCTTTTTATTAAATTAATATTGTAGCTTTTTATAACAGAATATAAGAAAATATTATTAATAGAGATATGAGAAATTAAAATGTGCTTTTATGCTCTACACAGGGTATATTTTTAATTGATAACTCTTCATAGGAGACAAGTGGAACTTTCAAAATATTCAGTATACTTTTCTCATATATCCATAAACACATTTAATGACTGGCATAATGTTAAAAAGACTGCCTGTTTACCTGGCTTTGTATATAACAAGGCAAAGGAACAAGCTTGGAACAGCTTGATAAGTGCTATGTGCTACTGCATGTTTCAGTATAACCTTATGTCAAATGAATAACTCCATAAAAGTTTTTGAAATTTTTCTTTCCAAAAAAACAAAAAAAAAATCTATAAAAGTAGTACCCACTTATGATATCCAAACTGGAATTACATTCTGGAAGTTTTCATAAAAATGAACTATATCAGTTCTTGAGCCTTTCTTTTTGTCTATTACTATGAGCTTTTTTGTCTATGATTATATTATTTTTCTTGTGTAAAATAATCTATTTACTACATAATGAAATTCCCCAGGTCTCTTGTGTATAAAATAATGGGAAGTGCGTCCATGCTTTTAAAATGCATTATGTTCATGAAGAGCATTAACATTCAATTTTACAAAAGTTTTCAATGTGTGCATTTTTAAAACACAGAAATCACTTAAGGCACTTTCTTAGCATAATAGCAAGTTACATAAAATTGTAGACTTCAGAACATGTTAATATTTGTATTTCGAGTTTAAAAAATAAGACATTCTGGGAGTCTAGGCAAGATGGCTCACTAGAGACATTGCTTACGGGACCATCCAGGAGGGAAGGAAGGGTTTCAGTAGGAGGATCTAGAAGAAAGGACATAGCTCGGGTAGAGGTCAGAGGAAGAAGTACTGGAGCTGCCCAGGAATCTCACAGAGGAAAATTGTGATATAGCCAAGGAAGAGGAAAAAGAAAAAAAGAGACACCAGCAAGGATCAAACCCAGAGAGGCTCAGACTCCAGTGAAGAGGTAAGGGAGATCCCTTTCTCCTTCCAACACTCCATTGGTAATCAGCAGGCCACCGAGTTACTTGGAAGATTTTCCACCCCTTCACTGCAGCAACCACGGAATTGTGGGGAGAACTTGCATGATCCCAGAGATTGGACATTCCATGCAGTGTTCCCCTCCAAGGAGAATGACTAAAAGGCTGGAAAGCTGGATTTCTTCTATTCAGACTCTTATCGTCCCCCACCCTTCTCCTACCCATTGCAACTGGGAGAGCAGTTTGATCCGAGAAGTCGGAGAGTGGCAGCCTCTCCCCAGCTGGCATGTCCTCTGGTCTGAGGTTTCCACAGAGACTGAGGCCCATGCCTTTCTGCTTGAGGACTAGGATGCCCAATCTGGGAGCTCCCTGCCCACCAGCATTTTCCAGAGTTGCACGCCTGTGGGTCAGACGTGCAGGCTGGATCCTGTGCCACAAGGACTAAAGGGGGTTGCTAGGGGACACGGGGAAGGGGGAGGGTAGGGGGCGAGGATTTGGGAGCTGGACTCCTGAGGTGAGGGAGCCAACATGGGCAGAACTGATGGGAGAATACTCTGGGGGTCCAAGATGCCGCGATCTGGGAGAGCACCCATCCCCCCGCAGGAAAGCTGCACTGTTAGAATAGGGTGGGTCCTCCGCAGGAAAGATCCCAACCTTTGGCACCATAGCAACTGAGTGCAGCATGTTCATGTTCGGGCACCCATTTGCAACCAGACACCTGGAGGGCAGGGGTGACACAAGAGGGGCGGAGCTCACTCTGAAAGCCAGTTGGAGAATTGTGGCTCCTTCCTCATGAACAACCTTCTGGGTTGGGTGAACCTACCTTGACCCTCCCGTCAGCAGCTTTTCCTAGCCACTGGGAAAAAGACCTTGGAACCTTGCTAAGGCTCAAAGCTGCATTGTCAATCAAGGGAGAGTCCATCAGCCTGCAGTGCCACAGCAATTGAGTGCAAAGTGTTTAGGCACCGCAGAGGGCAGGGGTAAAGCAAGTGTGGCGGAGCTCATTTCTGACAGGCAATCGGGGAATCGTGGCCCCTTCCTCACTAGCAGCCTTCCGGGTCTGGAGAGCCTGAGTAGACCCTCCTCCCAGTGGCTTTCCCTGTTGTCCAGGAAAATGACACTGGAGCCCTACGGAGGCTTTGCAAAGTCTCCCAGTCTTCCCCAACCTAAACAGGCCCAGCCTCACTCCTCCACCTACCTTTGCTGTGGTGGAGAACAAGCAACCCCATCGGAAGTACAGGGCCCCTCCCAAAGCCTGGGGAATTCAAATGCTCCTCCTGAAGGACTAGAATTTATCACAGGCACGAAAGAACATCTCTGCCATTGCCTCTTTCCTACAAGCATAAACCACTGACAGGGAGAACAACTCTATAGATCATTACAGCATAAACTAACAGTCAAACAAGGCACGGCCAATTCTTACACAAAAGTATCACCCACCATCTCAGAGATTAAGCTCGGGGTCCCAGGATAATTCACACTGCTGGGAACAGGTGAAGACAGCAAGATAGAAGCAAGCTGAGGAGACACCGCTTTTAGGAGAGAAACAAAAGTTACAGGCAGCTCAATCTGTGAGGGTCTTCCTCTTCTACTGCAGACCTCTGGGCTGATCAGGGTGCTGCTCAGAGTCTGTGCAGAGACATTCCACCAGAAAGCAGGTGCAGCAGAGATCTGGGGCCTGCCAACCCCAGGTTTCTACAACCGACACCATCCTGATCGCTCTGACAAAGATAGGTCTGCTCGGGACCCAGCCTTCAAACAGCAGCCTTTGCATCACCCTCTCCAGGCCAGGAATGGAACAGATCCACCCCAAATTGTGCCCACTGACTGGGGGCCAAACATGCCTCCTTCTCAATGTGGGAGCTGACCAGAGGAGGAGCCCCACATGCCACAGGCACCACTTGGGAAGCCTGGGGCATCTCCCTCAGTGGGTCCTAGGTATGGAGGAAAACCTTGACTGACCAGCAGTTCCAGCCCACCTACGTGGACCCTGGGCCACTGAGACGAACCCCTGCACATGTGACTGGACATCCGGCAGTCCCCACACTGATGGAAAAGCCCCTCATAGAAATGGCTCTGCCCCTAAATTCCCCAGAGCCAGCTATGAAGCTCTCACTGTGCCTGAGTTCGAGGCTCTGCCCCTGTGCCTCCAGGACCCCACCAGGCCTTCAACTCCACTCCTGAAACTCCAGAGTTGTGCCCGGACCACAAGGCCCTATCACTGAGTCCCCACCACTATCGCTGGGATGGCAGAACCTCCCCAGAGGTCCAACATATCACTCATGACACCCCAGCCATAAGCAGCCATCATTCCTGGACTTGGTTTTAGAGAATCCACAGCAAAACAAACTGGTGCTCTGCAATCCTATTAACCCAGAGCTGAGAGTGGAAGAGCCAGATGAGAAGACAACAGAAAAAGAACCCTGGCAACATGAAAAAACAAAATGATTCAACACCCCAAGGGAATACAATGGAGCTATAGTAGTGGACTCTACCCACAAGGAAATTTTCAAAATGACAGAAATGAAATTTAGAATATTGAAGGTACATAAGATGAATGGAATTGAAGAGAAAGTTGAAAATGAACAAAACGAAGCCAAAGAAATATTTCAGGAAATCAATGAAAAATATAAAAATGTCACTGGAGAGCTAGACAGCATAAGAAAGGATATGATAGGACTTAAAGAAATGAAAGAGTCATTTAGGGAATTTCAAAACACAGCAGAAAGCTTTAAAAACAGGCTAAACCAAGGAGAAGAAAGAATCGCAGAGCTTTAAGATAAGGCTCTCAGGATAGTCCAGTCATTCAAAGAGGCAGAGACAAGTATAAAAAAGTCCAAGCAATCACTGAGAGAGAGACGGGACTATGTAAAGTGAGCTAACATTTGAATTATAGGTATCCCTGAGGGAGAAGCAGAAGGAGTTAAAGGAATGGAAAACCTATTTGAGGAAATTTTTGAAGAAAAATTCCCTGTTATCACCAGAAATTCAGACATACAGATACAAGATAAACATAGAACAATGGAAGATTCGTAGCAAATAGTTCATCTCCAAGAAATATGCTAATCAACCTGGCCAAAGTCAAAATGAAGGAGAAAATTCTTCAAGCAGCAAGAAAAAAAGCATCAAATAACCATCAAATAATAAAGGAAAACCCATCAGGCTAATTGTAGATTTCTCATCAGAAACCTTACAATCCAGAAGGGATCGGGGCCCCATCTTCAATCAACTTAAACAAAACAACAGACAGCCTAGAATTTTGTATCCTACAAAACTAAGTTTCACAGTCAACAGGGGAATGAAGTCTTTTCCAGACAAGCAAACACTGAGGGAATTTGCCATGACCAGATCTGCCCTGCATGAAATACTCTGGACAGGATTGTACACAAATCAGCACAACAGATACCCACCAGTGTAAAATCACCTAAAAAAACAAAACAAAACAAAACAAAAACACCCAAAACTCACAACTCTTATAAAACAATAGAACAAAAGACAAAACAAAGCAACAAGGGACTACCTGACACATGAACAGACCAACAGCCCACATACTGGTGCTCTCAATTAACATTAATGGACTGAATGCTCCTCTCAAAACTATTCACCCATCTCAGAGTGACAAAAAGCATATTGTGTCTCAGAAAGCATCATTTTCAATTGAAAACACAGTAAACATGGAGCATCCCTGAGAAGGATAGTTCCCATGTATTCTCTTAACTTTCAATTGGCATTATCAGACAGAATTTCTAAAAGTGAGGTGAAGCTCAGAGAAACAGCAAGCAGAACTGGCTCATAAAATTGGCGGGAGGAGCTGTGGAAGAGAGAAAGGCCAGTGGGCTTGTGTGTGTGCCAAGAGCACTAGTGAGAAGCAAGCTAGCATATATTGAGTCTCTATTACATGCCAGAAACTTTTACAAATATTATCTCCTTTGATCCTTAGGACTAGACATTTTGATTAGATATTTCTATCTATATTTTCAGACTCATTTCTTCAGAAACATATTCTTATAAACTTTTGCTGCATGACTCCCTCTGAGTTCACAACTTGTGATGCAAGGAAGAAAAAGTTAACCTGCCATCAAGATGTTTATTAAAAAAAATGATAAGAGATATCTAAGAAGGCACAAAGATTCTATAAAACCTAGGAGAGAAGAGTCTCCTAATCCAGCATGTTTCTCAGAAAATGTGTGCTGGAAACTGTAAACCCATCCATCGATTAAGTACAGCCATTGAGTTTAAACACATAGAAACTTTTATAACAATTCAACATTGCAATGATATCCAAAAGCCCAATCATTTTTTCTGGTTATTCTAATAGTTCTGATTGTTCACTCATTCTATTGTCCAAAAGTTTTGGTCCATGATGAACTGGGGTTTAAACAAAGAAAACAACAAGTCGTTTACCACACTATTTTGAGAAGCATCAACCCAATCTAACTGTGGGTAGAAGACAGGTATTCAGGAGAAGAGAATAACTTAGCTGACTCTTGAATCCTAAGAACACACATCCCCTCAATAATGCAGGTGAACCAAGAGAGGTAAGAGCAGTTCAAACTGAGAAATCACCATGTAAAAATGAGACAAGAACCCACAATTCAATCCCTTTCCCAAATTATGACTGTTTGTAAATATTTGAGTCAAAATCCAAGCTCAACTTTTAGCCATAAATTTTCTGCTGTTCCCCTCATGTCAGACTCCCATACTGAAATTGGTGACTGATGGATAAAAGATGTTTTCCATCCTTCACAAGTAGCCTTGGAGTCAGCCCTGACTACTTTGATTCTCTAGGACATATTTTACTAGTCTTGCTGTTTATTTTGAGAACACAATGCAGATTGAAACAAAAACTGATGAGTAAAAACAACGCTTCACCTCTGGAGTTGTAGGCATGCTTTGTCAGCTGCTGAACTTCCCCCTGAGAGCTACTGGGCTGTTAAAGTTGTTTTTGACACACTGATGATCTTTTGATGGTTGCATCTAGCCTCTATTAGACTATTGGTCACAATACTTTTTACCATTCCAAGCATACAAATAAGAGAATAACATTTAATGTGCTTATGTTTAGTTAATATGGTATATTTTACAAATACAGTACTAAAGACTTTTTTTTTATTCTGAAGGTTAATTTTACAACTGTTTTAAATCTCATGAAATAATAGAAGTTTTAAGAGAAAGTTTGTTATCCCTTATTTAGCCAGTGCAAATGATTTCTTTGGACTCACTTCACCTGTTTGAGAGAGGTACCAAAACATTTTTTTCTATGGAATATCAGTAAGCCATTCAAAATAAAATTCAGGAAGCTATAATAAGCAAAAGTCAACTGAATTTCTGATTTTACTTGTTCACTCTCTGTATTAGCACAGTCATTAGGGTAAAGAAATCTAGGGGTGCATAATTAGCCCTATGCCTACAAGGCAAGAAGTCATCATTAACTAAGTAAAGAGTTGTTTTATATCTGTAATTTCAGTTTCTGAATCAAGATAAAAAGATGATTTTATTCATTCTGGGATAAGAGACTTCTTGTGGAGAACTGGAGGTGTGTGAGGTCAACCAGGAAACAATCTAGACCTAGCACCAGGAGCATAGCCCAGGAGTGGTATGGAGGGCAGGAAGCAGAGATCGCAGCCCTGACTGAGGTTCTCATAAGTGTCCCAGAACTAGAACCTAGTTCACTAGAGCCTGACTCAGAACTCCAAGTAGGGATGTGGGTGAACTAGGAGTCATCATGGAACATGGACAGGAGAGATGGGCTCTGATGCAATGTGACTTTATGTGAAGTGATGTAGGTGGAGGGGTCTCCTGTCACAGTGCTGGGCCCAGTTGCAGGGGTCAGGAGTAGTCAGGTGAATGAGACTCTGAAAGGGTCATCTGTATTTCCACCAACCCATGTGGGTGGGCTCTGTGTAGAGGATCATCTTAGGACAATGGTTCTTCAACTTCAGCATGTCGCAATGAACTGAGCAGCTGGTTAAAAATGCAGCTTTCCTGACCCAGCCTTAGAGATTCTGAATTGATAAATCTACAGTGAGCCCAAGAACCTTTACTCTCCTCATACTCCAAGGTAATTCTGATGGAGTGATCTGATGAGAAGCCAAAGTTTAAGAGGAAAATATGAGCTAAAAGAAGTTGCAGTGGCTACCACAACATGGCAGGAAAAGCTGTGAAAAACGTACAATCTAATACAATACTTCTTGAGGGTGCAAAGGGGAAGACAGAATTTACCATCACCGCCTCTCTTCATTGAAGCTAAAACAATACAGACACATATAATCACCACATCATGATGCCTCTGAAAATCAGAGGAAAATTAACTGAGTGAATAAATTAACTGAGTGCATGACAGGCAGTCAGGAAAAGGGGAGTTGATTTTAAAGTAGAAAACATGGGTTCAAATTCCAGTTTTGTCCCTGAGTGATTGAATCACTATTTACATGCCATTTGACTGCTCCACGCATCAGATTCCTTAGAGGTAAAATAGTAATAATGCATCTCTTGAAAGTATTTAATATGAGAATTAAATTGGTTGCATATGCACAAGTTTCTAATGCTATATATGGCATATAGAAGAATCCTCATTTTTTTAATGGATTGATAAATGAATAATAAAAAACATTGGATGAAAGGGTAAAACATTATTTCTAGGGATGTCTGTGAGTGTTTTTCTGGAAGAGATTAGCATTCGAGTTGGTAGACTGAGCGGAGAAGATTGCCCTCACCAATATAGGTGGTGGGCCTCATCCAATCCTTTGAAGGCAAATTTACTTCTCTTTGAGATAGGACATCCATTCTCTGTCTTCTTCCTCTGACATCAACACTCCTGGTCCTCAGGCCTTCGAACTCAGATTAAATTATGCCATTGGCTTTCTTGGTTCTCCAGTTTACACATAGCAGATTGTGGGACTTCTCAGCCTCCGTAATCACGTGGGCAAATTCCTTTAATAAATATCCTCTTAGATATCTATGTGTGTGTGTGCATGTGTGTGTGTGTGTACCTTGTGTATCTTTCATACAAATCATACAAAGCATTCAGTATGCAATTTAAGCATCAGCAGGGGCTGCCAGCCTTTAGAACCAATGTTCTTTAGCTATAGAGAAAAGGTAACTTCTTTATGTGTCTTGACTTTTGAATATCCTTTCCATCATCCTCAGTACTTTTGTGAATCTCCAGAGTGTGGACTGCAAGTAGTGCCACTGAAGTTCCCAATTTCTGGGGCTGTCCTCAGTGTTAATCCTTCAATTGGCCTCAGTAACAGGCCTCATTGGCTCATTCTGATTTCAGTGGAAGCCAATCAGATCTGGCATTTTCCTTGCCACATTCCATTATTTCCTAGCATATGTTGTACCATGCACTAAGTCCATTTTCTGTGGAGTTTTTATTGGGAGTAGAACCACACAGGGTTGGATGGCTTTGTGCCTTCCAAATGAGAGGAAGATGAGTAATGCAGACATGAAGGCATAGAAAATGTGGCTTTTCCAACCTGCAACATGAAGATCCCCAAGCTTTCCTCAGAAGTAGAAGAAATACTGTGACTTAGATGAGACTTTTCTTTTTATAAATAATTTCACACACATGACTTAAATTTCATGAAAACAACCTAACATAGGTCACACTTTAATGCTCACTTTAAAGATATGGAAAACTGAGGCTCGAAAAGACTCCTTAAATTGCCCAAAGTCACATAACTAGTGCTGTGAAAAGTACAGGAGGGCCTCATGTGAAATCTTCTCAAGACTACAGTGTCTCCCAACAGCAGGGTCTGAAAGTACATAAATGCATAAACAAAGACACGTGCACATGGCCAGATGAGTTTTCTAGCATCAACCACCCACTTTTATCTTTTTTGCATAATTTGATTCAAATAATCTTCCTGTGTCTTGTTCTCTTTTGATCAAAGGCATTCTTATTTTATTATCTGTCTCTGTCACAGGGATTGATTTTTAGATAATGACCATTGTCTCTTTAGTTGAGTCAATCAGTTCTGACAGCTGTCATAAATTAACGATGCTGTGGAACCATTGCCTAAGTCTGACATTTCTTCGTGCTACTTGGTTTAATTCACTTGGGTCAAAATATTCTGAATGTTTTGTATGGATAAGGTTTTAGAATGTGACAATGAGGAGTTGTTACATCCAAGTATATTTGACTTAGTACAAAATAGTATTAAAATTTGTTCTGAGTAAATTTTGAATACTCCCCAGTTAAAGAGTTCTACAAATAAAATTATCTCAAATTTAAATTCTCCTTTAAAAAGCCTAAAATATATATTTACTTTTCTATTATATATTATGAAAACTATTCATCTTTCACTACAGTGGTCATGATCACATGAATGATTGTGTGTGTGTATTCTTTGTAAAGCTGGGAGGATCTTGTTTAGTTCTTAGTATTTGTGTAGCAATTTGCTTATATAAATGATCTAGTCAACTAACTTACAATTCATAGCTAAAAATCCTATGAAATTCCTCATTGAATATTTGCTAAGTGATTTTAGATACATTTTCAGCCTCAGGAGATTGCAATACATTCCAGGTAAGATGAACTCAGACATGAGACCAAGCTTACAGATCAAGCCAAAACTCCCCAAACACATAGAAAAATGTTGTGCAAAGGCAGCTCGTGCTAATATTAGAGAAGGAACCACATCTTTCTGTTCTCTTCACACTGCCCCTCTGCCTGTAGTGGAGGATGTGTTTATGTGCCCTCTTCTTGACACTTAATTTCTCAGAAAAAGAGTTATCAAAACTGGAGACATTAATTGAACACATTATACTATAAGATAGCACTAGTATGCCTTAAAGAATAAAATCTCTTTAAAGCTCGAAGACTCTCCTCTTTTGAAACTTCTGCCTTTTGAGTCCACGTGGCAAGGCCTGTCTCTTCAGAGTAGGTCTCTCCCTCCTTTCCTCCCTCTCTCCTTTTCTGCACATGCAGAGGCATAACTCCTAGATTCACTGGGAGAGAAAGAAACATAGCTTGGGTTTCAGTTATACACTTTAACTAATCAAATTTGTAAAGGAAGTTAAGTTGAAAATCAAATACTAATAAAATGTCACTTTGCTTCCCTTTGTCTATTAACTTTGGAATTTGGAGTTACTTCAGATCACAGGTATAGGCACTCTCTGGCCTCAAAATTAGTGCCGTTAAAATACCATAACAGCAAATCTCTAATCTTCAACATGGTTTGTAAAATAGCTCTTAATCATGTCACTGAACCAATATTTAATGATAATATCTCAAAATAATGGGAACTGAATATGTGCTCAGATTTAGTGAGTATATTAATTTCCTAGGACTTCCATAACAAATTATGACAAACTTTACGGCTTAAAAAACCAAAAACTTATGCTTTCACAGCTCTGGAGGCCAAAAGTCAAAAATCAAAGTGTCAGCAGGGATGCTTTTGTCTGAAGTCTCTGAAAAAGAATTTATTTGATGCCTTTCCCCAAGCTTCTGATGGCTGCTGACAATCCTTGGTGTTCCTTGGCTTGTGATTGTATCTCTTCAACCTCTAACTCTGTCTTACAAGAGAAAAGAGAAGGAGAAATTTGAGACACATAATCACAGAGGAGAAACCCCGGGGAGACACACAAGGGATACATACAGGGGAGATTTTATATATAAATATAAAGGCCATTATTCAACCCACTAAAGTAAAGGATAGTGGAAAACAGTAAACAGTTCACCATTGTCCTGAGAAGCCTTTAGATATCAATATTTCTATATACATTTAATTGAATAAACTCCTCCAAGGTGTTCATTACCTACATTCTCCCCTCTTTAATGTTTTCTTTCCCCATAAAAATTTATTCATAGACCTTTCGAGCTATGTCTAACTTGAGTTCCACCAAAATCAAAACCTGAAACAAATACTTGTGGGCAGGTAGCTTAATTGGTAAATTGTCCCTGGGAGCAGGAAAGAAGGATGGGAGGAAGTGAACGAGAAAGGAAAATCCAATAAAAGGATGTTACTGAGTTCACAGCTGGTATTTGATCCTGTGCAGACTTTCTGAGAACTCATGACCTATGCCTCAGAATTGCCCACCTGGACACAAACAGAGCAAGCAGTTATACACCAACAACCATCTCCCATGGGTCAACAATGGCTCAATTAAAATTAATTTTCCTGTAACTTCAGTTTGCACCAGACTGAGTATGAGTGTGTTCCCATTGATAACTCAAACCAGGAAGCGAAGAGGATCCCTCAGACAGGAAGTAAGAAGTACAAGGTTGCTGTCAGGTTACCCTAAGCTTATTGAAGGCTACGTGAAAGTATTTGCTGAAGCTAAAGAGGACGATGAAAGTATTTCAAGCTCTGCACAAAAGTTGTCTAGAAGTAAATTTTTTTTAGTCTAGTGCGTATAATCACTCAACGCTCACTTGTACTCAAACCAGTCCATCAGAGCATCCCCTTCAAGACAGTGGTGAGCTTCAATCTATGCAAATTAATATAAAAGGTTAATGAAACAGAAAGTTATAGTCCCCCACTGCTGAAGTTTATCTGAGGCAACAGTTGATATTCATTATCTTCTTCTTCCACTTCCTGTTCTAGATTTGTTTAGCTCCTTGCCAAAAATTAGTTAGCCTTGCTTACTGGCCCACTGGAGGTAACTCAGATCATCAAAGGCATATTGATAAGGCTGTGGTTGTTCCCATTATCTGTTCAATTATGAATTCATAGTAAAATAAATTGATGTGGTACCACATCTGCACAAAAAGTATGACTCATGGGAATCTCAAGTCTCATAATTTCTGGTGTCTCTTGTCTAGGCATTCAGTCTCCATTGAGGCCTAGTTCTACTTTGGGAACAAGTTTTCAAATTCGCATAGTTTACATCGCAGACATAAGGGCTTGCTCTAGAACCCTGAAGATCTCTGCTTTGTCTCTCTCGTTAAGACTTGTTAGAAATTCTACCCAGTATCCTTATCCACTGGATCTGATGTGTCATATGATCTAATCAGCACAACATCTTTCACCACAGTCTGGACTCAAAACTGGTAGGCATTTAAGTCATGATAAAGGAATAAGAACACTGTTACCAAATGTAGTGCATACTGTCTCCAAAATCCAAGTGCTATGCCTCTTTATTAATGGTAGAAAATAAAGAGAAATAACTTATTCTTTCTTTAGATGGAAATTCCTTGGCATGCCTTGAAGTATCGTGATTCTCTAGATTTCACTCTGAAACTTCACAGATTTTATTTCCAATGCTGTGGCATGCATGTTTGTTATTAGGCATTTAGAGTACATATCAATTCTTACTCACCATGCCCAGGTAGTCAATTGTCATCAATACAGCCAATCACTGTAATGTTCTACTGAATCTCAATATGTTAAAATTTGCTCTACATTATATTTTGACAAGGAGTATGAGGGTTAACATACCCCTGAAAGCTTCTTACACATGGAAAATTATTTTTCTTACAGCTCTCTAACCTCCTAATATTTAACCTTATTCAATAAACACATTTTTTTTTCAAACTAAAACACAGACTGTATTTATTGGGATTTATTTTGAATAGTTTAATATTATGATTCTCTAGGTAGGCTTTTGTGATATATGCTTTTTCTTATTTTTTTTTAACCTATTCGTGTTATCACCTCCCCTTTAAGTGTGTTGAGTCATAAATATTTCAAAACAACAAAATGTTAAACATAAAGGTCCATCAGATGAGAAAATGGGGGAGGTTAAAATAAGGAAAGTAACCAAGAAACTTACGTATATGTGGCACTCCTGCCATCTTGTGGGATTTCTGTGTTATCCACAAAGTTAGTTCAACTTTTTTTTAAGGGAGTTTTGATGAAGCATATTGGTACATGTTTGTACCTATGGTGTAAACCACTCAAATGTAACATACCCACTAAAAGTTAATAAATTAATTAGGTAAATAAGTTAAGTAAGTACAAAATGCAGCATACTCTAAAATAGTTCAGAAAAATTATCTCTATGCTTATATCTATAATTTCTACCTATATTTGTATCTATATTGATATCTACACATATACCAATTTTTATACCTATGGAACAGGAGACGATGAATGAGATAATACTAAAAATAAACTAATGCAGTCAAATGATAACAATATATGAATCTGGATAATATTCTTATTCTTATGATGTTTATGTTTGAAATTATTTCCAAATAAACAGTTAAACACACATGCACACACACTGAGACGCACCCTGCATTCCCTCTCTCATCTTTTTAAACACTGTTTCAGTAATTCCTCCCTTTCCTTCTTGCACCATTAGTCTTTCTTTCTCTACCGAGTCCTGAAAGCCTCTCAATCTCCTACGTCTCCCTCTAGGTACCACAAACTTTTTTTTTATCCTTTGCCAGCAAAATTCCTATAAAAAGAGCCTATCCTCACTGTCTCCATTTATCTACTCCACCCACCACCACTGTATCTTAAACCTATGGCTCATACATAAAATCATTAAACATTAAAACTAACCTCTTGATCTTCCCTTCCAAGTCACTTGATAAGCAGTCTTCCCATCTAATGAATGGAAGGAAACTGCTTCATCCTCTTCTCACTTGGACTACTTCAATACCCACCTAACTGGCCTCCTAATCTCCACTTTTGTTTTTCTAAAATTTGTTCTCAACACAGTATCCAGAGCTATTATTTTAAATAGGAAGTAAAATAGGATGACTACTCCATTCAGAACATTTAGTGTCATCACATTGGAAGCTGGGGACTGATGGGGAACCTGCAGCCTCAAGGTCACATGTGGCCCTCCAGATCCCCTGGTGCAGCCCCTCGAAAGAATCCAAACTTCATAGAACAAATCCCTTCATTGAAAGGATTTGTTCTGCAAAATTTGGATTTAGACAAAAGGCCACACTAAGGATCCAAAAGGCCACATGTGGCCCCGAGGCTGTTGGTTCCCCACCCTCTCTTCTACCTGCCTCACTGCTTTTCAAGTACATCGAGCATACTCCTGCTGCAGTGCCTTTGGACTTCCTTTACTCTTCCTGGAATTCTCTTTTCCTAAATATTTGCATTGATGCATTTTACTCAACATCACCTTTGTAGTGATCAAGCTTATGTTTATTACCACTGCATCATAGACCCCAAGAAATCCTTATCTTGCTTACCCTACTTTACTTTTTTCTTAATAATACTCCATGACAGGTTATGTATTTACTTGCACATTTATTTATACCTTTTTACCCCTCTAGAAGAATTTAAGCCCCCTGTAAGCAAGAACTTTGTCCTTTGTGTTAGCCTAGGAGACTGTCTGGCTCATTGTAAATGATCAATAAATATGCATTAAAATGAATACCTGTGTCCTTTTCAAAAACAATTATCTAAGTTGCCTTTTCTAATGATTGAAACAAGTAGCTATAGGTTTATTGTGTAGTTGAGTAAAAGGAGACCCATATGCTATGAAAAACAGACTTATTAAGTCAAAGAAATCTTTTCTCACAAAAATTAAACAATATAATCCACATCATTGCAATGGAAAATTTAAGCAATAATTAAAATAAAGTTTCACTAAATATCATGACTCTATGTGTCTTATTTTTACTTTATATCTCCCAGTGTTCTTAATACCCTTCTTTGAATAATGTTCATTCATTCATTCATAAAATATTTATTTACAGTTGACCAAAATGTTCTAAATATTCCCCTGAGCTTGACTAGACATTTTTTCATATTTGATTATATATTATTTTATATTGACACATAATAGCAATACCTATACATAGGATACATGTGATATTTTGATATGTGCTTCCAAAGTGTAATAGTCAAATCAGGATAATTGGGATATCCGTGACCTTGAACATTTATCATTTATTTATGATGAAACATTTCAAATCCTTTCTTTTAACTATTTTGAAACATAAAATAAATTTTTGTAAACTATAATTATCCTACTGTGTAGCTATCTAATAATAGAACTTATTCCTTATATCTACCTCTGTTTTTTACCCATTAACTACCATTAACTAACCCCGTTTTACTCCACTCTCCATGTTACCATTTCTGGCCTGTGATAACCACCATTCTACTCACTACTTCCATGAGATCAAGTTTTTAACTCCTACATTTGAGTGAAAACATGTGATATTTGTCTTTCTGTCTGACTCATTTAACTTAACATGATGTCCTCCAGTTCTATACATGTTGCTGAAAATGATATGACTTCATTTTTTTAATGGCTGAATAATAAAACATTTTGTATATATACCCATTTTCTTTATCCATTTATCCACTGATGGATATTTGGGTTGATTCTATATTTTGGCCATTTTGAATAATGCTACAATTATTCATGGGAAGGCAGGTAGCACTTCAACATACGTATCTTATTTATTTTGGATATATACCCAGTAGGGGGATATCTGGATGGGATACAGTAAAAGAAGTTTTAAGAGGGAAGTTTATAGCAAGCAATACCTACATCAAAAAAGTAGAAAGACTTAAAGTAAACATCCTAATGGTACATTCTCAAAGAACTAGAAAAGCAAGAACAAACCAAACTCAAAATTACTAGGGGAAAAGAAATAATAAATATCATAATAGAAACAAATGAAATTGAGACAAAAATACAAAAGCTCAACAAAACAAAAAATCGGTTTTTAAAAAGATAAACAAAATCAATAAACCTTTAGTTAGACTAAGAAAAGAATAGAAAAAGACCCAAATAAAACCAAAGATGAAAAAGGAGACATCACTGCTGTTACCACAGAAATACACAGCATCATTAGAGACTATTATGAACAACTGTACTCCAACAAATTGGAAACCTAAAAGCAATAAATAAAATCCTGGTTACATATAATCTACCAAGACTGAACCATGAAGAAATGGAAAATCTAAACAGATCAATAATGAGCAACAAGAACAAAGCAGTAATTAAAGTGTCTCCCATCAAAGAAAAGTCCAGAGCCCAATGGCTTCAATGCTGAATTCGACAAAACATTTAAAGAACCGATAACAATTCTACTCAAACTATTCCAAAAAATTGAAGAGGAGCGAGTACTTCCGAACTCATTCCATGAGGCCATCATTACTCTGATATCCAAAGCAGACAAAGATACAATCAGAGAAGAAAACTACAGGCCAATATCTTTGATGAACATCGATACAAAAATTTGCAACAACATACTAGCAAACCGAATTCAACAACACGTTAAAAAGATCATTCTCCATGAGCGAGAGAGGTTCAGCCCAGGAATGCAAGGATGGTTCAACATATGCAAATCAATAAACCTGAGAGAGCACATCAACAGGATCAAGAAAAAAAAACCATGATCTTTTCAATAGATGGTGAAAAAGCAACAGATAAAATTCAACATCATTTCATGTTAGAAACTCTCAAGAAACTGGTATAGAAGGAAGATATCTCAAAACAATAAAGGTCATGTATGACTAGACATTAGTTAGGTTTCTTCCTGCCTCTGGGTCCCTGACCTACTTTTTTTAGAGCATTTACTTTAGAAAACCTATAATTCTAAATTCTTTCTCTGCCTCTTTGAGATGTAAATCTTTTCCGAAGTCTCTTGCCAGTTTTACAACCCAAAGCTGTCTTTCTCAAGAACCTGGGAGCCATGTCTTTTAAATGCAATCAATCATCAAGGAAGATAGCATTCCACCTCTCAGTCTCTGTGTAAAAGTATAATAGCAGCCTAACTTCTTTGGGCACATTTCCTTTTGTCATGAAAATAGGAGAACATTTATTTTTCTTTGGGTAAAGCCAATTAGTAAACACCAGAATCCTAACATACCCACCACCCCAGCTTTTAGAAACTCCCTGGCCCCTTGTTTTAGCAGAGGTGAGTATCAGAATTTGCTCTGTGCTCTTTTCCCTATTGCTGGCAATAGTATTAGGATAAGAGCAACTTCTGTTTGCTCATCTTGTCTGACGGAATATTTTTCTTGAATAGAGTATACTTTGTACCAAGAAAATAGGTAATATCAATAATATTTGTATTTATGGCAGAAAATATGCCAGAATAAGAAAGGATTGAAATCAGTCTTGACTTTTTCCCAGAAAAAATAACATATATTAAAGAGTTAGTTTTCTGATGTTATTTTTTCCAAGGAAAATACACCACAAAGCATCATATAAAACCTAGTAAATAAGTTTTAGATGTATTTTATATTATAGATTTTATAATTGAATGTACAAAGTTCTTATTTTTCACGTTGAGAACCTCAATTCGTTTAACTACAACATATCCAAGTGAGATAATGCATGCATTTGGCAATAGCATTAGTACACATAGAGTGATACTTGGGTTTAATTAAAGATATTTGATTAAATATTGAAAAATTATAAAGTTTATTTAAAAATTGATAAAAAATATACCATTTCTTATTTCACCACCATACCTATTTTGCCTATTTTGTTATAAAATTTATATGTACAAATTTGCACAAGCACCACACACTAATATTTAACTCATTGATTTAAACAAAAACAGTGTCAAGCATTATTTGGAATGGAGACATTATTTATTATGAGCAGAATTGTGTACCTCCAAAAAAGATGTGTAGGAGTCCTAATCCTCAGAAACTCACAATGGGACTTTATTTGAAGATAGCATCTTTACAGAGGTGATCAAATTTAAATGCGTTCATTAGTGTGGGCTCTAATCCAATTTGACTGATATCCTCATGAAAAGGGAAAATTTGAACACAGAGACAGACGCACACACACGCAGGCAAGACAACATGAAAAAACACAGAAAGAAAGCAGTCATCCACAAGCCAAAGGGAAAGGCTGAAGAGATCCTCTCCCTACATCCTCAGAAGGAACCAATCATGCCCACACCTTGATTTTAAACTTCCACCCTCCAGAGCCATAAGACAATGGATTTCTGTTTTTTAACTCACCTGTTTTGTGGTACTTTGTTAATGGTAGCCCTAACAAACTAATACATTATTCTTGCCAAATAAAAAAAGGTTAATTCATACCTAATGGGTACATTGCACACTATTCAGGTGAGGGACATATTTATAACTTTTACTCAAACTGTACAAAAGTAATTCATGCAACCTCCATATTATGAAATAAAATAAATAAGTTAAATATGATTACATCATATTTAAAATTAAGTTGGTAATCAAGATAGCTAATTATAATTCAAAAATGTTTTCTTGGGAAATTATTCTCCATTTGATTATTTCCTGTCCATTGAAGAAAAATTAATAAAACTAATTTTTAATTTTTGAAATTGATAGTTATTCATAGAAATAAAAAAACTTGTCCTCACATCCTATAATTTATATATTAAAATCTAAAATATACTAGACAATATGTAGCTATGTTGAAGGAGAAAAGCATTTTCCAAGTTCTTTCATTTTTAATACTTTTTCATATTTATTCAATTTGATAATATAGAAAATAATTTTTAAACCTATTGACATAAAATTTTGCTAAGTATTTTGTGAAAAGCATAAAGTGCATAGAGTCTGTATGAAGCTCCATTTAGAGCTGGAAAATTGAGCAAGTCCAGGCGCTATTTACCACATTTTCTCTCTTACTCTTCATTCATCTTCAATATAAACTCCATTGGGGCTTCTTTTTTTTTTTTTTTTTTTTGAGACAGAGTCTCACTCTCTTGCCTGGGGCGAGTGCCGTGGCATCAGCCTAGCTCACAGCAACCTCAGACTCCTGTGCTCAAGCAATCCTACTCTCTCAGACTCCCCAGTAGCTGGGACTACATGCATGCGCCACCATGCCTGGCTAATTTTTTCTGTATATATATTTTTAGCTGTCCAATTAATTTCTTTCTATTTTTGGTAGAGACGGGGTCTCGCTCTTGCTCAGGCTGGTCTCGAACTCCTGAGCTCAGAATGATCCGCCGGCCTCGGCCTACCAGAGTGCTAGGATTACAGGCATGAGCCACCGCGCCCGGCCTCCATTGGGATTTTTAAAAATTTTTCAATTGCATATTTATCATAGAACCTATCCCTCCAGCCCTATAATATCTACTTGTCATTATATTATATTCATTTTCATTCAACTATTTGATTTTCAACCTCAAATTCTATGAAATAAAGGCTTTTTCATATTTCGTAATGGGATATTGTACCAATGAATTCACAACCCAATATATTTTTTTAAGAAAATTTTGAGCCCACGATATTGTATGTGCCTAGATAATTTTCCATCTATTATTATTTCTTATTCCCTATTAGAATTTTATTGTGATTTATTTATTATAATAGCTTGCTACTGGCTCTAAATTAATTTTTAGTAATTTAAAAGAAGGGATAAGGAGAGACATAGAAGTAATTTCTAAAGTCAGTAAACTTTGTTTATTACTGATGTAGATAGAGAAGGAATCCACGGGAAAAATATTGTCTACTTATTTTTATGGTATCATGTTCAGGCCTGAAGGTAAGAGCTTTCACTCAGATAACTTATTAATTTTCACTTTGGAGATCTGACTCTACAAGTATTTCTCTGTTTCTGACATCTGCAAATATGAAGTATCAGGAGGACTTTAAAATGGACAAAAACATAAAAAAATAAATAAATATTAATTGGTATTCTATTTCCCAAATCCAGGTTATCTGTGCCTTTCGCCTTGTAGAGTTACTTTGCAACTCTATAAATTATAGAAAACTGATAATGAAAATGAGTTTTTTCCACAGAAATAACAAGTAGTAGTGTGTAATTGATTATTGCCTTGCAGATAGTAAATTTTTGCCTCTATTTTAAAGTATTTTAGCATTCTGTCACTGCATACAAACGTGAATCTTTTAATTTTGCGTCGAACTTGCAACATCTTTCTGGTTTCCTCATTAACTCATGAGTTAAATACAATCAATAATATGCGTTTATTTGATTTTTTTAATATGACAGTCATAATTATGCCCTCTTTAAAAAATTATCTTTTAAAAGATGGTAAAGAAAGGCAATGCCTTGCATTATGTTAAGACAAGTTACTTTGACCTAAGGAAACATTTTAGCCACATACTGTTCATAACTTCTGTAATTTAGATATTTGTGGTTCCCTTCTTTTAGTGATCTCTATCCATATGCCAAACCATTGGCAAATTTATACTCTACCACCATTATGGAAAAGAGATTTAATCCCTTTCCACATCTGAGTTTGTGCACACATGGGTGTGTGTGTGTGTGTGTGTGTGTGTGTGTGTGTGTATGTGCTTTTAGATGGTGCTGAAAATCATTGGTAGAGAGGAAAGAGTATTTTATAAAGCTATCCAATTATGCAATCTCATAAAATGCCAGTCAACATTTCTGTCTTCCTTAAAAACCTTTGTTGAAATCCTTCCGAAGGAGTCATCCTTCGCTTCTGACCTGTACCACAAAGCAATCAGTCCTGCCCAAGAATTTCTCTACTTTCCCCTCTGTCCAATCCTCCAGCCTTTATTATGTAGCTTTCTCCTTCATTCAAAAAATTGAAGCCAGCCCAGTATTCCAGACTCTGAGGGCTGCTTGCATCCTATTGAGAGCTTGTGTAAGCATCTTCCAACAAAGATGCACATTGTTCCACCAAAGATTCTGCAACAAAAATGAATCAAAGATGGATTTGTAGTAGAACTCATTAGAATTCAATTTGTAGCAGTTAGCTTTATACAGACTCATCCTTAGTTTTTTATGACATTTATTCCATTATTTGTATTAATAGCACTTATTGCAGATTCCAAACAAATATGTGCCACTCAGCCAGTTTTGAGGAAATAATTACTTCCCAGGGCAACAAAGTGGTTGTCAAATTGATATTTAACATTTATATTTTTATAAGCATATTTACATTTATTCTTTTCAATGACATCAATAAAATACTTCCATTTCTTGGATGAAAAATGCCATCAAAAAATCATCCTGTCCTTTTTCCTTTCCTCTGCTGCCTCCGTCACTCCATTAAATCTCTGAGATTGGTCTGTCGGCTCTGGGTTTCAAACATCTCACAAAAACTAATCAATATTTCCGTTCATCTGACACTTGAATAACCCACGTGATCTAGATTTGCTTACCTGGTCTTCTATAAACATCATCCCATATCTCTTCAAGTTCTATTTCCAATGATTTTCCAGGTTCTATTTTTCTAAACTGCATACTCCAGAATTTTTATGTGATATTAATATCTAAGGCCCTTCTTGTCTTCTCATTGCTATTCCCCTCTTTCTCTGCCCAAATTAACTTGCTTTTAATTCTTTAAATATATTAGGCTCTCTCTTTTAAATTTTCTTTAAAAAATTTTTAATTATTATGGTATATAGTAGTTGCATATATTTATAGGGTAGATGTGACGTTTTGATACAGGCATATAATATGTAACAATCAAATCAGGGCAATTGGGGTATGCATCACCTCAAGTATTTATCATTCCTTTGTGTTATGAACATTCCAGTTCCACCCTTTTGGTTATTTCTTGACTCTGGACTTACAAACTTGCTGCTTTCTCTCCCTGAGACCCTGCTATAGTTCTTGCTTTATTTACCTTACATAGTCTTCAGGTATCAGCTCAAAGTTTACTACTTAAGGAAACCACTCTCCATTTGGTGGAGAGGCACTTGCTGTATACTCTTTCCACCAGAACTTTTCCCCTGTTACTTGTCTGTTTAATTGTCTGTCTTTTTCACTTCACTGCAACTTCTGAGAGAGAAGAAACTTGGTCTACCTTCCTCATCATTGCTTCCCTGTAACCTAGCACAGTATCTGACACACAGTAGCATTAATAAAGAATTGTTAAACCCATCTATACATATAATTGTAAGTTATGAACAAAATGTCACAAAAGAGAATATACTGTGTATAGATAAACATAAGAAAAATCTTCTGATTGATAAGATTTTTAATCTGTGAAAATTAGCGCTAATTACTTTTTCCATTACATAGTCAATTTACATAATACAATATTGGAATCGAGTAAAAATGTAACTACTGTTTCATTCAGGGCAGATAAATTGATACAATCATTTTGTAAATATGTTTATATACAGTCATAAAAGCATATGGTCTTTAACCTAGTAAATCTGCTTTTGAAAGTATATTCCAGAAAACAATCAAAAATAATTTTCTTTATGTGGTTAACTACTGTTATTTATAATAATGAAAAGTCGAAGCAACTTAAAAGTTTAAAGATAAAATTGTATTGAAATAAAGTCACATTGTTAACTCTGTGTAATGGGCTATTATGTATCCATAATAATGCAAACCATGAGGACTATATAGCATCAGAGAAAATTATGCACAGAAAAATATGTGGACAATGAAATATAGGACAGCATGACTACAGCTATATAAAAATTCTATGTATATATTAAAAGGAGTTTCAGAGTATGCACAAAAATAAAGAGTAATTGTTAAGTATAGATGCTAGGATCATTTATTAGTTTTGTCTGCATTTCCCAAATAATCTGATTTATTTTTACATTTTAAAAAATTTCTAAAGAGAGAAAAAAGATTAGCTTATCCTGAACACTGTAACCTCACTTTGTGTGAATTTATTCTAATTTTTTAAAGGGATTGTTATTTATATTCATGGTATGCATCAAAAATAAGTCTCATCTCCATCGAAAAACCTTTAGTTGGAGCCTTTAAAGAATATTTTCTTAAGTTATCTGGAGCACCAGGTTGAGCTTTTTCTTGTTCTTAACATTTCTCTTCTATGAAACTGTGTGATTAGATTTCTTTTAAAATGAATTGGATTGCATTGGGTCATCACTGGTGCATTACCCGTCTAATATATCCATCAGTTTTTAGAGTTTTCCCCAGTCATTTTACCATGTGGCCATGGTCAACCAGGTCGGGTCATAATGTCCACTCTAAATTAGCCTTCATATACCAGTAAATTAATCAATCTCAGTGTTTGCTTTGGCCATCTTCAACTTCTACATTTTTTTTTTTATCTCATTGTTTTTACCAATCCTTCCCTAAAAACTTTCCCACCTGATGTATCACTTGGATCCTCCCGGAAGCAAATGCTGAAAAGAAGTTAGAGGTAACACCTGTGAAAGCTAAAAGGAGCAGGAAGCAGAACTGGCCAGATAAAGATATCAGACCACAAGGCAGAACAGAAATCTGTGACAGGAAATTGGAATACAGTATTATTGTGCAGAAAGAGGCTCAAATTGTGATGTAGATCTGACAAAGGATCAGCCAACCCAGTTAGAAATTCCAGAGCAAAATTGCCCATCAGAGGAGTCCTATACTGAAGAAAAATAAATGCCAAGTCATAGTACCTCCATCAATCATACCCTTTCTTGACCTGGCTTGAAAACTGAAGTGAATCCCAACTGTATATGTAGCTAGAGGGTATCAGCTCATTGCACTCTTTGGAACTAAAAGGAAAGTTCTTTCTTGAAGTTAGATCCAGTGTTATACCCCCTGGCTGCCATACCAGGTTAGACTTCTGTCTTGTGCAATTTAGTACATTGTTTAGATTTCCTTCTCCCCTGGTCTCTGCTTAGTATGGTTTTTGGCTCATTCTATAGTTCTCTCTCTCTGGTCTGTAGATTCAATATATTTATAGTGGTCCCAGAAATTGGCAGCTGCTCTCAATTTACTAGTTTCTATTCACTTGAATGATTACCTGTTTAACACTGACAAATGAAGAATGAAACTTCGGTGTGATAACATTAACACTTTGGTGTTAAACTACATCATACTGTCTACTCATCACCTTCCATGAGAAACTAAAATTAATTTAAAAAAAGACCATTCTGGTATTGCTGTATAATATAATATAATATAATATAATATAATATAATATAATTCAAACTACTCACTACTCATCAGTATGTATGCTTTATCCCAGAGTTCCTATGTGTGGAAATATTACTTTTCCCATTCATGGACACCAGGGTTAGGCATGTGGCTTATCTGGCCAATGAAATACAAGAGGAAGTGACATGAAGTACTCCTGAACATATGTTTTAAAATCTTTCACATGGTTTCATTATTAGTCTTTAATGTATGTATTTTTCTCTTCCACAAGACTAACCAATAATAGGTGCTCAGATAGGAGTTAGCTGAAAACGACAGAAACATAAAATAAGCTGAAACAAACAAACAAAACCCGCAGCTGCCCCACAATAGATAGGGTGTGAGTGGAAAGAAATCTTTGTTTTCTAAGCTACTGAAAATTTTTAAGTTGTCTGCCAAACTGAAGAATAACCTGGCCTAAGATGACTAACGCACTTTGCTTTCCCTGGTCAATGTGGGTGTTCAGTATGATGTAGCCTGGGGGTGTGTCCTTAGGCAACCTACTTTACATCCTGTGTCTCATCTGTTAGAATAAGACAGGCTGTATGTGGTTGTAGTGATAAACAAATGAGATAAAATATGTTAAAGTGTCAGAAGAGTACCTGAAATATAATGAATGCTTAATAAATGTTTCGCGTTAGCTGTCACCAACAGATCGACCATTAAAACAACAACTCCAGTTACTACTGCTACTACTTCTACTACTGCAGCCCTGTGAGAGACATTAATTCAATCCCAATTTCTCAATTCTACCATTTACTAGATTTATGATCTTTAACAATTTCTTTAAAAAATATGATCCTCAATCTCCCCACATAAATTGTTTTATATAAATGTCTATTTTTTTTCATGTATAAAGTGACAAACGCCTATTGGAGTCATTGTCTCTAGCTCAATTCATTTGCCAAATACAGTCCATAGATCAGTGGCTTCTTTTTGGTATTAACCTCTAATGGTCCATATCTAGGAATTTCTGTACCATTTTTCCTTTTTTATTATACTGGCAAAGGTGATCTGTATACACTTTAACCTTTCAGTTCATCTTTATGGATATTCTAATATTACACTTCCATAATATTATTGTATTCTTCACTCTAAATAGAACACCAAATAAGTTATCTTTGGTATCAATATTCCTGCTGTAAGAACAATTCCATTAAGGTTTGCTGTTAGCAAACATTTAAAAATACCTGACATGATTATAAGTTATGGAGTTTCAAGGAAAAGTCTTGTTAGAAGCTATTCTTCTTATTGACATATCCTCAGGGATGGAAAATAATATTCTTTCTCATTTTCTTATCAGGGATGACTAAACAAAAAGACAAACTTTGTTAGAAATCCAATAATTTTTGTTTCTTCAATGTTTCCATGTCTCTCCATTCTTTCCACAAAAAGTATCCTTTGTCATCTGTTTGTGACATTAATTTTCACTGCAACCCGTTGTCCTGAGTTCTACAAGAGATTAACTGTGTTTTAAGTCACCAGAAACAAAGCAAAAGCGTATTCTCCAAACATACCTCATTTATCACTGAAAGAAAATAAAGTTTAAAGGATTAGGCTAGTTTTTCTGCCAGGCTTTTCATATGCCGAATCTCTTTCCACCATTGCCTAACTTTCTGGCCTCCTTAACTTCAATTTCTCTTCAAATTCAGCCCATATTCTTCACAATGGCAAAGTTATCTTCATAAAAATTGAATTTGGCTATTTCACTTTCCAGAGGACAACCTTCATAGACTATCCAAATATTAATATACTAAAGGTAAAATTATTCAGCATGAACCTGTGCTAAGCCATCTTTCCTGAATCCCGTTTTCATTTTGTTCCTGCGATGCCACCTACTTTTCTGTTTCTACTCTAGCTCCTCCATACTTTCCTTCTTCTAGACGACCTACAAAGATGGATTGGACATTCTCCATATTTCTGATCCATATATCTGCACTAGTCCTTTTGTTCTTTTTCCCACAGAGATCTCAATGGCTCTCAAACTGTTTTCGATTTAAACACACAAATATTATTTAAAGCCCTAAATACCCCAAAGCTACTCCTGTACTTTTAATGATCTGGTCAATATCCGCTCCTGAGTGCTCTAACATCACCTCAGGTAAATTGTGTTTAAAAGAAAATTTATTTCCCATGCAACCATTTCCCTAGCCTATTTACCCGCAAAAATACCATCTTCTCTTCCCGTTTTCTTTCTTTCTTTCCTCTGTAGGTGACCCCATCAGTATCTTAATCCTTAGGTTTTATAGCCACCATAGAATCATGAAATTGGAAGAATCTTTATACATCATTCAAACTAACCTTCAGGATGCATGCATTTCCTCCACAAATTTGATCTCTGGCCAAAGCATCTGTGAATCCTTAGCAATGGTAGGCTAAGTTGTGTGTTCGTAGATTTTTCTCAGAAGAAGATTGTTACTTTGTCTCAAAAATGCAATTAAAAGTCAATGGCCTAGACTCATCCCTTTCTTTTTCTTTCTCTCAATATTTTTAATACTTATTTAAAAATTCCGTCAACTCAATCTCTTCAATATCTCTAACATACAAAACTTTCTTTTCCTTTTATACCTTCTTCAACTTGGGCCATACCCAGGGATTTCCCCCTAGGAGATTGCTTCCCTGTCTCAGGTAGGAGAGAAAAAATCCTGCCAACACGCATTCAAGACAATCTTCTGCGAGACTGCAGACAGAGAAGCTCATAAAACTTCCTGGCTGGTTGTATTAGTTTTCTATTGCTGCTGTAACAAATTATGAACGACTTTGTGTCTTAAAACAACACAGGTTTATTAACTTTACACTTGGTCAGAAGTTCTGGAATCACCATGTGTTTCTTCCAGAGACCCTACGGAAAATTCATTTTCCTTCCTTTTCCAGCTCGTGGTCATCAACATTCCTTGGCTCATGGCCTTTTCCTCTGTCTTCAGAGCCAGCAGTGTAACTCATCAAATATCCCTCTCTCTCTCTCTCTCTCTCTCTCTCTCTCTCTCTCTCTCTCTCTCTCTCTCTCTCTCTCTCCTCACTCTGCTTCTCAAGATTAAACTTATGGGAAGATGTGCTGTGGACAAGTGCTATGATCTGAACTAACGCAGAAGTTGAAAGTCGTGTCTAAGAGAACACCAGGGGTCATTGCCGGCGGTTCTTATTGCTCATAGTGGAGCCTGGTTAAGGTCACTTTTCTGGGAAATCTTGGAACATTTCTGCTACAGATTTCTGGAATAGAACTTTTGCTATTTCCGTCTCCTAAAGTAAACTCTTACAGCCATGTTAATAAATTTATTATTTTTTTCAAATCTTTCTCAATATCCCCTTGTCAGATTAGAGATGTAGCACATGCTCTTCCCCTAGTTCTGAATAGATTATAATTCCCTCTAGTGTTTAGGGGTTATTGTTTGTTTGTTTGTTTGTTTTAGTATTATTCTCATGAGTTCCAAACTTTTCTATCTGAGAACAGAGTTCTGAACGCTGGACTTTTGGCAAAACCTTGACAATGGAAATAGAACCTTAACTGAACATTCTGCCCCCACTGTTCCCCCAATCCATTGCATCTTTTATGCCTCTGCCTGTTTAAAATTCCTTTATAAAGTGTTTAATTTCACTCCTCTTCTTAAGAATCCTTAAGAGTTCCCCACAGCCAAACAAATCCTAGTTTACTTCCCTGTTATTGAAGACCCACTAGCATCTATCCTCAAACTTAACATTAGAGTCTTAACTTCCATATTTCCCTATCCGTAATTTATTCCCCATAAGAAAACATCAGAACATTTTAACTTTCTGTGAGTCAATTTTTTTCATAATTTTAAGGGACAATTTGAAAGCTGTATAAAATCATTAGTATACGGTAAGAGACACTGTTTCTTGAAATATAGTTGCCACGTGAGGCATAACAATTTATGTCAATGAAGCTTGATAAGTAGACCATAAATTTTTTTAAAATGTTTAGGTTGTCAAATCTTGCTCAAACCATGGGAATCAAGAACATACATTTATAAACTCATATATGAAAACCTTATTCAGTTACTCATGCTCTCCATGCAAACCCTTGTGGTCGGGTGAGGGGTCATTACATAGTAACCTAAAAAAATGCCTTTGGATTCTTGCAATCAGTGTGTCAAGGGGATATCTGGACTCTGATGTTCATTGCACCATTATTTATAATAGCCAAGATATGGAATCAACCTAAGTGTCCATCAACAGATGAACGGATTAAAAAATGTGATATATATACACCATGGATTACTATTCAGACTTCAAAAGGTGGAGATTCTGTAATTTGTGACAATGTCTATGAATCTGGAGGACATTATGTTAAGTAAAATAAGCCAGACACAGAAACACAAATACCATATGATATCATTTATCTGTGGAATCTAGTAAAGTTGAACTAATAGAAGTAGAGAATAGAATAATATGTACCAGAGTATGGGGGTGAGTGCATAGAGAGAGAGGAAATGTGGAGTTGTTGATTAAAAAGTACAAATTTTCAGATGGGAGGAATAGGCTTTGAGGTCTATTGCACAACTGGGTGAGTATAGTCAATAATAATGTATTTTGTATTTCACAATAACTATGTGTAAATGTCAAATGTCTTACCACAAAAAAATGACAGGTAAGTGAGGTGATGGATGTGTTCATTAGCTTGATTTAATCATTCCACATTGTGTGCATATTATAAAACATCATATTTACAATTACGATTTCATAATCAAATATAAATATTAATTATAAATATTTTAAAAGGGACTAAATTTCTCTTCAGATACTATTTTACTTATAGTGGAAATTCTTATATGCATATTGTGCATCTTGTCACTCCTAAAAATATTCACATTTTCTAAAAATTTTAATGTTTCCAAAGATAAATTTATCATGGGAACCTTTATTATATGTCCGAGGCAGGAGCTTTGAGAGCAAATGCTTTCACTGCTCTCTGTAAATGCCACTATATGCAACAGATCTATAAATAAAAACATTGAGTTTATTTTTCCCTCATACTGTACACAGATAGTAGTACAAATTGCCAGCATGCCATTTATGACTTTATCTCTGCTCGCTGGTACAACCAGAATTGAACCTGAGAGAATACTGGAGATCTTTAGTTGCCCATGTTATTCATCAAAATGCCTGCCTAGAAAAAGAAACACATTTTCATGAGAAAAAAATGCTTCAGTTTTTCAAATTTCCACTGAGAGAAAATAGCCAGAGTTCATAAAATCCAGGCAATGTAAATTAGCAATTTCTCCAGCACCTCCTGTTAACAATAATAAGCACTCAGGGGACTTCATAAGTGTCCTTAAAAAATAAATGGGAGGCTGGTGACTTTTGCACAAAGTCTCCTGTGACTTAGAAAATGTCATTTAGTCAAAAGTAGTATTAAGTGACTGGACTCAGGGACACATTTATTTCAAACTAATTTAAAATACTTATTTAAATCTGGAGTAAATATGCTATGCTACAGAGCAATTCAAAAGGTTTAACTCTCTAACGTGACAAAAATGTTTTTAGAATATGTGGAAATAATTACAGTTAAAATCCTCTCTTTAAGCTTTTATAAAACAAACAAAGCAGAGAAGGAGGGAAGGAAGCAGGAAAGAAGAATTTAAACTCCATTTTAAACAACATGCTATTTGTAAATGGCTTGCTTTATTAATATGTAACTGAATCAAGTAACAATTACATGGGAACTTTTTCTATGTAATCCAAGAACTAAATGATTTTATTTGCATTGATCATATCCAAAGAAAAGCTGCTAAGATCATTCTTTATTTTCATTAATTCCCATGTGTCTAGGAAAACCGAAAACTAATCAGAAGGTTAAAGAGAAGCATTCCAGCTCTAAGACATATTTTAAAATTCATTGAAAATATTGTATTCTCTTGTCACTGAGCAATAAAAAAATAGTTTGTGGACTGACAATGGTCTCTAGATAATTTTGCTAATAGTTAATAGGCCTTCATGACCTACCTGGGACGATGAATTTCATGTGTCAAATTGACTTGGTGAAAGGATACCCAGATAACTGGTAAAACATCATTTCTTTGTGAGCGTGACAGGACATTTTCAGAAGAGAATAGCACTTCAGCTGGTAGAGAAGATCTGCCCTCACCAATGCGGGTGGGCTTCATCCAATCCCTAAGTTCCCAGATAGTGTAAAAAGGAAGAGGAATAAAGGATGAATTTGTTCTTGAGCTGGGACATCTGTCCTCTTCTGCCATTGGACATCATAGCTCCTTTTACTTGGGCCTTTGGACTCAGGCTAAATTACACGACCAGCTTTCCTGGTTGTCCTGGCTGCAGGTATCATTGGGACTTCTCAGCCTCCATAATCATGTAAGCCGATTCCCGTAATAAATCTTCTCTCACATATCTCTTTATCTGTCTATCTATCTATCTATCTATTAGTTATGTTTCTCCGTAGAACTCTGACTAATATACTATACAAAGGCAACATTTTAATGGCTTATCCAAAACTCTCAGAGTAGGAAAGAAAAAGATACTCTATTGATGAACTTTTCTATTGAAGAAATCCTGGTGTTGCTACATTGATAGAAATGTTATTGTGAATTTGAAATGTTGCTGCTTATTTGAAAATATTAAGACAGCAATTTAAAAAAACAGACATATCAGACATATTCAATCCATACTACTTGAAAATTTGTACACTTTGCTTTAAAATTCACAAAAAAAAGGAACTAGAAAAGGATACTGAATAATGAAGGCAATTTTAAATCTTTCACATATCATTGGTATAATTTGCTAAATGTTTATAGGATAGTTGGCCAACTTCCAAGATGGACAGTTTACTGAATTCTCAGTTGTGTGAATAATAAAACAAATAAAACAAAAACAAAGAAAAATAAGAATATCTCTTACCCAGGTAAACAATGTCTTTCCGAATTATAAGCAAACTTTCTAACTTTTTCATGTTTTGTCAATAATTTGTTCACACTCTCTGTTTTAAATACGATTTTTTGGATCAAAATCATTTTATGACATTTATTAATGTTTTTATCTTGCATCTAAATAAACTGAAGTGTAAGGATTTCAAAGAACTATTTATATCAAAACCACATACTTATTTGGGAAGGAAATCTCTATAATCTGTTGGGATTCCACCATAGTCTTCAAATAATAATATGTAATATATATTCTTATGTGTAAGGATAGAGTTAGCTTTATCTTGTCTGTGACTATTCTAATTTATTTCTAGAGAAGTCTAGAACCTTGGCACCTTGGCAAGAGAGGGATTCAGTACACTAAATGGTAGAATTTATTGTACGCTATTTACTGTCCATCTGAATCTACCCAGGAGTCACCCTATACTAGCTTGTTTACATTGTGATTAAAAATTTGTAGATTGACATTGTGTATTTCTTTTTTCTGTTTATATAGCCTAATTTTAGCCTAAACTTGTTCTCAAAGTATTCACACATGTTGCTGGCATTTTTGCAAATTCTGCTTTGCCTTTCCGTATAGTCCTTTATGAATCCTTTCAATATCCAATCCTGTATAATACCTATTACACAGTTGGCACTATGAGCCGGGTAAATGAAATTATGTTTTGATACGATTTTGGCTCCTATGTCACATAAGCTGATGGGAAGAGAACGTATCAGTGAAACTGTTAGATTTAAAGTTGGGGAGATAGCTAAATTGGTTTTTAAAAATCTTAGAGAGAAAATTCTTGTGTTTGGGGAAAGACTTGTGCAGTTATTTGATTATTAATTTAAGCACTTGGGAAAGGATGGTACATGAGAACTGATGAATGTTCTTGGTTTTACCATAACAAGAGAAGAGTAGATTTTAAGCAGTGATATAACAAGGAGTGGTATTAGAAGCCATCTGTTCCAGGTTTGGGCAATAAGTGGGTATGTTTTGTACAGAGAGGCTTAACCAACAATAAAACTAACTAAAAGTCATTCTGCTTTTTATTCTCACCCTAAACAGACATATTAAACAACATCTGTGATAAAATACTCCTTCCTGCTGCAGTGGCCCTACCTCCCCCATGGCAAGCCTAGATTCTAATCCTGCCATTAGCATTCATTTATGATAATCAGCCATGTCACCTTACATCATTTTTCTTCTGTGAAACTCGGGTTCCCTATATATTGTAGGAGAGGAAAGATTTTTACCTCTACTTTTACGATTTTTTGTCTGGTCATAAAAATCGAATTAACATACCACAACAAATGAACAGGAGATGAACGTAGAAATGTATTTACTGTAAGTTTTAGGTGACAGGGGAACCCTCGGAAGAAAATGAAGACCCAAACAAGCAGTTAGAGTCAAACTCTCATATCCTGAATTGCACAAAGAATAGTAAATTGTGAAAATGTGATAAGGAAAGAGGCTCGCGCTGGGGTTGGTAATTGGGTAGAAAAGTGACTGAGAAAATAAAGGTTGTTTGTATTGATTCCCTTTAGCCTCAACTTCCATTTCTTGAGGATAAGAAAGTTATTTTCATTCTGGGATAGGGAGGGCATCTTTCACATGAGAATTTGATTTTCTGCTTTTAAGAAACAGAATGAAGGTCAAAGTGAGCTTCCTCCTGCATCTGCTGTTTTACAAGCGCCTTTACCTCAAAATAATTCTTATGCCAAAGTGACATATTTTGGGGTGATGTGTTCTGAACTTCTTCAAATAAAATTAGGACATTGCAGCAGAAGGATATTGAGAACTCGCTATATTAAGCTTTATAAAATTGTGTTGCAAAACTCAAGTATGTACAATTGAGGGAAGATGCAACAGATTGCTGAAAAATTATTTTCTTTATGTCTCTATATAAATGTTTTATAACTACATAAGTTAACAACTTAAACTAAGGTCCACACAAGAAACTAAAAGGGCATGCTAGATCAGAACTACGTCTTCATTTTTAGAATTTGGGTTCTGTGCTGAGTGATTAGGGACCCAGTGGTTCATAATAAACAACTCCTACTTTATTTGTCCATATGACAGAGATATAAGTCCATCCTCAACTTTCATTTTCATAAAAAAGTGATTGACATAGAAAATATCAAGGTAAAATCTAATAATGGTATGCAATTATGATTTATTTACTCTTGACTTTAGCTAGACACAAAATAATGGTGCAAACTAAAAGGAATATTTAAACTGTGATCCTGAAAAATTTTACTTAGGATAATCATTTTTCACTTGCTTAAAAATGTTGCTTTTCATCACAGATGCACTCATCCTTTGCTGTAGAGTTTTAGAGTTTTACATATTGGTTCATTTTATATGTGTGATTTTCCTGCTAAAAATATTTAAACCAAAACAAACAAGTAAAAAAAAAAGTCAAAATTGTTTTTCTCTCTCTTTTAGACAGAATTACTATTGCTCTAATAATGTCAAAACCAAGCTGGGAGACTCATATAGCATTTCTATTACAATGGTTGTAATCAGAAAAAAAAAAAACAAAACTTTTTTTTTAATACAGCATAGGAAAATAGAACATACCAGTTAACATCTTTTCTGTGACAAATGAAGAATACTTCCAGTTTGATATTTTGTTTGTGTCAATTATCAACACAATTTTTCATTAGTTTCTAGTATTTGAAGGGAGCTTTTTTCCAATTTAATTCCTAATATATTTTTCTATGAAATGTATCTTAGTACTACAATGTTTCTCATTAGCAAATTATTTAAAAAGGGAAACCCTGAATAAAGTTGAGCTTCTCTCCTCACTCTTAGTCTATCAATCTTTTCTCGTAGGCATTGGATTTAATTGTCTTATTATGAGTATGTGTGCTAACATTTATGTCTATTAATTATTTGTTTTAGTCATTGAATAATTAGTCATCCTGATGTGTCAGATTATTTGTAGACAAGTATCAGAACTATTTCTGTAAAGAAAAAATTTTATGCTTACAGTCACTTAAGAGTTCTCTAAGGTTTGGAATTAAATTTCAGAGATTGTATTACCTTTGAATTACAAAGGGCAGAAATAAAAATCATTGTTCTTACATGAACAAAATTTTTTAGGTACTTCACCATTGGGTCAAAATGAACTTTTCTTTTCTTTTCTTTTCTTTTCAATAATTAGAAAAACAGTACTAAAACATTCCTCATGTATCTATTTAATATATTTCAGGGATTTAAAAAAAATCTCTTACTCAAATTTTTTCTTTGGCTTTAACCTGCATGTAAGTATTTCATTTATGTGGAATCACCTTTTTCTCCAAAGTGATGAATTTTATTTTAATACAATTTACTTGTTATTGGTAACTCTCTAGTGTTTTTACCTCCAATTAATCTAGATTCCAAAGTATTTCTCCATATACTTTGTCAAAACCCTGTCTCGATTTTTCCCACTAAATTTGCCAATGATTCCCGCTCAGTATTAAGTAATTGAGAACTTAGTCCATTGTTCCTAATTTTTTATTTAATAACAAAACTGGTTTTTGAAAAGCAGATTTTTTTTTCTGGTAAATTGGTGCTTTTTTTGTTTTTGTTTTCTTTTTGTCAATTATCCACCTTAACCTCTCTTCTCTCTTTTGTACGTGATTTTTTTTTTATTTTGAAGTAAATAGCATCATTATTATTTCAATAATTTTAAATGATTTAATATTGATATCATTAGGGTGATTTCAGATGAGTTATATGAAAATTCGAGTAAAAATGGGGTTTCTACTTAAATAGAAAAAGACTACAATTGTTAACCATAATTTCTTTGAATATAAATGTATATGTTTTATTTGTTAGGAAAAAAATTAGAGAAAATATTTGTATACTTTAAAATTACCATCATAATGCTTACAGCTTAAAATCATTTGGGGATATTGGACTTAATGCATTTCCAGAATGTGAAACCATAATCATAATTCTAATACATTCTTATTTAAAATGTAAGGCTGCTCCACCGATTCGGTTATATTTCTTGCAAATGAATATGCTTATAACTTAACAGTTGAGACATGAAAATTTCCCATCTGCTTCTAGTATGAGGATTAGAGGAAACTCTGATTAAAATTTTGCATAATGACAATTTTAAACGCTGATTTTCTAATATGTTTTCTGCTAGCTAGTTAAAGCCTGAGCCATTATGTAGACGATGGGTATTTTAATTAGAGAAACATTTATCAATAAAATTTAGTGACTTTTATATAATCAGGCCATAAAAAGGTAGCTATTGGTGGAAATAAAATAATCAACATTGCAAATACTTAGGCTACTTTTATTCCAAAACTGTATGTCTTGTTGTTGTTTGCTTACAATTAAATTAAAATTTTCACAACAAAATCAAATAGATTAAGAAAATGAAACGATTACCTGTAATGTCACCAAAAATCTGCAAAAGCAAACTTTCCACCTTTGAACCTGACACTAATTTTTAATATTACCATGAAGGTATAAAGAAGAATGCAACCAATCTCAATTTGAAATCAACCTCATTAATATCTTAGCATCAGCCTAAGATACGTGGAAGACCAGTGCCTCTCATCTTTCAATGTTCAAAATCATGACTGTATTTCAATTTAAGAAGAAAGCAGCCAATTTGTTTTCAAGGTTTCTAATACATTATGCTTCCTAATTTCAACTTATAAAACAAAGGATATAGCAGGCACAGAACATCTGGTTTAACAAAATAAGCACCGATTCTAGAGCACATTTAATTGAAATTAGACTATTACTAAATTTGTAAAGAAGTAATCACATATTATCTATTTATTGTACTTTGTTATTACATGTGATTAATTTCGTAGATACATGGTAACAATTCATGATAAAAGACACCAAATTGTTTTATTTACAATCGGTCCCATTGAGTTTTCTGCCCCTGCACTTAATGCCAACTTCTGCTCAGAGTTAAGAACCTAAGTTTAACTGCATTTTTCTCCTGAGGACTAACACAAAAGTAGTTTGCAATGCTTTATACCCTCTAAGGATACAGGGATATAAACAGATATAATACAGATCTGTAACACTTCAATAGTGACAATATTGCAATTCATCGAATTACAGTTTATTGAATAAAATGTGTATATTTTATTGAAAATACTTAGTTAAAATAAAAATAATTACAACAATATGACAGCCTACATATATATAGTTAGTTAGTTAAGATATAAAACTTTAATATACAAAGAAAATTATAGTAGAAAATGCTTGCAATAATAAAATTTAGAATATTACTTATACAGGAAAACATTGTATCTGTGTTTTAACATATTGGGTAATTACTGTGATTTTTTTCTTATATTAAGATTAATTTCTTGAAACATGGTTAAAATAGCTATTTTGCAATATTTTATCTTAAATCCAAAAACTATTTATATTTTACTATTAGTAGGGTAAACTTAGGACAGGATTAGAGACACTATTTAAATACACTTGCTTCACCTTTGAAAATATGAAAAACAAACTACTAAAATGAAAGACATTTTTAGAAAATTCTTTTAGTGTTATAGTGTTTATATGGTGAGTTATCAGTGCTTGTAAATGCTTTGCTACTAGTCCATTTGAGAGGTAGAAACAAATTTTCCTCCCCTTGAATCTGGGCTGGCCTTGGAGAGTTGTTAGCTTAAAAGAATGTAGTAGATGGATTGACCTTTTGGGAATTGAAAGGCTAGGCCTAAAGGGATCTTGTAGCTTGAGCCTGGGCATCCTAAAACACTTTCTCTAGAAGCCTGGAGCTTCAATATATGAATTCCAATTAACCTGTGTCTGCCCTCTGAGTCTAGCCTGCTAGCCATCCTACCACCTGAGACTGAACCTGTCTTGGATCATCCAGACCAGCCCCTCTGCCAAGTGAATACTACAGAGTGACCTCTATTGGCATCATGTAGAATAGAAAAAAACCAAAAACCAAAAACCAAAAAACCAACAAAAAACAAAACCATAAAACTCTACTTAGCCAGGCACAGTGGCTTCAGCCTATAATCCCAACTCCTGGGGGGTGCTGAAGTGGGAGGATCACTTGAGCCCAGGACTTTGAGAACAGCCCAGAAAATATAGTGAAACCTGTCTCTCTCTATAAAAGTGAATAAATAGTTAATGAAAACTCCTAGACAAGCCCTGATTGAAACCCTAAATCATAGCATCATGCAATGTAATAAATTTGTTATCATTTACTGCCTCTGAGTTTTAGGGGCCGTTAAATGTAAAAAGCTGTTTCCTTTTTTAGAAGGTGGGAGAAGATTCAGGTTATATAGCTTTATAGTGTCCATAGAAACATGTTAAAATATCACGTTTCTCATAGTCACAGATAGTTTTAATCGCTCCATTGAAATCACACCCCTGTCACATATTTAAGGGATACTTCCAGATTAAGGTTAAATCTGGTAGGTTAAAATGTGCTTCAGAAAAGAAGGTGATGAAAAGCTATAATAAGGATTTTTTAATTCCACTTAATTCATATTATATAACTACAGAATTTTCACATAAACTAAATCCACCCAGGTTTTGGATTACAAAGAATATATACACTTTTTGCATATATATACACACATGCACATTTTTGTTAAGATAGAAGGTTTACATTTTGTGTGGGTGTAATGTGTGGTTTGTGAGCATCACAATAATAATTTGATTGATTGGACACATGTACAGGTTAGTTTTGATATAAACAACCTATAACTATAAATCAAAACAAATTTGAAATAGCTATTTTTGATTTGGCTGTTTTTGTTATATGGACATTTAAGAGATTATAATAAAAGATATGGATCTCCACCTTGGAGAATGCACATACATGCAAAAATTTGCATGAAACTTTAGATTTATATACTCCCAAAGGTCATTCTCTGCTTTAGATGTATACTTTTTACCTGCAAATCAAGCTACTTTAAGGGGCTGAATATCCCACACTTTTTAGATCTCTTATAATATATAATATATAGCTCCGTTTTTAAAAAATCAATTGTACTGATTTTGTTAAAAAAAATCATCTATTACAATACACACATCTAAGACAACTTATGCAAAAATAATATTGTTTATACTTTTTTCAGGTGGTTCACAGGTACCCGGAATGTCCACTAACTCAAGCAAATAATATCTGCCCTATGTTGCTCTGTTGACATGAAGAAACATACTCTTTATAACCCAGACTAATTTGAGGGGAGGTTAGGGGAAAGGAATGATCGATTTGTTTCCCTCTGTTACTAGCAATGCATTTTGATATTCCAAAATATAAATTTCTTGAGAAACTTATACAGAATACTGAGTCTTTAACTTTGAAGTTCATATGCAAGTCAGTATGACAAAAGAATATATTAATTATCTACAAATCTCTTTCCTCTAGGTGTTGAACAAATTTTGTAATTGGCATATACATATGCATTTTCTTCAGTGAAATTAATCTTTGCTCCAGTATCTCCACCTCAAATTGATTGTAAGGTGAGAGTTGCATAATTTTGATGGTACTGGATCTGGGATTAGATCACGTGCAAGTGCAGAATGAGGATAGGAAATACCTGTCAGCTTTGCTGTCAGTATCAAACATTTAATTAATTTATATTATTTAACACACTTAAATAAGTATTCAAAAACTATTATCACTCATTATTCTAAATGCTTGATCATTCATATTCAAACTCATTTGAGAGATAAGCTCAGTAATTTCAAAATAGTACTAGTTTTGACTTTGGGTAGAATAAGTGAATTTTAAAGATAATATCATTCAACTAAATTAAAAGTAAATTTCCTTATACATTAAAATTTCTTAATTCTGTACTTTGAGTGGGTACATGACTTGAAAAATACTTATGGATATATTTTGAGAAAATATTTAAATATTAATTAAATGATTAATCTCAAATGTATAATATTATATTGAAATAAATGTGTTCTGATTTTCATGTAATGAAAATTGTGTTAAATTTCAAATCAATAATTTCTTGTGTTATTTTCCTTCCTCTCTTACAAACCACTTTAACTAAATTAGAATGTTATACTTAACTGTAGACCTAATGAATTTAAATTATACACAGAGGTAGCTTAAAAGAAACATTGAGGAAAGGGTCAGTTTTGACTAGAAATAATTTATCTGCTGGTAACTTCCCCACATTTTCCAAAACCCCAAGAGACAAAATAATGTAGAATTCTATCCACTGTTAAAATGCAGTTTCTGACTAAAAAATCAAGGTAGGTTCATATAAAATATTTTGGAACCCCAAATTTATTAATAAGTATATATATGCATATAATTTTATAAATAAGACAGATAAATGTAGTACAGAGATAATATTAATTTATATCGTCAATGTTTTAAAATATTGCAAAATATAAGTGAATATTTCATGAATTTTATAGAAATTTAAGCTACAAAGTGATTGAAATTTTTATATTAATAACTTTCAGCTTCAGAGATGAATAAAAAGTATCAGGAAATTTAAAAATAGATAATAGAAACCAACTCACTGCCCAAACCTACTCATTCTTGGAGATTTTGGACTTTATTACAAATATAACTTGTACTATAATGCATCCTACAGAAAGTAGTTAAGTGCTGTGAGGATTTTTCATGAGACACATTTCAGAAGATAGATTTAAAAGTTTATTCACCAAAATAATTTGAAATTATGGTCAATGTAGTTCACTACATTCAATATGAAACATTATTTAACTTGATAATTGAAGTTATTAGTATAAACATTATTTGTTTTCACTATTACAATGCTAGAGATAGTCTCAAAGGCATAGGAGGAGTAAAGGACATCCCTTTATTCACTCAAGGGCTTCAAACTGCCACATGTGGGAGGTTTCAATGTCTTCTAATGCTAATATGCCAAGTGATGGAAATCACTGTGGGCTGGCCTGATCAGAAGTGGTTTCATAGACTGTCACCATTCTAGATTTCTTTCTTTCTTATTATTTTATGTATGGACCATGACGATAGCTTTTTCATTTGTTCTCACTGTGTCCATCTCGCTTGTTCCATCTGTTTCTGCATTCCTTACCAGATTAAACTTCTAAAATTCTGCTTTCATCTTGTCATTGCCATATTTAAAAACCACCATTTTTTGCCCCATCTGCACCATGAAAAAGAGCAGTGATCTCTTAAAATGGGATGGACATCCTATAAGATATGTTAAAGATAACCCATTTGGAGACATTAAAAATATATATAAAATATGTTAAATTTATATTAGAAGAAATAATTAAAATTTACTATACTTTAATATATGCTATTGTACAATTTTTATTACTTAGAATACATAATAAAATGCTTGGAAATAGTCTATAAGATCAAGTGTAAATATATTCACTTTTTTCTTTTTAATATTATTTCTTAACATTCCTCTACCTATGAAGTCTGCTCAGACAATTCAGTCTACTTATGATGCCAAACGCCCTTTCTGTTCTTTTAAATACTGTGGGTACCTTGTGCTATTTAGTCTCCCAAGGATGCCATTGCTCTCTGTCAGAGGTTTTCAAAGCCCAATTGAAATTCCACCTTCTACGTGAGGTTTTACTGATTATATTTTGTAAGTGGAAATGTTCTGACATTCTACAATCACACTTTTTGCTTATATTGGTGTTTTAGGAGTTGTATTAGCTCTCAAGAGAGTATGAAAACATGAATCAGACTGGCTTGGGAAGATGGCTGATCATAGACACCAGCTGCCAGATTGTCTCAAAAAAAGAGAAAAGTTTTAGATGAAAAAGAAAAAACAATCATAGATTGGCTCTAATTCCAAGGGAAAAGTGCCAGAACCTACAAGTGACTCCATGAGAAGAAGGTGTGGAGCAGAACAAGAAGGAGCAAGATATCAGCAGAGGTCAACCCCTAAGAGATTTGGAGTCCAGGGAAAAGGGTAGGTGGAGCAGTTTGTTTCTCCCTCCTTCACACCTCTGGCAGTCAGCAAGCTCCTGAGCTACTGGAGAGACTTTCTAACTTCACAAGCCCAAAAGCTATTGCCATCAGTGAAACTGTGAACTTCTTGAGGACAAAGCACTAGGCTACCAGTCCCCTTGGGGTGCTTCCTGTCACCACAATCCCAAACCAAGACAGCAGGTGCCATATTGCTCTCCACTTTTGTCCTCCCCAGGGGGCTTCAGCCACTCAGTTTTCATTTTGCTCCTTCACACACAAACATTTCCCAACTCCAGCCAAGATTGCATGAGCCACAGGGGGCTGATGAGTCCCAGGGGAACTTCATGACCCCAGAGCCTGGACATTCTGGGTCAGCTGTCATCCACAGAGAGTGTCAGTGATGACAAGAGTGGTAGCTTTCCTCCATTTTGACTCTTCTCCTCTCCTTCACATCCCCTGCCTGCAGTTGCTGAGAGAGATGATTGAACCAGCATTCTCAGAAGTGGCTACTTCTCTGCTGGGTCTCCTACAGCGAGTGGGGCTCAAACCTTTCCTCTTAAACACCTGCTGAAAATTAAGCAGTGTTCAAACTGTGAGCTCTCTGCACATCAGGTCTCCCCAGTGCTCCTTGCCTGGCTGCTCCATCAGAGCAAGGTACACCCCAAAGCGGAGGGACATCAAACCTGTTTGAGCACCCCATAGGCAACTTAGGACGAGCATGCTTCTCCCTGGCACAGTCAGAGATTGATTTTTGAGGACCCAGGGACACGCCTGCAGGCTGGACCACATACCCCCATGACTCAATCATGTTGCTTGGAGGAACGGAGGAGAGATTGGTGAACTAATCTCAGGAGGCAAGACAGCTCATGTGGCAGAACTGAAAAGAGAGTGCTGTGTGGGTCCTAGAAACAGCACTCTTTGAAAGATAAACAAAATTGATAGACACATTGCTCAATTAACCAGGAATAGAAGAGAAAGGACCCAAAGAAGCTTAATCAGTAATGAAAAAGGAGATCTGACAACTCACACCATAGAAATACAAAATATCACCTGTGAATACTATGAAAATCTCTACACACATTAAGCTTGAAAACATAGAGGAAATGGACAAATTCCTGGGAACACACAATATCCCAAGACTCAATCAGGAAGAAATAGAACTCCTGAAAAGACCAATAACAAGCAACAAGATTGAAGTAGTAATTATAAAGCTTCCAACAGAAAAAGCCCCAAACCAGATGGATTCACAGACAAATTTTACCAGACCTACAAAGAAGAGCTGGTAGTATACTGCAGAAATTATTCCATAACATCGAGAAGGAGGGACTCCTCCCCAACTCTTTCTATGAAGCCAGTATCACCTTGATACCAATGCCAGGGAAGCACACAACAAGAACAAAAACAAAGCTACAGACCAATATCCCTTATGAATATAGATACAAAAACCCTCAATAAAATACTTACAAACCATATTCAACAGAACATTAACAAAATAATCCAACAGGATTAAGTGGGCTTCATCCCAGGGATGCAAGGATGGTTCAACATATGTGCTTCAATAAATGTGATTCGCCATACAAACAGAAGCAAAAATAAAGGCATATGATCATCTCAATAGATGTAGAAAAAGCATTTGACAAAATTCAGCACTTTTTCATGATAAAAGCCCTCAACAAATTAGGCAAAGAAGGTACGTATCTCAAGATTATAACAGTCATATATGACAAACCCACATCCAACATCATAATGAATGGGAAAAGATTGAAAATAGTCACACTAAGAAATGGAACAAGACAAGGGTGCCCACTGTCACCACTTCTATTCAACATAGTGCTGGAAGTCATAGTTAGAGGAATCAGGCAAGAGAAAGAAAAAAAGAGTATTCAAATCAGGCAAGAGGTGTAAAACTATCACTTTTTTGCTGATGATTTAATCTTATATCTAGAAAACCCCCAAAACTCCACCAAGAGAATCTTGGGATTGATAAATAAATTCAGCAAAGCGTCAGGCTACAAAATCAATGTACATGAATCTGTAGCATTCCTATACACCAATAACAGTCAAACTCAGAGTCAAGTCCAATGTTCAATACCATTCACAATAGTTGCAAATAAAATAAAATACCTAGAAATACACTTAACCAAGGAGGTGAAAGATCTCTACAAGGGAACTAGGAAACACTGAGGATAGAAATTGCAGAGGACACAAAGAAATGCCAAAACATATCATGCTCATGGATCAGTAGAATCAACATTTTAAAAATGTCTATACTACCCAAAGTGATTTATAGATTCAATGCAATGCCCATCCAAATACCAATGTCATATTTCATAGATCTAGAAAAAATAATTCCATACTTCATTTGGACCCAGAAAGGAGCCCAAATAGCAAAAGCAATCTTAAATAAAAAGAACAAATCTTGAGGCATAACATTGCCAGACTTCGAACTATGCAGCAGGGCTTTAGTAACCAAAATAGCATGGCATTGGCATAAAAATAGACATAGACACTGGAACAGAACAAAAAACTGAGATATAAAACAATCCACATACAGTCAACTGATCTTTGACAGTTGACAGTTGACAAAGCAGTCAACAATGTGCACTGGGGAAAAGAAGGCCCATTCAATAAATGATGCTGGGAAAATTGGATAGCCACATGCAGAAGGATGAAACAGGATCCATATTTCTCACCACTCACAAAAATTAATTCAAGATGGATAAAAGATATAAATACAAGGCATGAAACTGTGAGACTTCTAGAAGAAAACCTAGCAACACCTCTTCTAGATATCAGCCTAGGCAAAGAATATATGAAGAAGAATCCAATAGCAATCACAGAAACAATAAAAATAAATAAATGGGACTTCACTAAATTAAAAAGCTTCTACACAGCTAAAGAAATCATCAACAGAGCAACTAGACAACCTACAGAATAGGACAAAATATTTGCAAGCTATACATCTGATGAAGGGCTAATAACAAGAATATACAAAGAACTCAAACAAATCAGACAGAAAAAAACAAACAACTCCATGAAAAAGTGGGTGAAAGACATGAATAGAATGTTTTCAAAAGAAGATCTATGACTAGCCAATAAACATATGAAAAATGTTCAACATCACGAATTATAGGGGAAATGCAAATTAAAACCACAATGAGCTATTACCTTACCCCATTTATAATGGCTTTCATTAAAAAGTCCAAGAACAACAAATGCTGGCATGGATGCAGAGAGAAAGAAATGCTTATACCCTGCTGGTTGGACAACAAATTAGTATAATCTCTATGGAAACAGTATGGAGATTCCTCAGAGAACTGCTAGCAATCTAACATTTGATCTAGCAACCTGACTTCTGGGTGTTTACCCAAAGGAAAATAAGTTATTTTGTGAAAAACACACCTGTACTTGAATGTTTATTACAGCACAATTCACAATTTCAAAGATGTGAAATCAACCATGTGCCCATCGATTCATGAGTGGATTAACAAAATGTGTTTTATGTATACTATGGACTATTACTTATCCATTAAAAGGATGATTTGAGACCTATTGCAACAATTTGGATGGAACTAGATACCATTATCCTAAGTGAAGTATCTAAAGAATGGAAAAACAAACATCACATGAACTCACTACTCAATTGGCCCTAACCAATGAGCAAACAAGCGCACAAAGGGAAATAAAACTTAGTGGAAATCAAACATGGGGAAGGGAGGAGGTGGAGGAGGAGGAGATGAGTGAAAACCTACCTAATGGGTACAGTGAACACTATCTGGGTGATGGTCACACTTATAAACCTGACTCAAGCATAATAAAATTGATACATGTAACCAAAACATTTGTATTCCCATAGTATTTTGAAATAAAAAACAAAAACAAAAAAAGACATGAATCATCTTACTCTGGTGAGGGCACAAGTCTCAAAGCCAGTGTTTGAGACTGGGTGGATCTTTTAAATGTCTATATCACTTAAGATGAATGAATGACATACTTAATTACTGGATTTTCTTATATCGAATTATAAAATAAATAATTATTTTCAGATTTTTAAAAATTATCATTACATCTGCATGTGTCACTCAGACATCTAAGATTTACTCTGTTCTATACAGACTCTAGAAACAGAATCAACACTGTTTACTAGGAATTAGTGCTGAGGTGCTAATTCTTCTTCAACGATTAATTATATTTATTTTGATTCAAACTTAATTCAAATCACCAAGTTTCTTAATTTTTCTTTTTCCTAAGCCTTGACCAATGATTCTCAACTAATTCTAAAGATAAATTCCTTAATATTCATTCTTTTTTTTTTTTTTTTTTTTTTGAGACAGAGTCTCCCTTTGTTACCTGGGCTAGAGTGAGTGCCGTGGCATCAGCCTAGCTCACAGCAACCTCAAACTCCTGGGCTCAAAGCAATCCTTCTGCCTCAGCCTCCCAAGTAGCTGGGACTATAGGCATGTGCCACCATGCCTGCCTAATTTTATATATATATACATAAAATATATATATAAATATATATATATATATATATATATATATTTAGCTGTCCAGATCATTTCTTTCTATTTTTTAGTAGAGACGGGGTCTCGCTCTTGCTCAGGCTGGTCTCGAACTCCTGACCTTGAGCGATCCACCCACCTTGGCCTCCCAGAGTGCTAGGATTACAGGCGTGAGCCACCACGCCCGGCCAATATTCATTCTTTATTGTCAATATAGGAATGGTTTTATTGAATGTTTCTTTGTGATGATCTTAGGAGACAGTGCAGCCCAGTGTTTCCATCTGATACTGACTACTTGATCTTTAGCATGTTGCTTGTTTCCTCTCAATTAGAGAAGCAAACTTTACATCTGTATGTGTTCATGTATGTACACTAATACAAATTACTTACTCCTTGACAATTTTTACTGAAACATTCCATACTATTCATTTAATTCAACAAATATTTTTAGAATACATTGATCCAGGAACTATTTTAGATGCCAAGGATTCATCAGCGAAAAGTTAAACTTTTGAACTCATCCAGTATACAATTTAATGGGAGAGGCTTTTGTCTTCATCTGTGTGTGTGTGTGCATGCATGTGTGTGTGTATGTGTGTGTTAGATATTAATTAGAACTGAAAAATAAAAATAAAGTAAAATCAGGAGATAGAGGGAGAGTGGCACCATTTTATAAAGGATGTTGAAAGATGAACACCCTGGTGAGGTGATATCTGAGCAGAGATTTGAATAATATAGAGTCAGTCACACACAGAACTTGGGGAAATGCATTTACCCAGAGTTTAGCTAGCAGCTACCCTGACTGAAGAGAGGTAGAGAGGAAGGAGGTGGGACTAGAGAAGTAACTAAGGTTTGTATCATACAGAGACTTGTAGACCATGGGAAGAATTTTTCAGTTTTTCCTAAAGATGGTGGGAAGCCTGAAGGAGTCCCATAAATAATATTATTACGAAGCATTGGATTTAATTTATAGTTATTTTCAAGTCCTTTGGTTATTGAAAGAAGTCCTTATGACAAGGGAAAAGAAATTACCATACTCCCCTTTATCACAGTAAACAAAATCCACTTGCTGACATTTAAACTTGGCTCTTTTCATTCTACGCAGTTAGTTGCAAAACATTTCTTTGGTATATTGATTCTCTTTATATAAAGGTATCCTTACTTGAAGTGTTTAAATGCTTTTTTTTTGTTTTTTTTTTCTTATTTGGTTTCATCCTCTTCTATGCTTTTTAAAATTTAACTTTAGTGGTAAGAAATGGTTGGCATTAATGAACGCAATTTTGAGTGTTTGGTTTTGTTTTCTTTTATAGCAGCTATGAAGATGAAATGAAATAACTGTGACAAGAATTAAGCATCATTCGTTACCCTGTGGGATGATCTTATGGAAATTTTCAGATTACGTTGAAGATAAGTTATGAATTTTCATGACTAGAATCCCTGCCAGAGCAACTGTGGGGATTTATAGAACTTGCTTTACAGAGATAGGACCATCCACTCTCTGAGCAAAATATAACATTTATACTCACAGGCACACAAATGTATTCTAAGAAATACCAATTTTGTTTTGTTTAAAACTACATCAGTTTTGCTGTGGAATGGCATTAGATTTTTCATTTTGTATTTATTAAATGCTTGTTATATTTCAATCACTATTCTAGATATTGGGGAAACAGTGAGAAATAATAACAATGTCCCTTGTCTCACAGAGATTACATACTTTATGTTTCAAAAGGTGCTGCAACTTTTTTTGTGTGAGGAGAATATATAATATGCTTCTTCAGGATGTTACCATCCTCTCAATTTATCTATAAATTGAACTAATGAACAGGAAACTCATTAGTCGTACACAAATAATAGTATCCAACAGAACCAATATTGAATTCTGAAACTGCAAAAATTTCTTACATAATATGCCCCTGTCTCAAAAATTGGCAATGTAAAATAAAGTTCAAGTTTTGTGATTCTATGTTAGAAATTTATTCTAGACAGTTTCTAAGTTTGTGTAATACCTGTGGGTCTTGATTCATTATATGTGATGGACTATTCAATCAGCTAAGATAAAGCATCTTAACAAATTCTAGAGCTTTCTGAAGAAAAAACCTTGCTCTGTGGATATGTAGAAGACATCCGACACTTAAAAGTTCTCGATCAGTGGAAAAGGGATTTGGACACAGGTTGCACTTGGTTTTGTCATTAAGTAGGTGGTTAGCACCATTCTGCATTTTCATGGGCTTAATACACTTTTTCCTTCTCTAGATACTGACAAAAATTATTATAAATAGCGCTGAGGAGAGCAATTAGTAATAGTAATTTATTCTCCTTGACATTTTATTAATCTTTACTAAATTCAAATGAATTGCAATAAAAGGACCATTATTTCTCACTCATAATTCCTCACAAATTGGATCACATAAAGGCTTCCTCAAAATTCTGTCATAACATTACTTCAATCTCTATATTTTTAAATGTAAACATACTGGCCTTTAAAAAATATTCATATTTTTTGTCTTTTACTTCTGAGAATTAAAAACAGTCAGAAAATCCCAGTTCAAGAGGTATAGAATATACCTATTTCACTCTTATTTCCAATACATAGTCATTCTTAGCCCTTAAAACTTCAGCTTATAGTTATTCTGCTGTGAGGGCTTTAAAATTCAAGATTATGAAGACTTTTCTCTTCAAGATGGATTCTAGTGGAAGTTCTCAGATGAAAACTTTAGACATTTATAAGAAAACATTTAATAAACCAAGATGCTTTTGAATATATGTTTGGCCAGTTGGTTTTAGTTATTAAGACAATGTATTTCCAACATTATTTCTGTCAAAAATGTATAAATGTTCACAGTAATAATTTAAGATTCATTTCCTAAAAAAGGCTGTTTTAAAAATCATGGGTAGATATCTTTTGCTCATCACAATATTTTTGAAATAAATATCTTTGAAAAGGTTTATGTGAATTCAATTATTTGAGATAAGTAAAAAGTGGTATAAATTGTTATTAAGCTAAGAAACAAAAAATTCTAAAATGCAAACAGTCTCAAATGTGCAGAAAGAGGAATATTCTTTTTTCAAAAATTTTATTAAAATAGGAAAACCTTAATTTAGAACAGATGAATATATGTCTTAGCTAGCTATAGGAAAGAATGATTTTTCTCTGAAAATCTTTACATATATTCTAAGATTTCCAACGATATTAGAATCATTCCTGCAACTAGGGTAGTACCAGAATCCAGTATAAACATTCACCATATCTCCAGGTACTCTGTGTATTCGAGTGTTCTACAGTAGAGTACACACGTGAAAGGGCAAGACCTGTTTATTTCACATTATTTGGAAATGTGGCTAGTAATATTGAATTGGGTATGTAAAATACATTGATTAAGTTTTCTTCTTGTTTTTCTCTTTTAATTTTAAGTGACGATTTAGTTTGGCTAGGATGAAACATATGTGAACGTGTCTGCTAAGTGCTCCTTTTCCTTTTCTAGAATGGAAGACATAAAAATTTAAAACATTACCAATCATTGCCTGATCTAGATTTGCTTTGAATCTCTGATCACTTATTTTGATTTGATGTTCATGTACCTCAGGGAGTTAAATAGGAGAAGTCTTGAATGTTATTTATCCTAAAGTTTTGGAAGTCTATAAAGATCATGAGCTTGCATTCATTTCCTGTTGTTTGCCATGCACCCAGAATCATGATATTGTGCAAAATATTCCCCAAAGGTATTGTGGTCCCTTATAGCTTATAATTAAATTTAAAAAGTACATCTGACACTCTTCTTTTATTATTTAATACATGCTAATTAGTATACAATTGATATCATAAATATTTTAAAAATTTTTCATAACCTTTGGAAAAGAAAATGTATGTTCAGTCCATCTGATTTTGCATATTTCCTTTTTTAGCAAAAGATCTTTGCTTTGGTTCTATGGAAAAGCATGATGTTGTGATTGACAGATTTTTGTCAGACAGAAGCATGTCCATACCAAACCTCAATATCTGGCCTATAAAATAGAAAATATAATCTCTCTAAGGTTTAATCTAAGTCTTAAATAAAATGCCTTGTGTGGGACATGAACAATTGATGTTTTTCCCTAGAAATTACAAAAAGTTTTATTTAGAGAAATAAATGTGCTTTAAATATTCAGCAGCAAAACCATAGAGTAAAAAAGTGATAAAGGACAGCATGAATGTTTGCCAAGTTTCCACTGAATGTCAGGTTATTTTAAAACTGTATTCCATTCAGCATATTTTAAAAAATAGCATGTCATCAATTTTTTAGTGGACAATAATTTACATTCAAAATTGAACTAGTTTCTGTGAGAGCAGGAAATACGTCTGACATGCTATTTTCTTGAAGGAAACCTGTGAACTGATTAGGCACCTAACTTACATTCTTATAACAATTAAAGGGAATAAGTGAAAGAACACATTCAAATAAAAGATAGCAGCCTGGTCAATAACTACCTGCGATGTGCTGATTAGAAGTCATTAGGGGGATAAATAGCATTAATGATGCTTAGGGTTTCTAGGGATAATGGAAGGAGACATTCAAATTCCAAAGCTCAAATACCAAAGGGCTTTTAATAAAAGAGGTAATTATAAGTATGTTCTCCTCTGAAAAATTAGCAATTATGTGAGTGAGAAATAAACTACTAGTTATTTTCATCAAAAACAGGTTTCATGAGTGTATGATAAGAAACTATAGTTTGGGATAGAAAATACATGTGTGTCATGCTTTATTTGTGTAATAAACACCTCTCTGAAAAAGCATGAGTGAAGCGTTCTTGGGTGAATAATAGTTTACATACACAAAGGATTTTATATTTGAATTGTGATACAGTGTACTTTGTTTATATGATTTTGTTTTGACCTCTCCTTTGTTTTCATTTTAAATATGGATTTCACATATTTCACATCCTGGGTTTATTTCAAGAGGGAGAGACCCAGTTCCAGGGATAATAATATGCATTTCTCACATAATATCATTTAAAATACTTGTCAAACATTTATGTACATTATACAGTGTTATACGCTCATGATGGAAAAGAGAATTAAAAATCATAGTGGATAAAAAAGTTACTGAAGGCCACAGTGATAAGCATGCTCTAAAAATAGTTTCATCTACACAGGATTTTGAATAGGAGACTCACATAAATAAGAATATTCATTAATACTTAATCATTAGAATAAAGTTTCTTTCTATTGTTCTTCAACTTATATACTCATACAGGTTATGTATTCATTTTTCTCTTATTACTGTCTCTAGTTATTAAAGTTTAAAAGGTAAGGTTATATTCTTAAACAAATATGTATTTGGAAACCAAAATAATTTGTACAAAAATGAAAACTTAAACTATGAAAAAGAAAAGGCATAATTGAATTGAAATTATTATGTATATCAACTTAAGATAATTTATGGATGTTAAATTAGTATTAACTAATTAAAACTTTTAATTAACATTGGTAATTAAATTAACCATGAAGTCATCCTTATGAATGTATGTAAAAGCAAGCAAACCATAATATTTCTGCGTTATAAAGAGATTTAGAAAGAAAAACAGGTAATTTTATTTTTATTCTAGATTATAAACTCCTCCAGAAATGAGTCTAAGAAACTTCTCAGGAGAACTCCCAAAACTTCTCAATTATTGTTGCTTTTTCAGAGAGCACGGACTAAATAAGCCTTAAACTTCAGGAACTTCACTGTACTTTTTACACGTATCTGATGAGATTAACAGCAAGTGTAATTTGGAATGATTAGTTTTTCTATTGTACACAGGCTTTTGTATTCCTCATAGCTATTTGGCACATTTCACAGTTCTTGACAAACATGAGCAGTTTCATTTTAGTTAGGTAACACAGCAGTTCTAAATCAAAGAAATCCTTAAATCTATTTAGCATTGAATGGTGGGAAATCCCATGCAGAGATCTGTGGTTTATGTTCATGGAGAGACCATAATAACATTTAATCTAACTTTAGCACTTTGCTTAGCTTAATTTGTTACTAAAATGGAATTTCCTTTGCTCCTGGGGTTCTAAATATTCAGTATCCTCTAATTTCTCTCATGTGCAAAAGAGAAGAGATTTGCGATACATTATGTGAATTTAAAAAAAGGTTTCCTCACAGTTTCCATTTAATTAAGTTTAATTCCCTTCTTAAAGGAAAGCTACAATTTCTAATGTCAAATTGTACTCCATAACATTATTATTTCCACATTTTCCAAACAATGTACAAAAAGTTTATTTTTCCATGTCATTATTCGCTAGTTAAAATTATTTTAGTTAGTGTTAGTCTCCGTGTTGTACTGAACTTGTTGAATTTAAAGCTAGAAGAATGAAGTGTCGTATGCGAAACCAGTTATATTTAGATCATGAAGAAACATTAAATTAGGGAAACTACACTCTTTTTTACTTATATTTTATTTTAATTATTATGGCTATATAATTGTTGTATATGTTTGTATGGTGCATGGGATATTTTGATACAGGCATACAATGTGTAATAATCACATCAGGGTATTTGGGGTACCCATCATCTCAAGCATTTATCATTTCTTTGTGTTAGGAACATTCCAATTCTACTTTTTTAGTTATTTTAAATTATAGCATATAGGACCTATCATTGCTGCCATGTCAGAGAATAACTTCTATGAGTGGTGCTATTGTTCAATTGACTACATTTATTTTCAATAAAATTTTATCTACTTCAGAGGATCAGCTTTCCGGTTTTCAAGGGGTAGTTCACTTTCCGTCCCCACCTTGGAGATTCTAAAAAGAGACAGATTTTAGTAATATACCAGTAAATTGTGAATGTCTTAATATACACATCTACTCAGAAAGCACAAATCATTTCCCTCAGAAAGGCAAATCAAATTTCAGATTCCTGGCTCCTGAATCTTTTTATTCCTTCTTTTTAATTTTGCCCCTAGTTAAAGAGCTGTTTCTATTTTGTTCAAGTTACAACCTAATTTCCACAAAATGCTGATATGCATCATAATAGGAGTTATTACATTGCAATCTTTGTATGCAGTACTCCAAAACAGACTGACTTCCATTCGTACAGGAACCTTGTGAAACTTAAATTACAAAGTTAGCTTTGCATGCCTCTTCCCTGTATTTTAAAATGTCATCCATAACACCTCTTCTCTTCTACATTAATATTGAGTATTTTAGCTGAGATCGTAGAAACTTTTTTAGTGAACATTATATAGCTTTTGCTCCTTTCCTCCACAGTCTTGGTGTGAATCTTTTTGCACTGGAAGACCTTGAACCTGAGGACAGAAAAATACGAAGAAACCCGGTAAAACTTTTACTCTTCCCTAGTGATCAGAATGTGACAAAGGAAGTACTTTCCCCTTGGCAGAGGTGGAGGGACACTATAGCTCCTTAGAACTAGTCTTTGAAATTTTATGTTGGATCCAAGTTAACAGGAAGAAAAGATGCTCGTGCCTGACACTCGTGTGTCTAAAAGTGAAGATATAGTTATTTTTAACTAAAATTATTAAGAGACTGTAACTTAAACTGTGATCATTCTTACCTCTCTCTTGTGAATAATTGTATATGTTCTAATATCTGCAATATTTCAAATATATATGTTTTAAATTGCATTGTTTTTCATCTTGAATTTCATCAAAAAACAAGTGGATATAAATGTTAGCAATTTCTCTGTTCTATACATATTCGCATAGTTTAAATAGGAAACATGAGACCTTTCAGCAACAGTGATCAATCTCAGTCATTTATATCAATACAAGTAATCTACACATATATAAGCATAAGTAGCACAAAGTGCTGTAAACATATATTGCAAATTCTCAACTATCCTTCTGTAGCATATTCACTGAGTGGATTATGTGTTTAGCTCTCAAATTACATACTGAAATCTGGGATTGTGTTGGAATGTTACATATTCATTGGTTTCAACTTAGCAACTTGTTCTGGTCTTTATGAAACAACTCCCTGTTTGTTAGCTGGCCAGAAATCCCTAGATTTAAGCTTTGATTTTCCCTTCTGTCCTTCTAATCAGTCATCTTTCTCTGCCAATCAATCTTTTCCTGGTTTGTTTCCCTGGTTCTGACACTGTGCATTATAAGCGGAAGATTCGACATGGCAATATATTTTTAAAATAAAATTCAGATTTATTACAAAGAAGAGAATCAAAAGGAGACACCTAAGGAATTTTGACAATGGACATTTATTCTTTCTGCTACTTTTAAAGCATCTGTACTAAATTAAATGAGGTCTGGATTTTATGGAATGGCATCTAGATTTTACACCTTATATTATTGTCATTAATATTTAGATAGTGTTAACTATTTTAGGTCTTTTGGATTCTGCACCTTAAAGAAAACAGTTTTATAGTCTATTCTGCAGATTATTATTTTGTAGAAATGAAATAATTACAATACAGCTATATAAGTGTCATAGATATAAATATTGGAAAAAAAGTACAGTAAAATAAAGAATGAAAATGAATCAATTAAGCAAGTAAATTTATAAAGTGTAGAATCAAATATGGTATACCATGAACAACAAATGAAGTATAATATACTCAACATTCTAAAATAATATTTAAAACATTTTATTGGAAAACTTAGAATTACATATGTAACCGGTGTTTATATTTCACATTGTATTTCTTTTGGAATGCACAGCTCTGAATATTGTAGGGAAATGACATGTTTTTGTGAAGATTTTTCTATTGACTTTCATTTCCCTGTACTTATCTTGACTATGTCTTTTCTTTGACAAATCATACTTATTCTATGTTAAATACAGATTAGTTAACCTGTATGCTAATATAAAAATAATTTGATTTAATTTGAGATTATCATATAAATAACCTACTTTAGATGCAGATACATATTTGCTACATTTCTTTGAACATGTCTGACACTTTCTAATTAGAGGCCAATGATCTATATTCAAAGTTATATCTCCATTAAATTCTTTTAAAAATCCAGGTAAAGTGAACAGAAAGTAAATGAGCAAAGGTATTTTGTCAAGCAGAGCCCCATGCTCTGGTTACTAATGCCAGGGAAGGACTCCAACTACCTGGAGGATAGCAAAGATCATCACTGTGTCAACTACCAGAATTAGAAGCCCAAAGGCTTCTAACCAGTATACCTTGGTCTCAGAGTCACCCAGAAAACACAATGCATACAGTAAAGCATGGATGAAGGAATGCTTTTACTTAAGACACAAGACAGAGCAAGATCAACTCCAACCATACGCACAGGTACCATAGCCAGTGGCCCCACCCCTGACAAGTCCGGGGAAATGGCCCTACACGCACCCCTCTCATGCTACAGAAGAAACTTGAACCATGGAGTACGAGCTACTGAAAGCTAAGGTTGTGCTTAAGGGCCACCAACACACATTCTTAAAGTTTTAAGTTTCACTAAGTCTGAAACAGGGAAAGATATCTAAAAGCTAGTAAGCCTCACACAGCCTGTGCAAGTTCTTTACCTCCTAATAAGGAAGTGATCCATGCCCACCGCACATTCTCACAAGGCTGAGCAGCTTTGAAAACGCCATGTGCACGAGACTGCCTTTCCCAACGTGTTTTTGTTTTTTTTTTATCCCACATTTCTCGGAACTAGAAACATGAAACATTTTACTTTCTACTTTGTTGTTACAGATATTGTAAAAAGAATGTTTGCTTTCTTCTTTTACAAAGCAGTTGCTGAAATGTTTTATGCTGAAAATATTTATTTAGAATTATACAGGCTTGGTTTTTTAAAATAGAATTCCTTAGGTGTACGGTTATATGTATTTCTGCAAAAAAATTCTTTTTCAAGCAAACTAGAACCAAATACAACACATGAAATCAGAGTTGTGGCTATAAATGTAAAAGAACAAGGAGATAAAAGTAAAATAAAATCTTCAAAATGTAACCGTTTGTAAGTAATCAAGTCAGATGATGTTAATGTAAGATTCGAAATATATCAGCATGCTTTATCCTTGCTGTTCTCTGTACTTACAAATTTTTAAAAAGGTATTTTAAAATGTAGGTAGATATTCAATGCTTTTGATGAGTGACTTTTATCTATTATGGAGTGGCTTCAGATGACTATGATACCTTAGACTACAAAAATAATTTTGCTCTAGACTAAGGAAAAAAAGGTGTATTGAAATACTAAGAGAAAAATTGCTCTGAAGAAACAGAGCAATTGTATGAATGTATCCTACTTATTCAAGTTCTTATTAATTGAATTATAGTGCTAAGACCTTATTCTGTGTGATAATGGAAATTTGTGTATGTAGCATCCCAATATTCCTTTACTGTGATTTGTAGTAACTATTGCTTTTATACAATAAATTAAATAGCCACTAGTTATGAGAAAATGGAATAATAATGAATTTGTTACAATAGTAACTACAGGAGAATAAAAGCAATTATAATCTTAAATTTTTCATATACCTTCTTTGAGATAATATTATCTAGCAAATTGAGTTTACTTGAGAATGTTGAAATACACTTCAAAGAAATTATCACTTTTCAATAGAAGATGTTGTGATAAAACAAAAAAGACATGTAAGTGTATAGATGCAATTATATAATCTATTAATATTTATTCCTATTAAATATAAGTAAATTGGTCCTTGACATTGACTACATGTAGAAAAGACAGATTTACTCAGTTTATTTCTTTGGGTTTCCCATCTTTGCCTACCTTTATCCAGGACCGCCCTGTATCAACCCCTTCAGTTCCCTCCTTTTTCCAAATTCAGACTTTGACCCCAACCTGGACACTTCCTATTTCTTCCTTCAGACTCCACGCTGAGATAAGCACCCATAGAATCTTGTACACTACTCCAATAAGGGACATCTACCTGTATATGTAAAGTTTCTGTGTGCAAACTGTGAGGTAGCCATGTGTAGAAACTATGGGTTGTGTCAGCACCTGGACACTTGATCTATGAAAAACCTATGCATCCTTCAAAATTTAATCCAGTGAACTTCCTTTGTCATTTCCGTCCAAGCCATAATCACCCACAACAGTATGGCTCTTTTATTAACTTCTAACGTTTACTACTCTTTGAGAAACTTCACTGCAGGAGTCACATTGAGTGTAAACTAGACACTACAGGGGAATCATAACAGAGATGCCTGCTCCCACGGAACTTTTATTCCAGTGGGGGAGATAGGTAATAAATAAGAAAATAAATTAATTATGATACAGTTTAACAGCACATGAAATACATCATTATACACAAATTGCAGTGATTCAGATAGAATTACTAGTAAATCACACTTCAGAATGAATTACTTTAATAAACAACGCATATTGCTTTATGATTAACTGTAAAGAGAGAATAGTCATGCTAAGAATACAAGAATCTCAGCTGGGCTTGAGGAAAAGAGAATAGTACTTTTGGAGTTTAAGCAGCACTAGATATTAATAGATAAAGCTGCCATAGCAAGGAGATTTAGACAGCCACATAGCACTTTGAAGAGCCTAAAAGTTTTTGGGCCTTTTGGTATGGTGAGGGGTAGAGAAAGCCAACAAATTGCAGAGCTATGTAGGACGTGCCTCCATGAGATTTGCCACTTTGAGCTGTCAGCGATGCCAAGTGTCACTGAAAATGACTTCTCATAACTTAGATGAAGTACCACTGCATATTATTTGCTCTAAATTCTGTTAAAAATAGAACATATTTTAAACAGAAGTTATGCAATATTATTTTTTTTTACTTTTTTATGTTTGTAAATATCTCTGTAACAGAGTCTGCTTTATATTTACAGTGCTTGAATTTTTAAAATTCTTTTTTATATTTCAATAGATTTAAGGGGTACAAGTGTTTTTTTGTTAAATGGATGAATTTTATAATGCTGAAGTCAGGGCTTTTTAAATGTGGTTATGTTATACATCATCATTTTAATGCACATTTCTTGCTTTATGTTTTTTTGCTAATGACTTATTATAGTTCCGCAAAACAGACTAAGACACTACCCTTGATAAATTCCACATTCTACTTCTCACATCACTGAGCTCTGCTAGAGAAGCTCAGACCACCCTCAGACAGATGCTGCTACAAATTCAAAACCGCTCATTTTAGAACTGATCGTATAATAATATTTTTCACATGCACAAAGTGGTAATTATAATATGTTCTTTTTAAAAGTAGTATAGAATTATTTAATACCCAGATTTAGAAAGAAAATATAAGAATGAGGTACATAATTGAGGTAATTAACATAATAAACCTAGGAAGACTTGAATTCACATTAAGGTGATCACTAAATTTTACCTTAGCCAATAGCAGAAATAAAATAATCTGAAACACAAACTGAGTCTTAATTAAAATTTTGGACTAGAACATGATTATCTTACATGAACTTCTTTCTTTCTATTGCTATTCATCTCTTTTCCTCACAACTAAACATCAATAGTGCCTTTAATGTTACATCTATTTACTCAATACCTCAGTATTACTAGGACATCTTATTTCTTTCCAAATTTCCTCTTTTCTCACCTTCTCACCCATCCTCATCTCTTATTCCTTATTCACCCTCCACAATCAGTTTCTGGGAAATTTTCTCTTAACAATGTCACAATGGAAAATTATACATCATATTAGTTTGTAGTTGGTATTATTGATTGAAAATGAGTCAATGTCACTTGTCTCTGGACTACTAGCATTTTAACAGGGCAGCCTGAATATCCAAAGAAATAAAATTTTAGTTGGACAATTTTATGTATTAGAAGCAAATGTGTGTAATCTGTATATAAAATTACCTCACTACCCTTTAGCTGTTTGTTTGTTTGGGTTTGTGTGTGTGTGTGTGTGAGATAAGGTCTCACTCTGTGGCCCAGGCTAGAGTGCAGTGGCATCATCATAGTTCACTACAACCTCAAACTCCTGAGCTCAAGCAATCCTCCTGTCTCAGCCTCCAGAGTAGCTGGGACTACAGGTGCAAGCTGCTACATTCAGCTCATTTTTCTATTTTTTGTAGAAGGGGGTCTTGCACTTGCTCAGGCTGGTTTCAAACTCCTGGCCTCAAGAAATCCTACAGCCTTGGCCTCCCAAAGTGCTAGGATTATAGACACGAGGCCATACCTGGCCCCCCGTTTGGGTTTTAAGGATGCCCAAATAAAGAAAATACTGTTAGCCATTGGAAAATTGTTTGTTATTAACAACAACAGGTATGAAAGGACATTTTTCCAATTGCCATGGGTTTCAAAAAGCATGAATTTAGTCTAGATACTGTTTGGCTGTGGCAGTAACTAAACAGGAACGGTTTTTTGGACATTAGATCCACCTCTAAACTATCTCTCATCTTACCTTACCTGCCTAGCTCCCAGCTTCCAGATAAATGCAATGATCTCTGTTCTCTTTCTTTTCCATGATAGCTGATATTTTGCCCTCTGCCTCAAATCATTAAAATGCTGTGCAGAACTCTACTTACTGTTTGTATTTTCTTCTCTGCTTACTCCCCAGTTTCTCTTTTTATCAAAAGAAAATTACCCAGAATGTCAATGATTTGGCATTTGGATGTCTGGGTCACTTTCTTATTTCTGACAACCTACACCACTAAATTTGCTTTTATAGCCTGTCTTTCACCAGGTCCGATTAGAGATGTTCATGATGCAATAACAAGATATATTAACAGGGCTTTATGGTATCCCTCTCAGAGTAGAATACTTCTTATCACATACTTTTCTCGAGAGTTTACATCTTCACCTTTTCCATTTTCATTATAGTTCGTTACTAAATATTTATGGTGGCATTTTTCTTAAACTTAAGGGATAAAAACTATTTAACAAAAACCTTTCTTGTTTTTTTGTTATATGCTGTTTAATCCCATGCTATTTCATATTTTTATACATTCAGCTGAGTGAGTTTACACATTTTAAACATTTGGATAAAAACTTAAGGGAATATAGAAGACAGTCAAAGGCTTTACAGTTTTTACTTGGTTGCGATGTTTAAAGTCCATCCTTCCTGTTTTTTTTTTTTTTGATTATGTGTATTCTTACTATAATAAGATTATGTTTTATATATAGTAGGAAAATATGTTGTATATAATAGGAATATAAAATTGAAATAATATATTATCCACACTGGCAATAATTCCTAGCAGAACTGAGAGCAATATTTCAGACATAGGTATCACAGAGAATTAGCTCAGAACTAATGTAAGTCATATTTTAAGAGAAAAAAGATTATTTTATACATGATAGACCTGAAAGTATATTTTATACATTATTCTCTAGACTTGGAATACCACTCCATTTATCTACACATTCAGAAAACAACATTTAGGAGATTTCATGGAAATTTCAGGTTTCTACAGATGCTTAGTGGAAATAGAGGTAACAAAAATCAATGAAATTAAAGATGTACATAGATAACAGGAGAATAAAAATGAGTATAATTCATGTTACATTGTTCATGGAAAATGCATGAAGTTATTTTAAGTATAGATTGTTTCACAAATGCTTTGTACTTACAGTGTCAAAATAGCTACATATATTTTAATAAAGAGTTTTGTACATAGTTTATTTTCTATGTTGTAAGAGAAATTAAATTTTATTTAATTTGATGATAGCTATGGTATTATATTAGTCTTAGCACATTAAGTATGTTTTCTGACTTAAGGACACCTAACTAAAATTGGCAGTTTCAAATCAATTAGGAAGAAAGTACAATAAGATCTGGCAATTGTGCTTGTGGCACAGTTTCTAAAGCTTAAGTGACCTTTTAAGTTACTTATAGTATGTATTAATAGGTTATATAATATCATACTGGTAGTAAGAGATGGGAAACAATTTTAAATAAAGTTTTAAGATAAAATTAGGTGTAATGGTTGTTATAACTTATTTCATAATTAGTCATGGCTACATATATAAAGGCATACATCACTTTATTGCACTTTGCAGATATTGCATCTTTTATAAATTGAAGTTTTGTGACAATCCTGTATTGAGCAACACTATTGGCAAAACGTTTTCAACAGCATGTGTTCGTTTTGTGTCTCTGTGTCACGTTTTGGTAATTCACGCAATATTTAAAACTTTTTTATCATTATATCTGTTATGGTGCTCTATGATCAGTGACCTTTGATGCTACTATTATAATTATTCTAGGGCACCACAAACCGCCCCTTATGAAACTATGAACTTAATAAATGTTGTGTGTGTTCTGACTGACCCACTTACCAGCTGTTCTCTTTCCTTCTACTCAGGATTCCCTATTCCCTGAGATACGACAATATTGAGATTAGACCAAGTGATAGCCCTACAATGGCCGCAAAGTGTTCAAGTGAAGGAAGAAGTAATACATTTCTCACTTTAAATCAAAAGCAAGAAATCATTAAGTTTAGTGAGGAAGGCAGGGCAAAAGCAGAGATGGGTCAAAAGTTAAGCTTCCTGTGCCAAACAGTTAGTCAAACAATGAATGCAAAGGAAAAGTTCTTTAAGGAAATTAAAAGTGCTACCCCAGGAAACACATGAATGAGAAGAAAGTGAAACAGCCTTATTGCTGCTATGGAGAAAATTTGAGCGATTTGGATAGAAGAGGAAAGAAGAAACTAATTTCTGTTATCAATCTGCTATGTTCGTTTGAAACAGAAAAAGCCAACATAGCCCTTTCTCAGCTGTCTTCTGCTAATTGGGCTGCAGTCATCAATCCTCCCTTATTCCTCCTCAGCCTGCCCTAATAAAGGGTCAGAGTTCCTTGGCCTTGGGGCCAGCACCTCTTTTTATTTCTGGTGCAGTGCCCTCTCTGAGAGAGGGAGTAAATAAACTTTGAGTTTCTATTGCCCCTGCACTTTGTCTGAGAAATCTTTCTCACCCGCCTACGGGCTTCACACCCTAACAAAGTGCTCCCTTGGCACCCTCGATTCTCACAGAACCCCTTCCTTGTTCATTTCTTTATCTCTGCTACTTTTCAAACTCGACAGGAGGATGTTACAAATATTTTGTTCACCATTGTGTTTCCTATTCCTAGAGTAGGCCTGGCTTCCAGCAAGAATGAAGTAAATGTTTCATAAATGAATAAATTAGTAACAGATGAATAAAATGCAAGTGACATATTAGGGGAAAATTAATGGTATTTGGGGCAGCTGTCTTATTCACTGGAACCTTAGCTTACCTGTTTTATTTAACTCAAGAAATTCATTTAGTATCTTGGACAAGGTACCATGTCTCTAACTTAAAAGCATCTTAATTTTGCCATACATTTTCCAGTAAATCTCATGGCATATTAAATAGTGCCAGATCAACACGCCAATCTAACCTAGACATCTAATTATAAGTTCAAAGAGCATGGTGGATGGCCTATATTTATTATATAGCTATATTTATTTTAAAAAAACACACCTTCAATAGGGATGCTACTATCTCCTGTTTTAATTGTAATACAGACATTTCAAAATCTGTTAAAGTTCTATTTATATACTTTGTTAGAAAATCTTTCCATCACAGAAAAATCACTGAGTAGGAACAGAGAATATTATGGCACCCAAACCACAGTATCTATGTGCTTTTTCCTGTTTGTCCTAAATTATTAGCTGAGAAGAATTTCATGCTTGGACTACCATCTATGCAAAGTGAAGAAATAAATATGTTCTGAAAATTGATTTTGAGAATAAATCCTCAAATGCTGCCAAAACCTCACAAACCATTTTTATTAATTATAGTCAAAGTAAGGTTGGATAATTATGGCTCAACATGAATTAATATCAAGCTGAGCTTCGGGAAAAAAAAACCATATTTTATATATAAAAAAATTATACCTACTTATATCTTTATGTTTGAGGGAAAAATAGGTGCTCTATCTCAGTGACAGATCATTAGATACAACATATCAGAGATAACAGTTTTAGGTCCATACATTCTTTACAGAAATATTTATCTCATAATCACAGATACTGTATGTTAGATGCAGGTCCTATCATATTTCTCATTTTAGAGATGAGTAAAATGAGGGAGAAAGATTACAAAATGTACCTAAATTTACTCAATTAGCAATTAATAACTTTGTTAATTTATAACCAATTATTAATCCATGACACAATTAATTCCTTAATTAACTGATTAGGGGAGAATAATTTAAAAAGCACATTTTTATATGATATGGTCCAAGACATCACTGTATAAAGCAATAGGATTAAACATAGAATGCCTTTAAGGCCTAATTATAAGGTCTAATAGCAGATATTGAGTTTTACTATCATGATGTTACGAGAATTGAATGCAAATGAGTACAGAGTAAAATATGGAATCAGTGTTGGCTTAACTGTATTTTTGATTTTAATCATAATATAGCAATTGAAATTTAAATCTATAAATAAAATATGCAGTTTTTCTTTGCAGGTCAGTTTATCTTTTTTTTCCTCAAAGAACTTTCAAAAAAGCTTTTTGAGAATTGTTGCATTAATATATTAGATCTTCACTATGTGTCGTGTTTCAATTTTCTCTCTTATATAATACTGAAGATATTATTAATCAAGAAAGAGGTAAAAACAGGTAAAGATAAACAAATAAAAATAATATAGAAGTACTTTGTTAACCTCTGAATTAACAGAGATTAATTACAGAACCGTTAATCTTTTTCTCAGACTTATCAAGCTGTATGCCCACATAATATTTTCCTCTGTGTCATGAAGAACCTTAGTAATGTAGCTTTTCTTAAAAGAAATATACATTTTTTGGATACATATTAACAAAATAATAACACAATGTTTTGTAAGTTTGTGAGTTGCTTTATAGCATATGATGGAAGTGAAATTGTAAAACACATATTGTGTTGAAATGTATCACATAACTGTTGATCAATGTCAGAAAAAATGTACTGTTTATACATATATTTCTAGTCTTATTTGGAAAAGCTGGAGACAAATATATGTCAGAACTAAATTTTTAACACTAATCTTGAGTCTAATGAATTTGGCAGTCTAAAAATCCAGTTGACTTACTAAAATAAATATTAGATCAGTAAGGCAATAATAAATTTCAATGGAAATACACAGTGTGGAATACAAATATAAATTCTGAAATATGCTCCAGACATTTTTTAAATAAAGAAGGTTGCAAAAGTGTAAAGGAAAATCCTGTCCTGCTATGTCTTCCAGCCCTATTCTTTGTAAATAATGCAGAGTATCTATTCATGCTCTACAGTCAAAGACAATAGAACTACAAGTAAATTCACCTACCTACCTTTCAACCAGATATCTTCCTATGTATTGTATCTTCCAAAGTTTTTCACATTGTGTCTTTGTCTTCAATGACAAGAAATGTGACTAAATGTTGTCAATTGAGTTTTGTAGTTCTGTGAGTTAAGATTTCATTTTCCACTTCATTTTTTTTAATCTTTCATAGTTTCTACAAAATTTTACCAGTCAATTCAATGAAACCTGCAGTTAATGAACATAAGCCTGGATTCAAGTTTCTAAATTAAGTGAATGTTTCCTATTGACTCAATATTGACTCAAATCAAGGAAGAGCTATTGAATATATCTGCTTTTTTTTTTTTTTTTTTGAGACAGAGTCTCACTCTGTTGCCCAGGGTAGAGTGCCGTGGCGTCAGCCTAGCTCACAGCAACCTCAAACTCCCGGGCTTAAGCACTCCTCCTGCCTCAGCCTCCCGAGTAGCTGGGACTACAGGCATACACCACCATGCCCAGCTAATTTTTTCTATATATATATATATATATATATATATATATTTTTTTTTTAGTTGTCCAGATCATTTCTTTCTATTTTTTTTTAGTAGAGACGGAGGTCTCGCTCTTGCTCAGGTTGGTCTCGAACTCCTGACCTTGAGCAATCCACCCGCATCAGCCTCCCAGAGTGCTAGGATTACAGGCGTGAGCCACCGCACCCGGCCTGCATCTGCTTTTAATAAAACTGTCGGGGACCTAACCAAACAACTTATTCTCAGCCCAGAGACTTTTTACTTTTGCTTTGTGTCAAAACACATGACATTAATTCTTCAGCAACTAGCATTCCACTGCAGAAAACACTTAAATTCACAGGTTTCTCAACCTAAATCAAAGACTAAGTATTGCACAACTTGAAGAAAATAATTTATAGCAGAGATGCCACTTATGATTACTTTCCAAGGTTTGAAATGATTAATCATTCAGGTGAACACAAAGAATTACTGCATAGATTAAAAATATACTGCACATTTTAAGGTATTTTTAAATGATACAATTTAACAGATTAAGGATGAAATTCTGTTACCATGATGTATCACTTTTTTGGTTTGCATATGTTGAACTAACCTGGCATCTCTGGGATGAATCTCACTTCATCATGGTGAATGATCTTTTTAATATGCTCTTGAATTTGCTTTCCTAGTGTTTTGCTGAGAATATCTGAACCCATGTTCATCAAGGAGATTTATTGGTATTTTTTTCTTTTTATTGATTTCTTGTTTGCTTTGGGTATCAGGGTAATGCTGGCCTTATAGAACGAGGTGGAAGTAGGCGACTTAATTTTTTTTTTTTTTTTTGAGACAGAGTCTTGCGCTGTAGCCTGTGCTAGAGTGCCTTGGCATCAGCCTAGCTCACAGCAACCTCAACTCCTGGGCTCAAGCCATCCTCCTGCCTCAGCCTCCCGAGTAGCTGGGACTACAGGAGCACACCACCACACCCAGCTAATTTTTCTATTTTTACTAAAGACAAGGTCTCACTGTTGCTCAGGCTGGTCTTGAACTCCTCGGCTCAAGTGATCCTCTCACCTGGGACTCCAGGAATTTATCTTTTATTTGTTCATAATAGTTATCAAGATCCTTTTTTTAGTTCTGTAGAATCAGTGATAATGCGTATCTTTTCATCTCTGATTTTACTTATTTTGGGCTTCTCTCTTTTTTTCTTAGTCTAGCTAAAGGTTTGTAAATTTTGTTCTTTTCAAAAATCACGCTTTCATTTTGTTGGTTTGTTGTATTTTTTAAATTTCTATTTCACTTACATTTGCTCTGATCTTTATTTTTTCTTTTCTTCTACTAACTTTCTGTTTAGATTGTTCCTGTTATTCTAGTTCCTTTCTTGAGGCATATAATCTTAGGTTATTTTCTGAGACCTTTTTTCTTTTTTTTTTTTTTTTGATATAAGCGTCTATTGCTATAAATTTTCCTCTTAGAACTATTTTTACTGTATCCCACAGGTTTTGTATGCTGTACTTCTATTTTCATTGTCTCGAGACATTTTTAAATTTTCCTTTCAATTTCTTCATTGATCTATTAGTTCTTCAGGAGCATGTTATGTTAACGTCTTTGTGAAGCCTCTGAGGTTTCTCCTGTTATGACTTCTAGTTTTATACCTTGTGATCAGAAACGATACTTGATATCATTTCAATCATCTTAAATTTGTTAAGACTTGTTTTGTAGCCTAACATATGATCTCTCTTGGACAATGTTCCACGTGCATTTGAGAAGAATGTGCATTTTGCAGCTGCTAGATGGACTATTCTGTAAATGTCTGTTAGTTCTACTTGGCCTAGAGTGCAGTTTAAATTCAATGATTCTTTCTGGAATTTCTGTCTGGATAAGCTGTGATTGGCTGAATTTGAAATGTTGAAAGCCCTAATATTATTGTAATACAGTCTATCTCTCCTTTCATGTCTATTAATATTTGTTCCATATAGCTAGGCATTCCAAAGTTGGGTGTATATATATTTACAATTACTACATCTTTTTACTGAATTGACCACTTTTTCATTAGATAATGAACTTCTTTATCTGTTTTTGCAATATTTTACTTAAAGTCTATTTTAAACCTAGGTTTCTCCTCTATAAAGTGATTTCGATGATGGGAAAAATAATACTTATTTCTGAGAGCCAATGTTATGATTAATTGAGATGATGTTTATAAAATGTTCCTTCCAGTATCTATCATACCAGAGGCCAATAAATTGTACCATATGTGTGCCATATTTAATTCCAGTTTTTAATAGTCGATTGTTTTAGATAAAGGTTACTTCTTTTCTTTAACTGTATAGTATGAATATATTCAGTGACTCATACTTCACTGTCATCTTTATTAACTGGATAAATCAGTATTCTTAAACGAAAGAAGGTGCTATGGACTGAACATTTGTGTCCCTCCCAAAATTTATATGCTGAAGCCTAAATCCCCAATGTGACGGTATTTGGAAGTATGGCCTTTGGGTGATAGTTAAGTCATGAGGGTAGAGCCCGTATGAATGGGATTGGTGCCTTTATAAGAGCCAGCAGAAAAATGATCTCTCTCTCTCTCTCTCTCTCTCTCTCTCTCTCTCTCTCTCTCTCTCTTTGTTTCTCTCTCCCCTGCCTTGTTAAAATACAACAAGAAGACATTTGCCTGAAAACCAGGAAGTAAATCCTCACCAGATAAGGGATGTGCTGGTGAATTGACCTTGGACTTTTAAAACTCCAGAACTGTGAGAAATACATGTTTGTTGTTTATGTTACCTAGTGTATGGTATTCTGTTGTAGACAACCAAACTGATTAACACAGTTTTCCATATTATTTGAATTTTACAACCAACCTGAAAACTGCAATAGTTCAACATATTTAAAATTGCTTTAGGTAATTATCTGACATTACAAGCCTGAGAAATTATAAAGTCAGAAGAATGATAGCATTGGGAATGACTTTAGAAATTATATTTTTGAATCCTCTAATTTTATAACTATAATTTTGAAAGCAGAAACATACAGTGGTGTGTCTAGATTTACGCATGTAGGAGAGAGAGAAAATAGAATTCATATTTGAGTGTCTTGCCATCTAGTTGAATATTTTCTAATCAACAACAAAATAGCATGGAAAAACACACACACATATTCACACATAGTTTGAGTAATTGTGCAGTGTTTAATATATGTATGTATGTCATGCTTTTAGCTAGAGATTCTGGATATTCAAACTCGGTACTTATATGTATTTAAAATCAATCCCAGCATGTAAAAATTTTAATAATTCAACACCTTATTTAGTTATATTTCCAATATGTATGTCCAAGTTTCAACAGTAAAGCAGCATTATTTCGACCTATGTCATGATTTGAAAATGATTAATTAGATAATTGTATTTTAAATATAAGAAATAAAATGTCTTTAGTTCTGAAAACTTGCACAACATATATTAAAGTATTAATAATTAAAATTTAGAGAAAGAAAAAAATTATAAACAAAGTAAATGTAAATAATGAAAGCTCTGTTTATAAAACATAGGGCACATTAACATGGAATCTCTTTTTCCATCTCTTCATAAAAGAAATAATTTCCTTTTATCTGCTAAAGATTTATTTTATTCAAATGCTAAGTTAATTCAGTTTATATACAAAATTTGTAAAGACATTCATTAAAAGTAATATTAACCATAAACAGCCAGGAGCAAATTTTAATAAAATTTTTGAAACACTTAAAATTTAGTGTTCACTGTTCAAGACTATCAATAGTGTGCAATTAAAATGTCAAGTAACATTCAGGAAACGCAAAGCAATATGGATATTATTAAATTTTAATTTATTTTACTTTTATATCAACTTTTATTGCAAGTCAAAGTCTGTATTAACATGTACCAGAGATATGTTTCTAGCAAAACAAAACCTTCTTTTTAATATTAACATCGTCATAATTTGTATAAAAATAAACATTTTTTCTCTAAAATATATCGAAAGTCAATTGCGATGAGTTTAGAACCAACAGAAAAGGGATATCAGATTTTCTTTTTGACATATTTCAGTGTAGGATTGGTAGAAAATAAAAACTAATTTTCAGAATAACAAGGACGTGTTTGGCTACCAAGTATCTTACAGGGATGATTGTGAAAGTTTGTGCCACACTTAAATCTTTGCAAGCAGTAACAAAAACAAATTCAAATATTTTACACTTTTCAAATTTTTAAAATGTCTCAAAAGAGCATTTGATGGGCTCTTAGCAAGACATACAACATGAATTTGCCATTATTTTTAAGCATTTAAAGAAATGACAACACAGTCCAAAAGCTGTAGTAATAGTCCCCAACTATTATTAATACATCTGAGTCACTTGAGTTTCCTAGGTAATTTTGTTTTTTTAATTTTTATTTTTTGGTTAAATGTTATGATTTTACTTTATTATTGTTTTTTTATTTCAGGATACTATGGTGGTACAAACATTTTACAAGTAATGACTTTGCCTCACCCAAGCCAGGGCTGGAAGTGTGCCCTTCCCCCTACAGTGCACACCACATCCATTAGTTGTGAGTTTACCCACCCCCACCCACCCCACCTGACCCACACCCAGTGAATATTACTACCATGTGAGCCCCTTAGTGTTGATCAGTTAGTACTTGGAATTGCACTAATGGGACAGGTTAAATTTTTCAAAGTTAAAATAGTCGTGATTGAGAAGTGGCAGTAATTTGAGAGATGATTTCTAACTGTATTATACAATTAAATCTTGAATAGCTTAAAAATACCAGGGCCTTAATTGTATAGTCATCTTGCCTTATTGATCATTTGAGGAAGGTTCTTTAAGTTATGTATAGATGATATCCCAGATTTAAACATCGATTAGGTAAATTAATATAATTGAGGATAATAAGGGATATGAATAAGGATTTACAGAATGAGTAGCTATTACTAATAACTGTGAGAACCCTAAATATATTACATTTGTGGTGCTAGGAAGCTCAAGCTTACAACCTAAACCCTTGGGAAAATTGTCTCTGCACTGATGAACTCCAACGATTCCCTGATATCTCCCTAAGTGTTATTTGTAGTCCAGTGCTTCAGCTGAAGGTACACAAAAGTCACCAGGGGGCCAGGTGTAGTTGCTTATGCCTGAAATCCTAGTGCCTTGGGAGATCCAAGTGGGAGGATCACTTGAGGCCAAGAGTTGGAAATCAGCCTGACCAACATAGCAAAATCACATCTCTACAAAAAAGTTTAAAAAATTATCTGAGTGTGGTGGTGCATGCCCATAGTTCCAGCTACTCATGAGGCTGGGGCATGAGGATCACTTGAGTCAAGGAGTTGGAGGCCGCAGTGAGCTATGATCACACCATTGCTGCACTCCAGCCTGGATGACACAGCAAGATCCTGTCCGGGGGGTGGGGGTGGGGGGGGCAACAAAAAAACAGCCGTGGAACTTGTCAAAGTGTAAGTGATACATCAGTTGCCCTGGGCCCTAAATTTCTGCATTTCCCATAAGACTGATAGAGGATCCTGCTTTTGAATATCTCCAGACCACATTTAATTAAAGTAATTAAGATTTAATAAGTTTTGAGAGGGAAAACAACATGGGCTCTGGGTATTTGATTTTGATAATACTTTAAGTCTCTAGATAATAGTGAAGGACAATTATTAAACACTTGCCATCAGGTGCCACACAGTGTAATCTGATTCTCATGTTTTGTTTCTAATAGTCAATCAAATCTATTGTAGTTGGATATTGTGAGGTTATGCTATTATTTATTTATTTATATATTTCTTTATTTGTGAGCTTGTTGTCTTTATTTTACAAATGAGGTTAAATAAATTTTCAGAGGTCTCCAAATAATAAGAAAAAATAGAGTTGGTTTTCAAATCTAGGTCTGTCTGATTATAGGTTTGTTATGGTTAGCTTTTACATATGCTGTACTCAAGTACATAAGCCAGATCTTTGATAAGGATATAAACGTAGCTTAGCCTCTAGATTTCTACAGCTTGTCTATTAGCTGTAATGTAGGGATTTGAATCCGTAGTCACATACCTGGGCCCTTAGCTGATGGTCCGAAGAGTCAGCATTTTTTGATCATCTCTGTGGTGCACATTGTTGCCCACACCTTGTGGCCAGCGGCCGGTTGCTCACTATTTAGCACGTTCATGCTCTCCTGCTCTCAACATTTGAGTGGTACGCTTATCAAGAGACAGTTGTAAAAATTACAAACATATACATTCTGGTTATTCAAACATTACGTTAATTGATGAAATTTAAATGCAAAAGGAAAAAAGAGTTGGTGTCGTATTTTCCCCCAAAGAAAGTCAAGTGGAAAGTCTTAGAAAGATTTCATAAAGGCAAACTTCTAAATAACAGCTAGAAGTCCGAGACCAGACCTAAACATCCGGTATCAATATGAATATGCACTTAGATTGTTTTCTAAGCATCTTAGAGTTCTCACTTTACCCAAGAGAAAGCAAAAACATATGTTAATGTATGTATAAAGATGTCTTTTTCAAAGATAATGTGAAACTTCATGCTTAATGAAAATCACTTGGTCCTGCATCAAAAGATTTGTGAAAAGATGTAATTTTGACATGCTCTAAAATTTGTTAAAAAGGTGTTCATTGAAATATCATTTTTATAATTAGATTTATTTTTCTGATTAATAATCAAATATTTACTTTAATCACATTAAATAAGTGTCTGTTTAATGTATTAATATTTTACCACCCTTGTAGACATTTATTGGTTTAGCAATTTAGCTAAAATTCCACATTATCCTAATTTTTGGCTGTATACTCTGAATGAGGCAGGAGTGAAGCACATGTTTAAGTGTTTGGATAATTTAAACTGTTTGGGTGCAAGTGACAGAAAATCCTACTTGAAGGCAAATGAATTTGTTTTTTATGCTTATTTAACTTTATCATCTTTCCCCAAATCCTTCATAGTGGATTAAAGTTAGAATGAATTGGGTCCAATTCAATAGATAGTACCTTTGCAGGGGTGGTCATTTTGGTAAAGCCTCTCTCAATAAAATTTCTGTCTTTTCATCATCATTCTGCTTGTAAAAATGGTGCCCCTAGTGAACCATGAAAATAATCAACATTTTTATTAATAGGACTAGAAGGAAGTGTGGCTATTTGTGATATTTATTATTTGAAAATAGTATGTGGAATTCAAGTAAATGACAATGGGAAGACTTACCAGAGTGTTAATATGACGAGTGACCTATGCTATAACAACATCAATTAATCAAGGACCTAATCATTAAATTTTCACTGTATAAAATCATACTCTAAACAAAGGACATACCTTAAGGATAAAAAAACAGAAATAGTAAATCTTTTTAATAAACTTTAAGCTATTTTTCTCTAAGTAAAAAATTAAATCAAAATTAAACTCTTTAATTTTTCCGGAGTATACTACACGTATTTTAAAAGCCATCCTACAGCTGCTTTCTGACTCTGGTTACAAAATTTCAAGTTGAAGGTAATTTTACATCTCATATATATGCGTATATATGCCATTATTAAAAGGTCTGAGGGAGCTTGTTTGGCCCCTTCCACCCTGTGAGGACCCACAAGGCACTACTTATGAGGAAGGGGCCCTCACCAGATATCAAACCTGCTGGCACCTTTACCTTGGTCTTCCCAGCTTCCAGAAGTATCAGCAATAAATTTCCATTGCTTATCAATTACCTAATCTAAGGTATTTTCTTATAGCAACTCAAATGGACTAAGGAAATGGTTCTAAAACCAAAGGCTTTTTCACTTGACAGAATACCTTCATAATTTTATTGAAACATAGCATTGTAATTAGCATGTGATTGGCTTGTTTTCTTACAATTAACACAGAAATACTTTTTTTCTGACAAAAACTAAAAGCAACTAAAAAATTTTGAATTTCCCTTATAAATGTTACCTTTATAAATTAAGAGTTATAACAGAGTAGGTGTTTCCAATTGTTCTCTTTCATAATATAACACTGTGATTTTGTACTGTAAAATTTTTATTACATGTTACGACTTGCTTGCTTTCTTAAAATTATGATTTTGCTTTCCTGCTAGACTGTGATCAACATGTCCATTTTATTCACTAGTACACAGCTGACATCCAGCACAACGCATGGCACATTTTAGCAGGCTCAGTAAGTACTTGTTAAATGAGTGATAGCTTGATATATAATGACTCTTTTCTTCTCCTCATTCCAGCTACACCTTCCTTCTTCCTATGTTTCCTCTTTAATTTTTCCTAGTCTACCTATCTTGAACAATGTCCTTCTCTCTGTCCTTTTTTCTGTTCTCGAATTGTCTTGCTATTTTTCTCCTTCAAAATCTCTTTCTTTCCCCCTGTGTGTTTCTTTCTTAAACTCACATTCTCCTGCTCTTTCCCCTTATAAAACCATGATATATAATAGACATTTCTTATTGGTTGCATGATTAAATGTTTCCCCCTTATTAATTATGTAAAGAATAAGATAATTGCAATATGTTCAACCATTTTTCCTCTTAAAAAAAAGAAATATTCTTTCTAGAGTGTGAGCTATATTTTTATTTTTTGTGGAGTGTGTGTGTGTGTGTGTGTGTGTGTGTGTGTGTGTGTGTGTGTCTGGAAGCCTAGATTTTAAAAAATGCTGACCTACAGCAGCGTAGAATAAGAAATATAATTCAAAAGGATGTAACTCTTACTCAATTAACCAAAAACAAAACAAGTTTTAAATTCTTCAGTTAAAATTGTATTCTAAATTATCAGTAATGTAAACATCAAACTTTGTTCTGTATTATTCCTATAATTGATTGTTAGAAAAGTATTACTAAGTTTAACTTAAATTTGGAAATTTTTTTGTCCCTACTCCTTCTTTTTTTTAATTTTAAAATATTAAGGGGGTACAAATGTTTTTGGTTACATGGATCACTTGTAATGCTTGAGTCACAGCTATAAGTGTGCCCATCACCCAAGTAGTGTTCATTGTACTTGTTATGCAGGTTTTTGCCCATCCTCGCCTTCCCCCTCCCTCCTGCTTGATTTCCACTGAGTTTTACTTCCCTCCATGCGTGTGTCTGCTCATCAGTTAGTTCCAATGTGATAGCGAGTACGTGCGGTGTTTCTTTTTTCATTCCTTAGATAGTCTACTTAGGACAATGGTCTCCATTTCCATGCAAACTGTTGCAAAGATATTAATTCATCCTTTTACATGGCTTAGTAATACTCAATGGTATACATATACCATATTTTGTTAATCTATTCGTGAATTGATGGACACTTAGATTGATTCATCATCTTTGCAATTATGAATTGTGCTGCAATAAGCATTCAAGTGCAAGGGTCTTTTTGATAAAATGACTTCTTTTCCTTTCTGTAGATACCCAGTAGTGGGATTCCTGGATCAAATGGTAGATCTACTTTAGTTCTTTGAGGATTTCCATATTATTTTCCATAGAGGTTATACTAATTTGCAGTCCCACCAACAGTGTAAAAGTGTTCCTTTCTCCCTGCATCCATGCTAGCATCTATTGTTTTGGGGCTTTTTAATAAAAAACATTCTAACTGGGGTAAAGTGATATCTAATTGTGGTTTTGATTTGCATTTCCCTGATGATTAGTGACATTGAGCATTTTTTTTTCGTATGATTATTGGCCATTTGTCTATCTTCTTTTGAAAAGCTTCTGTCCATGTCTTTTGCCCACTTTCTAATGGAGTTGTTTGGTTTTTTTCCTGCTGATTTGTTTGTTCTTTGTAGATTCTGGATATTAGCCTTTGGTCGCATGTATAGCTTATGGATGCTTTCTCTCATTTTGTATGTTGTCTATTTGCTCTGTTGATTATTTCCTTCGCTGTGAAGAAGCTTTTTAATTTTATCAAATCCCATTTATTTATTTATTTATTTATTTATTTATTTTGTGTTGCTATGATTGTCATTGGGGTCTTCATAAATTCTTGGCCCAGGCCAAAATCTTGAAAAGTTGTTCCTGGGTTTTCTTCTAGAATTCTTATGGCTTCGTGCCTTAGATTTAAGTGTTTTATCCATCTCAAATTACTTTTTGAGAATGGTGAGAGATATGGATCATGTTTCATTCTTCTGCTGTGGCTATCCAATTTTCCCAGCACCATCTATTGAATAAGACTTCCCAGAAACTTTTTTATTTAGAATATTTTTAGTTAAATGCTATTTAAATTTGTGCAACTGCAAATTAGCTTAAAATTTCTTATTCTTACAGTCCTTATTCACTAATATAACTGAAATAAGCACATTAATTAATAGCAAATAAATTTAAAAATCAGTAAAATTTAAAGTCATTAATTTAATGTTTTGAATCATCATTTTAATCAAAATATAATGCTGATAATTTTTGAATTATAGTATATGTATTTTATATTTGATTATTTATTCTTTCTATTTGAAATAAAATATATCACATATGCATCCATATGTATGCATGCAGATATACATATTAGAGCCATAATTATTATCATTTGATGTTTTTCTGTTACTTTGAAATTACTTCCCTTTCTAAACAATGTGCTTATTTTTAATCACTACTTTATAACTTTGAAGGACCAATATTTTTAGCTGAATATCCCCTAAATAAAATTTTATATATGAATTATACAAATACACACACATGCACATGCTCTCTTACTATTTAGTACTACTATATAATTATTTCACTTGGTAATAAAAAGACCACATTAATAGAATACTTTACCCAAATGTTATTAGTTTACTGACTATGATGGCATATGTATTTTTCACTTTTGTTTTTAATTTAGCATGCCTATCCTACTTTGCACATTCTCATCAGTGAAATCACTACCTTTTCTTCTTATGTGAGCCACAGTAAAACCATAATAAATAGTATTTTGTATAGTATCATTTTCATTTGCTTAACACTCAAAATACAATGAATTCTAGAATCACATGTTTATAGTTGGTTGTAAAGAGTTCATCTTATTGATTCAAAATATGCTGCTAATTTAAAGCATGCAGATAAATATCTGAGTTTCTCAGTCATAAAAATCTCATTCGTTTGAGAAATCATATTTTAAATACCTATATAATTTAGATAATATATCATATCCTTATCAAGTCAGTATTCATCATTCCTTTTACAGTTGTAAAAATCAAGGTTCAAAGACACAAAATACATTGACCATATTAGATGCATATAATCAGCAAGGCAAGCAAAGATACAATTCTATCTGATTCCAAAATCTATGTCATCTTAATTTGGTTAGTTTCTCCTGTTATCTGTTTTATTATATGACCAACATTTTTTCTTTTTTATTACGTACATAATTTACTTCACTATTATACAGCAACCACCCTAAATATGGAAATATTATTTCATAAGGATGAAGTACAGAGTTCAGAAATGGGACTGCACAAATATAGCCAATTAATTTTTGACAAAGGCACAAAGGTAATTCAGTGGATAGATGTCTTTTCAACAAATGGTGCTGGAACAATGCTATATGCTTAAGAAAAATAATGAAGCCAAATGAATACCTTATACCTTAAAGGATTGTCTGAGGTCAATAGTTACCTCAGTCAGCTTTTTGTTTCTAACTTTTTTTTTTTTAATTTTTTACTCCCACAGACATACATTAAGAGTGAGATTTTTAAGTCTTCGTGATAGTTAACGGATGGACGGGGGACAAAAGCAATAACAGAACATTGTGAAGATTAGTTCTAAAGACTTTCATAAAGTGTTGAAAGTATATTTCTGAATGTGTTACTAAGAGAAATGAAAAGTCACGTTAAAGCATAAGTTGAGTCTTTGCTGTGATTAGCTTCTCAGGGAGAGGAAATGTCACACCTCTATCTCTGTTTTAGTCAGTCTTGGTTTTAGCACAAGGCAGATATATTCATTCTCTAGAAATAGTAACATTTGGAGTTTTTCCTGTAGTTAAAGAGCTATTTCTAAAAAAAAATCTTTTATAATGAATTTTAACAGATAGAGTAATAGAGTATGCATGTTGTTTGTGTGTGTGCGTGCATGTGTAGGCACATGTGTTCATATACATCCATGAATTTCATGAGAAAGAGAACTAATTTCATTTTATTTATGTTTACCACTTGGAAATTTCTCCAAATTCTATCTTTCACAAAGGGATATTCAAAGTGCCAATGCATGTACATTTTCACAAAAGTAAAAGTAAGTTACTAAAGAGAAAACCTATGACCCTCCCTTTCTGTTTCTTTTTTGGTAAAACATTTTTATTCTTAGAGAATGCCTGTTGTTTTCTTCACGGGTGTCTACAATTCAAAAAGCCTTTATAAACCATCTTATTTAATGTCCACCTGCTGATAGTTTTAACGCCAATATCTCTAATCTAGAAGGGAAAAATCATCCCCACTTAAAAGTCTTCACTGTATACAGTGTTTATTTACAATATACTCACAGCCATCATTACTTTATATAAAAGGAGAAAGTGTTATCTCCTTTTTTATAAAGTAGTAGTTACATATATACCCTGAAATCTAATCCAGCAAAGGTTAATTCTCACTCTTTCAAATTCCAAAGCTAGTTTGCACCTCTGCAGGGTAATTTTACCCTTGCTGTAACTCAGGAATCCAGGCTACCTCTATTTTGCAGTAGTTTCATCTCAATTTGTAGCTGCCATGACTGAAGTGGCAGTGAAAAAAATAGTGTGGGAAACTTCCACCAGTTTCTAACTGCCTCCCACCAAAAGTGATGCATTTCACTTCCTTTTATAGCCAATAAACCAGAGTTAGTCACGTGGTTCCAATCTTCCCTCCTGGAAAGCTTGGAAGCCTTCCCAACTTCAGGAAGGAGAGAAGAGCCTGATATACTGAACACTGCGGTTGCTACTACACTGTGTATTAGCTGTGGGATCATGAACACTTCCATCAACCTCATTACATTGTCCCACCTTAAAATTTGGGATAACAAGGTTGACCTCAGAAAGTTACTGTGAATAATAAATAGGACAGCTTAAGTTGTCATATAACATCACATAACACATAGTATAGAAAATGGGAAATGTTAGTTTTTTGTTTTTCAAAAAGACTCATAATTTTTTTATCTTGATAATGAGTTATCTCCCTTGGCTATATGTTTAATGCATTTACTAGAAATTTTCAAGTTTCACTTTCACTCTGTGCTGTGTTCCCAAATCTTTCATAATAGAAAGGGAAGATCATCCAGGGAAAACAAGAAATGTAATATGAAATGCAATAAGTCTTTTTGGAATATCTGTTGATACAAACATGTTTGACTATCTGGTCACGATACACTCACTTGGTAAATGAACTGTACATGAGCAAAAACTCTCTCTCCCCCCTTAGAGCCCTGGCTGGCTATGAGAATTAAATTGGTCTAAGACAAACTAACAAGAGAAAAGCACACAAATCTAATATAAGATTTACATGGCACAGGAGGCCTGGTAATGAAACAAAAACCCTAAGATTTGGCAAAATCGACGTGCTTTTGTAGTTGAACAGAGGCAAGTGTGGAAAAGTGACTAAATTATGTGGAGAGTCTAAAGGAAGATACAAATTAGTTTAACAAGGTCTATTTTTACAGCTTCTCTCAGCTACGACTCCCTGTCAAAGAATTTTCCTTTTCTTCTGGTACAAGAAAGAAATGCTGGTTTTTATGACCTGTTTTCAAGAAGGAAAGGGAAGATTAGAATGCCTTCATGCGTCTACTGTTTTTCTAAGTTCCCTTTAGATCAAAATAATTCTTACGTCAAGGTGGCATATTTGGGGTGGCGTATTCTGCCACACTTTAGAATTAATATAAAAATGAATATAACATTTTAATATATAAAAATTCAGTCCATTGTCTCATAGGATAGTCTTTAAATTTGATTTAGTATTAAGAAATTCTATAAGCCTGAAACATTTGTGTTGGGCAGATGGGAAGAGGGGGAGGAGATGGGTAAATTCACACCTAATGGGTGTGGTGTGCACCGTCTGGGGGATGGACATGCTTTAAGCTCTGATTCGGGCTGGGCAAAAGCAATATACGTAATCTAAACATTTGTACCCTCATAATATGCTGAAATAAAAAAAATTAACAAATAAATGAAATAAAATATGAAGTGATATCAGGAGTAATGTGGGCAATTATTTTGGAGAAATAAATTGAATTAAATGTGTATAATGAGTATTCATGTAAATATTACAATGAAAATCTGTTTTTAGCCAGAGGGTGAGTTACAACTGTTCCCAGGAACATTTAAGTATGTATTCTTATTTTATAGGCTTCTGTGGGATGTCCTTAGTCTTTATATTAAACTACTGGTTTTTGCTCTTTTGACAAGAAAATGTTGTGTATGTTTTTAACTGTCTAAAAGTTGTTTCAAAATAGTATTCAATACGACAGTGTTGCCTGATTAATGTTCCTCATTGAACTGACAGTTAATCAGATTGCATTTGTTTTTTTTACTATGGACATGCTAGAAAGAAAAGAAACATTAAAAATGTCATTTTAATTTGTGAGACAAAGTTCTGACCAATGTTATGCCTGACTTAGACACAGCGGAAACTGGGAGAATTTTAGTCCTATATGTCGAGGATATTGCAGAGCCTTCTGATCAGCATTTGGTTTGAATGCAGAATCTAATTTGATGTCATGTGTGTGTGTGTGTGTGTGTGTGTGTGTGTGATTTCCTCTAAAATAGAAAAAAGTGAAGATGGCATACTAGATTTGTCAGATTTTCATTTCCCAATTTTCCTATTCTTACCCCAACCCAACTGCCCCCCGCTATGTACTATGCACGCTGGTTTTCTTCTACAATTTTGTTTTCTATTGTTCCTCTTTCGCCATAAAATTTTCTTGCCTTATTTATGGTACTTGGACAGGTAGAACTTGTCTCAGTGTTAGTTTGGACATATATTAAATATATTGCAAGTTCCAAAATGATCTGTTGTTCTCAAATAATTTTAACCACTTTGATGAAAGATTAACACTTGTGTTGAGGTTAAGACAAGGTAAAGAATGAGCAAAGTCTGATGCAGACAGATTGCCTTTTAACTGTAGTATTACATTTTCAGGGGTCCAAGTTTCTTGTAAGCACTGTGTATCTCCAACAGATAAAAATCTCCTTTGAGAACTGTCAGCATGTTTCTAGATCTCTAACGCAGTTTTCACAATGTTTCTGTCCAAATAAAATTTGTATCCATTTTGAAAAGGAACGTTCCTTGCTGAAGCAATATAGTTCCCAACCTAGAATTGGAAATCTGCATTTTATAACATCTATTAAATATAACTTAACAAAATGGATTTTTCTTTTTCAAAACTGAAAGCTTAATTCCTCCTTATCTGAGTCACACACAAATGTTAGCTTCCTAGATGGCAGTTGAGCTAATTTGTTTGTTGGTGTATACATTTGTTTCCTTGACTCTTTCAAGTCATTTTAGATGACCAACTAGGCAAATTTTTTCTTCTGAATCACTGAGTATATTTCCAAAAAGTCTTTAACAAGATTTACTGACATTCCATGTTCTTTTGCCAAACCTATTGGTGTTACTATCATATTCATGCTACTCCTAGATAACATTAAGAAGCATTTTTGTTTAACTCACAATTAAAATTAAAGGTGAAGTGACGTGCAATTTGAATAAGTTTCCAACTTTTTTCTTTTTAGGTATGTAAGATTTTAAGATAAAATAATTTCTTTAATGAAGATAAAATATATTTATTGATAGCGAACCAAGGGAAAACTCAACAGTTGAATGATTTTTTTAATAATAAGCATTGACGATGTCTAGTGTAAGATTTTAGCTCAATATTATGTGCTATGGTTTGAATGCTTTTCCCCTCTGAAACTGATATTGAAACTTCCCCAGTGTGAACGTATTGAGGGGTGAGGTCTTTAAGAGGTAATTAGGTCATGAAGATAGATTAATGGATTACTGTGGGAGTGGTACTGGTTTCTTTATAAGCAAAAGAAGAGACCTGAGCTGGCGTATTCATCTCCCCTTGTCATGTAATGCCCTGTGCCACATCAGGACTCCGCAGAGTCCCCACCAGCAAGAAGGCCTTCACCAGATGTGACCCCTTGACCTTGGTCTTCCCAACTTCCAGAACTATAAGAAATTTCTTTTATAGGCATGTGTATATATATGTATAAATTACCCAGTCTCAGGTATTCAGTTAAAGGAGCAGAAAATGGACTAAGACATTAGGTTTCAAATTTATGTAGTATAAGCTTCCAGAAGATAAATTACTCATTAGCTTTTAATCGAGACAATCCTGCACTTTTTCTATGCTTCCAGAAACTGTAAGGTACTTTATTTAAATGATGAATAAGGTTATAAAGAAAAAACATAGTCTCTTCGTAGTCAGATAATATCAAATTTAAAAAAAAAAAATATTAGCCTGTATGCCCAGTCAATGTGGGGAGGAACATAACCCTGTCAAATTTTAGTACAATTTTAATTTTAACACTCTTTTTGGAGTGGGAAATACAGGTAATACAATTGAGAAAGAATGCAACATTCGAAACCCATTAACACAAGGAATACACAGACGTCAGAAATGCTGGTCAATTCTCATGGTACCTATGTTTTGTACAGAAATTTTAAGTTGTTAAATAGAAACATAAGAGCATAGAGTTTGGATATCAGACTGAGCCCAACTGTTTACTGCCTCCCCTTCTTTCTCATTAGGTGTAAGAAATCCTGAAGTCCTGTAGAAATTATACATGGCATATATTAAAGTATACTGCGCTCTATATCCTTCTCTTTGTTTTCTGTTGGGTCTTCATTACTTCTTGCTTGCACTGGTGGTCCCACCCTCTGGTTCCTTGTCTCAGATCCATTTGTCAAGGCCACCAGAGTGACCTATTTAAAAATTACATTTTAACATGCATTTTCTGTGCTTAAAGTCTTTTTCTGGATCCCCACCTTCTAGAATCCATAGTCTAAATATATCACAGTGCAAATAGCCATACTATAGAACCCTCCCTATTATCCATGTCAGAAGATTCTCCCATATTTGGTCATTTGTCCTTTATACTCCATGCTTCAACAGCCCCAAATGGCTTGCTACTTCCTGAATATATCCAGACAAGATACTGCTTCTCTTCTCCATGGCTTTGTTAAGGCTGCCCTCCACTGTTCTCTGACATTCTGACTTCCCCATTTGTTAGGTTTTTTCCCTTGACTCTTCCTTTAATATTCAGTTCCAGTGTTAACATTTCAGTCAGCTCTTTGTGATTTGTGCTTCTCCAAATCAGGTTAACTTACTATGCCTCCTAAATACTTCCATAATGTCCTGTGCATTTATTGTTGCTTGCTGCAATTGGCATTTGCCTTAAAATTGTGTTCCTGTGATTTCCTTTACTGCTAGGTTGATGGTTCCTTGAGGTCAGAAACTGCCTTAATTATCTCATTTTTAATTATTACATTCTATTGTCAATTGATATAACTAAAACAAATCCTTAATAAGCTGGACCCTAACCTCCGTCACGTGAAAAGAAATGTACTTATACTTTCAGCATCACTATTCATTTAAATGCACACTCTTTTTATCACAGGAAAGTATATTCTCAAAATGTATTTTCCTAAATATTAGAAACATTTGCTGGTGTATTTAACGCAGACAAAGTTAAATATCCAAAAGGTTTTCTGCTCCTAGCATAAGGCTTCTGTCCTAAGAAAGCTGTTTATTAGAGCTGTTACCTCCAATAGTCAGTATGCAGGAAGTCACTTAAAACCAGGGTACACCAGTCATAATTTCCATGGAAGCAGAAATTAACCCTTAACAACCTCCTACCTGGTTCACATCTAGCACAACCCCCATCAGAGACAATAATTGAGACAAATTACTATTCTAAGAGACAAGTAGAAATAAGAGCAGCTATTGTCATAGTCATTCCCTATACTACTGCCAATTTTTTGGGTGACATGTATTTTATATCAAAAGAACCATAGCTCTTTGCAGAAATGTGTGATTTCTTATCTGAAAGTGTCTTCTTTGTTTGAGCTGCTATAATAAAAATGCCATAAACTGGGTGGCTGACAAAAAACAGAAATTCATTTTTTACAGTTCTGGAGGCAGGGAAGTCCAAGATCAACATGCTGGAAGGTTTGGTGTCAGGTGAAGGACACTTCCTTCACAGATGGACACCTTCCTACCGTAACTTCATGTGGTGGAAGGGGCAATCATGCTCCCTTGGGCTTCTTTCATAATGTCCCTAATCCCACTCATGAAGTCACTAACCTCATGACCTAATCACCCCTCAAAGGCCCTATCTTTTAATTCCATTACTTTGGAGGTTAAAATTTCAACATATACATTTGGAGAAATAAAACATTCAGTCCACTGCAAGTGCAAAATGAGCGTGGGACATCTGGTAGTCAGTATCCACGATGGTGCCTAATGGTCTGTCTAGTGTTCATGCCCCACCACATTAAATAGGGCTGGCCCACATGACCAATAGAATATAATGACACTGTGTGACAACGAAGGCTAGTTTATAAAAAACATTGCATCTTCTGCCTTGTTTTTTAGTAGCTCTCACTCCAACTGCAATGTTGTGAGGACATTAAATAACCCTGTGGAAGCCACATGGGGGAGGAAGAGAGGCAGGCTGTCACCACCACCAAGCATGAACTTCCAGCCATGTGAATGAGCCCCCTTGAAAGCGGCCCCAGTCAAACCTGTCAACTACTGTCATTCCTGCTGACATTTTGATTGCAATCTCATGAGAGAAATCCCCATTTAAGCCTTTCCCAAATTTTTTACCCACAGAAACCATGATAGCTGGTACATATTTACTATTATTTTAACGCCATTAAGTTTTGGTGTAATTTAACTGTCAGTTACAGATAACTACAGCAATTATATAGGGTCAGTCATATAACTGAGTTGACTAACAAGACTCCACAGAAAATACTAAAGTAATGCAATAACAAAGGCTAAAGATTTTTTACATCTGGAAAAACAAAACATCGATAATCATCAGAGAGGGCTGAAACTGCCTGGTGCTACAACCATGCTTTTTCTTGGTTGCGTACGGCATGCTTTGTCTTGAGATCATTGACCACCTCGGACCAACTAAATTAGAAACATTGGAAGTAGAGCTCATCAATTTGTGTTTTACCAACTCCCTGTGATTCTGATGCGTGCAAGAGTTTAAGAATTACTGCTCTTTTTGATCAGCTCCCTCTTGGAGTTATGGAATCACTGACGTAATAAGTGTAATAACCTTAAACGGGGTTCGGTGCGTTTCATTAGGGTCGCAGACAAGAATCTAGGAGTCTCAGGTATAAGTTTCATTAAAGGGAACAAAATAGTCAGCAAGTTGCTTGGGGTCTTTTCAACTGCCATGATGTTCACATGGGCTACATTTTAACTGACTGTGGCAATCAGACTACATGAATTGCCATAATAAGGTCCACTGAAGGTCAACACCTGGAGAATGCTTTGCAGTCATTGTGAAAGTCTCCCTTCTATTGTGACCTCCTTTTCTGCAGAAGTGTGGACTACAGGTCATCACCATACTTCACTTCAGTACAATAATTCCAGGAGGGGGCACTGTGCCTAAATAAAGGAAATCTGAGGAAAGGAACCCATGGAGACTATGCCTTATAAAATTACCTTAACCACTCTCACAGATACACACAACTCAAAACAAGGTGACCATGAATTATAAACCAGAGATTCAAACACGCGAATTATTAACCACATCACAACTGCCACCCAAAGTAGGTAAGGCTGATTCTTTGGAAAAATATATTTGTCACTTAAAACCATAAAGTCTAAAAGGAAAACACTAAGTTTTTACTGAGTTACGGCAACTTTCACCTGAAAGATAAAATATCATGAAGACAAAGAAAAATTAACCTCTGGCCTCCTGGTATGAACTGTAAAACCACTTCATGATATAGATAGATTATGAAGTTGATATAGATTTACCTTGTTTACAGTTGTAATCTGCTGCTTTCTCCCAGGAAAGCTCTTTTACCCAGGCTCTCAACATATCTATTTCCTTTGAGCATCTCTCATAGTGATGGTGAAAAATTATAACCTCTGTAGAGATTATATACTCCCAAAGACAATATACTTATTAATGGGCAGATCTGTCCATACACATAAAAGGTAATCATAAGTGAAACCAGCCTACTCCATAATCAATAAAAGTAATGATTCTAGGAAAGTGGTACAGCAATCGAGTGGACGGGTGTACTGCTGTTGCCCTGTTTTGTGAGGTTGGATGCCTTCCCTCCCAATCTCATAGTAGAAACTCTCTATTCCATCCATCCTTCCATCCACTCATCCATATATGTATTCAGAATCATTCATTGAGTTTTGCTATATGATATTTGAGGCACTAGGAATTCATTTGTTATTTTAAACAATGACAATCCTCTGCAAGTTTGGACCACTAGAAGATACTGATGCCTCCTCATGTGAAGGCCTAATTTTTAGGAATGCAGTTAGGATTCTTGATAATACTAATATTGAAAACAATAATTACCATAACCTTGAAGAAGACAATGAATATTAAAATTGTGTTTTTTAACCTCATTCCAAATTTTGCCTTTTGATTTCCATATCATATTATATTTTGATAGTATCTGAATATTTATAAAAATGATATATAAATTTCATAAACTTGATTTTGTTCAAAAAATCTTTCTAAGTTTTTATAAGAATTGAGCAGGTCTTTTAGGATCATTTTTAGCTTTCTTATTTGACTTCACTTTATGCTATTATTTAATTATTTTTGCAAGGCTGAGCAATCTTTTTTTTTTTATTTCAGCATATTATGGGGGTACAGATGTTTAGGTTACGTATGTTGCCCTTCCTGCCCCCTCGCCTCCCAAGTCCGAGCTTCAAGCGTGCCCATCCCCCGGGTGGTTCACATCGCACTCATTGTTTGTGCATATGCACGTTCCCCTCCTTCCCCCTTCCCCCTCCCCCCTGCCCGACATCCAATAAATGTTATTCTTATATGTGCAAGTAACTGTTGATCAGTTAATACCAACTCACACTGGGTTACAGATTTAAACCTAAGGAGTGAAACTATTAGAATTCTAGAAGAAAATGTTGGAAATACTCTTCTAGACATTGGCCTAGGCAAAGAATTTATGAAGAAGACCCCAAAGGCAATCACAGCAACAACCAAAATAAATAAACAGGACTGGATCAAATTAAAAAGCTTCTGCACAGCCAAAGAAACTGTCACAAGAGCAAACAGACAACCTACAGAATGGGAGAAAATTTTCGTGTACTACAAATCCGATAGAGGGCTGATAACTAGAATCTATTTAGAACTCAGGAAAATCAACAAGAAAAAATCAAACAACCCTATCAAAAAGTGGGCAAAGAACATGAACAGAAACTTTTCAAAAGAAGACAGAATAATGGCCAAAAGACATATGAAAAAATGCTCAACATCTCTAATCATCAGGGAAATGCAAACCAAAACCACAATGAGATATCACTTATCTCCAATGAGACTGGGCCTTTATCAAAAAGTCCCAAAACAATAAATGTTGGTTGGCGTGGATGCGGAGAAATAGGAACACTTATACACTGCTGGTGGGACTGCAAACTAAGCAATCTTAATGTATACATTTGTCTCGGTTGTGGTAATTCTTGATGTTCATTTAGTTATTTAATTTACCATTAGTGCATGAATATCACATTGACCTGGACCTATTTAATATTATCATTCCCTATCATTGTCTCATATATTACCTTTTTCTTTTTCTTACCTAGACCATTTGTCATTACTTAAAAGAGTGACATGTATTTACTGTTTTATTACTTGTAAACTTAATAACTTTATTATGTATATGACACATTGATTTATTACAAATTCTTTTCAGGAAACCAATTTATGTTGTATACATTCTTTAGCCCAACAATATAGATTTCGCCCTTAAAAATTCAACCGAATTTAAAAGACACAAACAGAATTTTTTCAAAAGAAGTTAGACAAATGGCCAAAAAACAAAAGATGTTCAGTATCACTAGTCATCAGGGAAATGCAAATCAAAACCACAATGGGGTATCACCTCACTCCTGTAAGAATGGCCATCAAAAGTCAAAAAACAACAGATGCCCATGTGAATGCAGAGAAAAAGGCACACCTATGCACCATTGGTGAAACTGCAAACTAGCACAACCTCCATGGAAAACAATATGGAGATTCCTCAAAGAGCCAAAAGTAGGCCTACCATTCTATCCAGCAATTCCACCACTGGGTATCTACCCCAAGGAAAAGAAATCATTCTGTCAAAAAGGCACCTGCACTCAAATGTCTGTCTCAGCACAATTCATAATTGCAAAGATATGGAAATCAACCCAAGTGCCCATCAACACATGAGTGAATAAAGAAAATGTGGCACATACATACTTTGGAGCACCATTCAGCCATAAAAAGAAATAAAGTGATGTCATCCACAGCAACTTGGATGGAACTAGAGACCATCACCCCAAGTGAAGCATCCAAGGAATGCAAAAACAAACACCATATGTTCTCACCAATAAGTGGGAGAAGGGTGAACACAGGCACAAAAGGATGTAAATGACATTGGAAACTAAGAAAGTGGTGGGGGAATGAGGGACAAAAAATTTACTCATTGGGTACAAAAGACACTGTACTGGTGGCAGGCACACTGAAAGGTCTGAACTCAGCATTACAGCATGTAACCATGTAACAAAAACTTTTGTAACCCACAATATTTGAAATTAAAAAGGTTCATTTAATTTAAAAAGAAAATAACTTAAAAAGTAAAACATGGTTCAGTCTAACAAACATTTATTGAAAACTATGATATATAATGTACTATAGATGGAAATATGAATGTCCCGAGTTTTTTTCCCTGATAATCTTGGTGGGGAGATGGATATTTAAAAAGGACTTTTAAAGCACAGTGTTGTCCATGAGAAGTAACATCTGCAGAGATGTTAAAGCTAATGGATTCAGGAGCCGGACTAACTGAGTTTGAATTTCTAAGCTTTGTAAATGACTATTTGTATGGTCTTCGGTGAGTGAATTAACCTTTTTGTATTTCTATTTCATTACATACAAAGGGCTAAAAATATTGACTACTTCATACAGTTATTGTCTGGATTGCATAATTAGTGCATATAACTTGCTTAACCCAGAGCTTTTTATGACTAGAATACAGTTTTCTGAGAATAGAGAACGGTACTGTCTTGTTTACTTCTAATGCCACCAATGTCTAGTCTTGTCCTGGCACATACTAGATGCTAAAGGTACATATGTTTAATAAAGCATTGAATATTTCCTGGTTGCCTGTCTTCTTTTATTATTTTATTTATATGTATTTTTAGAGACAAAGTCTTGCTCCAGACTGGAGTGCAGGGGCCCAATCATTACTCACCATAACCTCTCGAAATCCTGGGCTCAGGTGATCCTCCAACTTCAGCCACCTGAGCAGCCGGGACTACAGCCCCACTTCACAAGACCTAGCTAATTTTTTATATTTTCTAGGGATGGGGTCTTGCTATGTTGTCCAGGCTTATCTTAACTCCTGGCCTCAAGTAATCCTCCCTGTCTGGGCCTCCCAAAGTGCCAGCATTACAGGTGTGAGCTGCCATGCCTGGCCCCTGGCTTCGCTTCTGATGATAGTTTTCTTTTCCCTAATTTAGCCTAAAGGAGCATCTCATTTAATTATTCCTCTTCCAACTAAAACATACTTCACTGTCTTAAGGATCCCAGTAATCAATATATACACATTTAACCTCAAAGCAAAATCCTTATTTCTGCAAAGAATATATTAAGTCGGGACGCACTTTATCAGTTTGTGCTTATTTTATTTTAGTAGAGTTTGCTAGCTATGTTTTTAAACAAGACCAGTTTGGAATATACACTGACAATGCATTTATTTAACAACCAGTTAATATAATCATTTAAAATGTTTGTTGATTCCGAGCATATTTTTAATCAATTTGTGAGATCAAGCCCAATTTGTGTCTTAATACTTTGAACCAAAATTGAACCATAACAATTGTGAATGTCTAGGATGTTTTAAATAAAAAGATTAAAAGCATGTGGCCATCATATTACCTATCATAATCTTTCAATAAATTTCCTATTATATAAATATAAATTATCACCATTGCAATATACTTAATGAGGATGTTCCCCCAAAATTCATATTTCCAAGCCGATGGTGTTGAGAGTGGGGTCTTTGGAAGGTGATGAGATCAAGATGGTAGAGCTTTCATGATTGGCATTAGTGCCCTTATAAATGAGACCCCAGAAAGCTAGCTATCCCCTTGCACCATGTGAGGTCACAGTGAGAAGGCACCTTCCATGAACCAGAACGTGGGCCCTCCCTGAAAAACAAATCACCTGATATTAGACTCTGCAGACTCACAGAATTGTGAGAAATAAATTTATCTTGTTTATAAGCAGCCTAGCTTCTGGAATTTCATTATAGCTTCCGGAAAGAATTAAGACTATTATACAAACACTGCATGTTCTCGCTGATAAGTGGGAGATACAAAATGGTTATACATGGTCATATAATGGTGTAAAGGACATTGGAAACTAAGAAGAAGGGAGGGCGAGAAGGGAGTGAGGGATAAAAACTAAAAACATACCTGTCAGGTACAATGTACACTATTCTGGTGACAGGAACACTGAAAGCCCTGATTTGGTGTTACAGTAATACAATTCACCCATGCAACAAAAACACTTTTAGCCCCTTAACATTTTGAAATAAAAAAGATTACTAGATAAAATTCATGAATGCTGTATCTGGCTGACATTCTTTTGACATTAAAACAATTGTTCATTACATTAAAGCTCGAATATGATTCTTCTGGATTGCAAGCTTAACAATAGTCTCGTAAGTTTTATAGATGAGAATATTCACTGGCATGTTCTCATTAAAGTACAAGACTCAATTTTTCATTCAACAAATTTAGATTGAGTAATTGTATTATGCCAAGCCTTGAAGTCAGCTTGTTTAAAAAAATAAACAAGTAATTATGATGTCAAAAGTTTCATCTAAGACAATATTTTATAAAATGTTGAGTTTTATTGGTCCACAATTGCAGGGAATTCAATTATATAAAAGATGAAAAAGAGAAATTATCAGAAAATGTTGACATACCAATATAAACTTCTATTTTAATCACAATTCAAATAATAATCCAATAATCTACGTACACTTTTCATTTTCTATATATGATCTAAAGTGTAGTCCAAACGATAAAATTTGGAAAACATGTGAGCTAACTCATATAATTATGTACATATCTCCTTTCATTTTATACTATTGGATCATTTTAGAAGAAACTAATGAAAACACTTCTACAAAATATGTCTTTGTTTTCATCTTTTCTGTTCCACTTTGATTTCTGATCTCCTCATTTCAGGCTTGGACATGAAGAGTAGTCTCTTCAACAAAAGTTGTTTGGTCAGCTGGATATCCACATGCAAAAGAATGAAATTGACCCCTTGTCTTACACTGTATACAAAAATAAACTCATTACCAGTTAAAGACTTAAACATAAGACTTGAAACTATAAAAGTCCCGGAAGAAAATATAGAGGAAAGTCTTCCTAACATTGGACTTGGCAATGGTTTCTTGGACATGACACCAAAAGCACAGGCAACATGAAGACTTACAGATAAATGAGACAGCATCAAATGAAAAGGCTTCTGTGCAGCATAGGAAATAACCAGCAGAGTGAAAAAGGGACCCATGAAGTGGGAGAAAATATTTGTATATCATGTATTTGATAATGGAAGATAGTATTCTAAATTCCTGAGGAACTCCTATGACACAATAACAAAAGAAGCAACCCAATTAAAATATATGAAAAGGACTTGACTGGACATTTTTCAAAAAAAGCCATATGAATGGCCAATAGATATATGAAAAAATGTTCAAAATCACTAATCATCAGGGAAATTGAAATCAAAATCAAAATGAGATATCACCTCACAACCGTTAGGATGGCCACTATCAAATAAACAGAAAATAACCAGTGTAGATGAGGATCAGAGGAATTGAAACCTTTGCACACTTTTGGTGGGGATGTGATATGGTGCATCCACTATAGAAAACAGTATGGTGCTTCCTCAAAAAATTAAAAATATGTACTGTATCAATCCAGCAATCTCACTCCCAGGCATTCATCCAAAATTATTGAAATAAGATCTCACAGCGATATTTCCACTCCCATGTTCATGGCAGCATTGTTCACAATAGCCCAGAGATGGAAACAATCGAAGTGTTGATTCGTGGGTGACTGGATAAAGAAAGTATGATGTGAATGCACACAATGGAATGTTAGTCAGCCTTGAAGAAAATAATCCTGTCATATGCTACAACACAAATGAATCTTGAGAAAATTATTCTGACTGAAATAAGCCAGTCACAGAAGAATTACTGCATGATTCCACTCATATGTGGTATCTAAAGCAGCGAAACTCTTAGAAGCAGATACAGAATGGTGGTTGTAGGAGCACACAGTTAACAACGCTGTACTATAAACATAACAAATTACTGAGAAGTTAGATATCATAATATATTTGTTTACCATAATAAGAAAAGAAAAGGAAAAGATGGAAATACGATTTGGGGGAATAAATGAACTATATCCACCTCAATAAATGAAATAAATATGTGGATATCAAACAAAAAGTAAATATACAAATAATATAAATTATTCCCATAAAGCAATAAGAATTAAATTAGAAAGCAGGGTCAGAAAAATAGGAAAAAATATAAGGAACATATTATGTTTTAGTATAACACTTTTGAAAACCAGAATATTTTTTTTCTTTTTTTTTAAAGATGATGTGACTTTGTTTATATAAAGAGGCAGTACAGCAAAACTGAAATAACATAACCTTTGGGGTTAAAGGCCATCTGACTTGGTTACAGTTTATTATTTTACCCCGTATTAACTGTATAACTTCTCCCTAGTAACTTACTCTCAGTTTCAATCTTCTTAGCTGTAAAATTGGGGTATAATACTCAGCTCATAGAATTGTAGTAAGAATTAAATGAAAAAGCCATTAAAATTATGTTAATCTCAAAGCAAATGTTAAATTCACACCCACTCTCATTCAAAATCCAGTGTTTTTAAAGAATGCCCTTCTCAGTCTTAATTTCTTGTAAAAGTATTCCCTAAAGATCTAGTTCCAAGTCATACGTTCTTTGTTACCTGCTGTGATAGATTATTTACCAAAATGGCCACAATTACTCTATTCCCTGATTCCATGCTGCTTTACCTCATTAATTTTCAGCTTTTCTTCTCAAGTAGTGGTATCTATAAGTTACTCTTAATTCTGCAATTTTCTCTAAGAGAATGTGGTGGAAGCTTTGTGGTATCATCACCAAGCCTGAAGTTCGATGCTTGTTTTCTTGGATTCCCTGCCACCATCATGTGAACAAGATCAGGCTAGTCTGCTGGAAGATGAAAAAAATATGTGGGCCATAGTCACCCCAGTTATCCCAGCCAAGCCACAGACATGTGAGCCAGCTCAGGCACCATGAGCAAAGCCAAACTGTGGTTGATTTGCCAACTGACTGCAAATACATTAACAAAGTCTCCTAGACCAGCCCACTCCAATCTAACCCAAGGACTCTTAAACTAAATCAGTGCCTGTTGTTTTAGACCATTGTGCCATGGTCAGATTGTTTCACAAAAGTAGTTAACTGATACTTCTGCCTTAATTTGGGGGCAGAATTTATTCTCCTTGATGTCTCTGCATCACATTGCAATCAACTGACAAGTTATCACATTATTATTTGACTTGATCGTGCCTTTCTTTCTCTGTAGGTCAAATATTCCATGGGAACAGGGGTCAGTTCTTGTCCATCTTTGTATCCTCAGAACAAGGTTAAATGCCTTGTATGTAATAGATATTCATTAATTCTATTAAATTCTAAATTCAGTCAAAGTTCTCAGATAAGACGTGCATGTAGGCACAATTTGAGATTGTTCTTGTTTCTTATGTTCATCAAGGAAATGCAATAATGACCTGTTTTGTCTTTTGCTATAGCTGCAGAGGCTTGGGGCATCCTGAGAGATTCAGTAACATTTGCTATTCAAACATTTTGTTTCAATAAATAGTGGGGCTTGTTAAGTGGGAATGCAGAACAAATGACTGGTGTCAGAGATGAACTTTCCATGGACGAATGGAAGTGGGCCATCAAAACGTGCCATGAATTTAAAGAAGCATTGTCCACACAACTTTTAGCATGAGTGAAAAACCAGGAAATATACTGTAAAATAGATCATGTCAAACAGACTGTAACCATAGCTCTCAGCTGCTATCTCAACAGCAAATTGAACAAAATGTTCATTTTTTTTCTAGGTTGTCAGAAATAACTTTGTAAAAAAAACCTGTAAGTATTCCATTATTTTTTTAATTTCTAGAAAAATAAATATTTCAATATATATTTTTCTGTTATTTGTTTGTTTTCTAACCATTGGTCATAAAGCATTATGATTTCAGTACATTTGGTATAAATTGTGTTGTGTTTTGGAAAAATAGCACCTGGATGTATTCACACAGATAAATTACCATAAAATATTTATAACAAAAGATATATATATGTATAAAATGCATAAAATGCAAGCTTTGTTGAAATGATGCCAACAATCCAGTGAGAGATATGAAACAGGAGTTAATAACCTCATTTTATACGAAAGGCAGGAGAATCGTAAAGATTTAACTTTCTGAACTTCTTCGAGGCTGTCAGAAATTTGAATCAATTCTTTTTATTTTAGAATCAATGTCTTTTTCATTATAGCACACATTGTATTTTAGCAGAAATACATTCTTGTCTTAGTTTTTATGAAGATGTGTATAATATTTTCTTTGCATTATGTTATTTTATTTGTTTCCTTCCAATATTGAACTACTTGGACTCATGGCTACAAATAACATCCAGATAAGAATTATGAATGGCATACACTTCCAGGTTTCTCATGAAGGTGAAAGAAAGAAGTTTGAGAAATAGGATGACTACAGACTTCTCAGTAGATATTTATTTTGTTCATTTACTACTGCCTATGAGTGTTCTTATGTTACCTATAACATAATTCTTTCATCCATTTATTTCATTGATACGTCCTCAGTTCCTGCCCTTTGCCAGCCACTGTGCTATTGTTGTCTGTGTTGGCAAACAAAATGGATTCCCTCAGTCCCTGGCCTCAGGGAGCTTACGGTCTAGTGGGAGAGACAGGTGATTAAGAAATAAATAAACAGTAAATTATAAATAGTGATGAATGCTAGGCTGGAAAAGAACCAAAAACACCGAGAGAAAACAAAAGAATGGGGACTATTGATGTAGTAGTGGGGGAGTGAGATCAAACACTGGAAGCAGAGATGAGGTCGAGAAGCAAGCCCGGCAAACTGAACTCGACAGGCAAGAGTTGCAGACACCTGGGAAACCGCGTAAATGTCATTACTGTTGAAGGGGAGTAAAGGAAGCAGAATGTGGTGAGGAATGAAGGTCGGAAGGTAAGAGCCTTATAGGCCAAGGCACAACGTAATTATGTCCTATGGAAGCATCTGGCATAATTTAAGCAGAAGAATTACATAATCTCATGATCTCCTACTAGAGGAAGATTAGATTTGGGAGAATGGAAATGGGAAAAAGGAAAAAACATTATTTTACTAGAATGACTTTGCCAGTAAAGATGAGTAAAAATGGAATATTAAAATATTTTAGAGATAAAATAAATGTGCCTGATGATGAATTAACAGGGAGTTCCGAAACAACTTGATGCCAAGAATGAGTCCCAGGTCTTGATAATGAAATGTGTCCTTTCTTATAGACATTTTCTTCACACCTGGGAAAAAGTGAACAGAAGTCATGCGAAAAATATTCAACTCAGCAATATTCTATGTTGTTATTGCCTAAGTCAATTCATGAAAACTGCCATGAATTCTCAAGTATATAGTTTATATACATGTATGTGTAATCTATTTATGTATATGAACTGAAAATAGAAATAGAATGCAAAGAATTATGCATTATTGTTGTAGTTGCATTTTGAGTTATATTCAGAAAGGCATTGTGAATATTTTGAATGTCCTGCTTATTGAATTTTTAGGCATTTTTATGTCTTTATTAAGATCAAGATTGTACTTGAATCCATTTAAATAGCTTTATTCTGACTTTCTTTTCATACCAATAACTTTATTCTAGCTATAAAATTTTACTGTCAATGATTCCTAGTTTTTATTTTCGCCTTTTAAAAATACTATCATGAGACAAGAAAGAGCTTTGTCTCTACATGCCCAGTGTGTTCCTTAAGCTTATTTTCTAAAGTTAATCAAAATTTTGGAGAATTAATTTCCTTATATTTATGTAAATATGCCAGTTCCATTCCAAGTAGGTATTTAAAATTCTACATGTAGCATGTAGGTAGCATTAACATCATTATAATTGCAAAACTAAATAGAACCTGAACTATTTGAAAGTAGAAAGAATCTCTATTCCCAGATCCGGGCACAATGTCTAGCATATAATAGGTGTGAAAAACTGCTTTAACCCATAGGGTGTCCAACTAAAAGAAAGAAGTCAATTTTCCAAGTTTCCTTGTAGCAGAGTGCAGGCATGTGACCTAAGTTCTGAGTGAGACTTTTGTTTGAAAGTTGGTGATATAAGGCAACAGCTGTGCAAGAGGTAGCTTTTACTAGAACAGATGATGGCAAAGGGAACGGCAGTTACTACAAGGCTGAATGTTAGTGTTCATGGTGATCGTGGGTTTAGTACCTGAAGTTCATCCCATAGCTATCACATAGCAGCATTGACATTGTTCTCATCAGGCCATTCTTTGACATTTTTTGTGGGTTTTTCTGAAATCTCAGTCTCAAGTCTGTACCTCTGGGTTTTCCAATGATTGTGCATTCTATCAGGCATGCCATTAATGAATTCCTTTTCTGTATCAGCTAAAGCAAAGTAAGTCTGTTGCTTGCAATTAAATTCTAAATACTAAAATTGAAAAACTCATTTATTCATTAATTTAGTCATCAAATATTTATTCAACACTTACTATGTGCCAAATGAATTGGCAGCAGGATATACGAAGATTAGTAATATACAGTTTTTGTATTTAAAGATTTTAATCACTAATGGAAATGACCAAGAACAAGCATAAAATTACAATTTTCGTGTTACGAATGCTCTAAAAGATTTCCATAAATACCTATACAGACATACAAAAGGACACCTAATCTAGGCTTGTGGGATCAAGGTAGGCTTTCTCAAAAAGGCAACATCTGAACTAATTCAAAACTGCTTGTTAAGGTATGATTCATAGACCATCTGCATCAAAAACATCTGCTGAATAATCAAAAATAATAAATTTTTAAAAATATGACATTTACACATGCAAAGTCCTTGACTCCCCTCTAAATCTACTGATTCAAAATTTCTGAAATTTTACATAAGAATCTGCAATTTTATGAGATGTCATGCACGAAAACATAAGAATCTAACCCGACAAATAAAAAAGAGCTGGTTGAGAGAAGAGAATGGATCTGGAAATTTAAGTTTCAGGTAAAAATAGAGGGTTTGAATGATTAATTTTCAATTATCAAAACACAGAAAGAGATAATATCATGTGTTTTGTACATTAACATATTTTTATATTGAGAGAAAGAGCCACCAGTTTAGGGTCAAAGAGATGTTGAATGACTCTAACATGCCCTACCTATCCCGTTGGCTAAGTGAAAAAGCTTTCAGTTACCACATTTTCATTCTAACAAAAAGGAGAGAGTGATTATAAACTCGTGAGAAGGTAGCTGTTAAGTAAAATAATGTGCATAAAAGCAATACCTTCCGATACATATTGGTTGCCTTCCCTTTGTATATGCATACTGTTACCTCGAAGGGTTACCTACATATGGTATATGTTTTATAGTTACCTAGTGCAAGTTATTAACTATAAAACACAAAGGATTAACAAGGAAACAGTTGTTAAGTAGGACCATACTAAATGGCTTTTAATAATGGACATGATATAGCCTTTATGTAATGTTTAATATTTTAAGTTCACATTACAGCCGACTATAGGAGAACATTATATTTACTTGCAATGTATTGTCACGTTGTATGAGTAGACATATGGGTATGTATTACCTTATTATGAGAATGTTGTCTTTGATGTACCGTGCCAAAAATAGCAAAAGAAAAAAAAAAAGGCTATATCTGCTCGAAACTCAAAGAAAAAATCTTATAGTGGATTAAAGATATCTTAAGTGGACATTTTGTAATATTCAGCATTATTTACAGTGAAATGTAATGTTGGCACAATATTGTCATTCAAATCTAAACTCCTTTCTTCTGAGAATGTAATTAGCATTTGTTCTTGATTTGAATTAAAGTGTATGGACCAAATAAATTATGCTTGAAATCACTACTTTTTGAGCAATGTTTGTATTTCATGATGTGCTTGATATGTTTTTATTTTGTTTTGTTTTACAATAAAATCAAATGTTAGCTTCTAATTATAACAATGAAATAACTGGCTTTCCCTGTTACTGGGTTAGGTAAACAAGGTATTCATGATTCCGGCACATGTCTCTGATTTGAGACCTTGGTTTCTTTTCAAGGACCAGTCACATGACCGTGGGTCTGGGGCCAATATACTAAGGATATAGGCATCACTCTCTGCGTTTTTGTTTTCCCATCAACAATAATGATTATATGCTATTTTATATTAAAATAGTTTTCCCTTTCTTCCCCTTTATTCATTATTGCTTAATTCTTGATATACCATGCAGTTACATTGTATTAATAATTCTAATGTCCTTACACACTTTATGGATCTACTATTTTCAATGCCATTCAACTTCATATATATATGTGCTCATTGACATGTGGTAGGATCTTTATGTGAAGATAGATAGCGAGAGAGATAGATAGACGAAGGTAAATATTCTCTGTCTGGGATTTTTAGATTATGCTTTATGTTTTAGTTTTTTAAAATTTATGCTCCCAGAATAAAGTCATTATTTATTTCCATGTTGTACAAAGTGTTCCATAATTTTATTTTCTCTAATATTTTAGATGTATCTTATATTATGCCCCTTTAATGCACCATACGCCAACTACAGTTGTAAACTTAGATCTAAAATGTTGTCTATGACATGCCTTTACTTTCTTATGTTTATGTTTTTGATTACTCTTTATTTTTCCTGTTATGTTCTTCTTCCATATTTCTATAAGCCCAGCCTTAAAGGGGAGTGTAAATATTCTTTCTTTTGATGGATATTTAGACAAGTCCCATTTTGTTTTTGGTTTTTACAGAAATGCTGCCTCAGACACATATTATTTCCTATTGCTGCTGTGACAATTTACCACAAATTTAGAGGCTTAAGCAACACATATTTATTACCTTATTGTTCTGTAGATTAGGAGTCCAACAACAGTCTACTGGGCTAACAAGAAGATGTCATCAGGGCTTCGTTCCTTTCTGGAGGCTCTAGGGAAGATTTGTCTTGTTACCTTTTTCACGTTCTAGAGGCTTCCTTGGGTCCAACCCCTCTTCCTTCATCTTTAAAACTGGTAAAAGAGAGTTGAGTTTTTTCACATCACACCTCTGTGATCTTGTAGTCATCATCCTATCTCCACCTCTCTTTTCCACTCTTAAGGACCCTTGTGATTACATTGGGTTTACCTGGATAATCAAAACCACTCTCTCCGTTTTGAGGTCAGCTAATTAAAAACCTTAATTCTACCTGCTCTTTTAATTCCCTTTTGCTATGTAATCTAATATATTCACAGGCAGTGGAGACAAGAACATGGACATTTTGGGGAGTGGTGGTTGTTATTCTACCTATCACAACATTCTTGAATATTTCTTAATATATGCAATTACATGAGGATATACATATGAGTGCAATTACTGTTTCTTATGGCAAGCATATCTTTAAATTTAGTATATATATCTAATTTTACTCTAAAGTTTACCAATTTACACTTCTTTTTTTTTTTTTTTTTTGAGACAGAGTCTCACTCTCTTGCCCTGGCTAGAGTGAGTGCCATGGCATCAGCCTAGCTCACAGCAACCTCAAACTCCTGGGCTCAAGTGATCCTACTGCCTCAGCCTCCCGAGTAGCTGGGATTACAGGCATGTGCCACCATGCCCGGCTAATTTTTTCTATATATTTTTAGTTGTCCAATTAATTTCTTTCTATTTTTAGTAGAGACGGGGTCTCACTCTTGCCCAGGCTGGTCTCGAACTCCTGAGCTCAAACAATCTGCCCGCCTCGGCCTCCCAGAGTGCTAGGATTACAGGCGTGAGGCACCGCACCCGGCCCCCAATTTACGCTTCTTCATACAGTTACAGCTCTTCCCATGGTTCAACATCCAAAACTTAATATTGCTAGATTTTCCATTTTTAAAAATGTTAAACTGTTACATTTCAAATCATTTCTTAAAATATGTGAATGAGCTTCCTATTATGGTTTTAATTTGAATCTCTCTCATTGCTACATAAATATCCTAAATATCAGTCAATAGGAAAATAGACAAAAGGTTATAATTCATATAATGTAATTAAATAGATTAGCACTGTATAAGAACATTAATAAAGCTGAAAAAGACAGTGGTAAAACATTGCATGCTAGTGTGTATGGAAGGATAGTATTTATATAAATACATAAAATCAGGCGGACCTATACTATGTATGGCTTAAGAATACATATACAATAAATGAATAAAAACATCATACAAATAATAAATATCAAATTCAGAATGGAGAGTGGTTATTTTAAGACATAGAGGACAATGTCGTTATGTAGGATTTTGCAAGGGCATGAATTAAATTTTTCTTTAATAGTTTATTTGAGGCTAAATTGTAGGTTTAAATATGTTCTACTCTTTGCTGTAGTTTTTTGGTATAATTAAAAGAAAAACTTTAATTTTTAAACTTTTATGTTTTTAAAGTGGCTGTGATTATTCTCCTCTGTCATTCCTCCTCCACCCAAACATGCAGACACACACACACATAGAAACACACACACAGACACACATACACACAAACAAGAAAATGCTTCAGAATTCTTACGAGGCAGCTAACCTAATACCACTCACATGGACTCCCTTAACACGCTATTTCTATAATTCTTTTTAGTGATTTACTTATTTATATGGATGTTTTATATTCTTATAAAATTCTTGAGAGGAGGAAATATGTCTTCTTTCTATGCATAATAATTTTTAAATAATTTGATGAGTGAATATATAAAATAATATTTGAAACTCTTGCAGATGTAGTCAAGGGAAATACACTAAAGAGGTATAGAGCACTGTTCATTTTGTCAAGCTTACATGGATGTCAGATTCTAAAATCAATGTAGGACAAAAATTCCATATAGTAAAACTATTCTTGAAAGATATTCAGTCTCCTGAAAAATGCACCACAGTTTGATCACTCAGTAAATCTATCATTTATGTTAAAAATTCAAATATTGGACCAGGCCAGTGTTCTATACGTTGAACATCAGTGGAGTAACTCGCTTGGATTTTGAAGCCAGTGGCACCAAAATTGTGTGGGTAAGCTTTAAAATCACATTGAACATGATGAGATACTTTACATGAGTGGATGCCTGAGGATCTCAAATGAGTTTCCAAAAAAAAAAAAAAAAAAAAAAAAATCCTTAAGTCCATTATTTTTTCACTTCACATCCTCTTCAGCAGGAAATCCAGTTGGATGTTTTAAAATACCATGTAGCCAGAATCTAACCATTTCTGCCCATTGCTTCTACCCTGGTCTAAGCTATCTTCATTGATTGTCTTAACATCAATAGCTGCTAACTGGTCTTTGTCTCTGCTCTTCACTTACATAGTCTATTTTCAATCTGTTCTTTCAATTGTCATCGATCCGGTGATGACACTTTCTCCTCAAGTTTTTTTTGTTGGCTCTGTGTTTTACTCGGAGTAAGAAACAACATCTATTTGGCCAGCGATATTGTTTATCTCAAAAATGTATTTGTTATCTTTATTATTATTTATATTTGAAAGTTAATATATGCATATTTCCACATTTTTTAGTTTTGAGTGAAAAAAATTTCATTTTTTTTTTTGTTTTCTGGACATGAGAATTATAGATCAGAATCAGAGGGTATATTTTTTTTTCTCTTTTTTTTGTTTTTTTAATTTCAGAATATTATGGGAGCACAAATATTCTGGCTACATATATTGCCTTTGCATAGCCCAAGGAAACTATCATTAGGATGAATAGACAACCTACAGGATGGGAGAAAATATTTACATGCTACACATCCAATAAAAAGCTGATAACTAGAATCTATATAGAACTTAAGAAAATTAACAAGAAAAAATCAAACAACTCCATTAAAAAGTGGGCAAAGGTCATGAACAGAGACGGTGCAAAAGACTGGCACCCAGTGAGTATACTACCATGTGAGCACTTTAGTGTTAATCAGTCAGTACCAATTTGATGGCAAATACATGGGGTACATGTTTTTTCATCCTTGTGATACCTCACTTCGAAGGATGGGCTCAATCTCTATCCAGGATAATATAAGAGGTGCTAGATCACCATTGTTTTTTTTTTGTAGTTGAATAGTATTCCATGCAGACAAAAAGAATATTTTCTAGCAGCACTTTCTAGTATAGAAAAACATGATACGTGACAAAATTTGCTTTGAATTCTGTTGTAAATGTATAAAGGGATAACATAATCTTGAAGATCTAGTGCTATAGAAAGTGAGTCATTCCAGATGTGAAGAAAAATGAAGAATCCAATTTTTGATTTGCAAAGATAGACTCTCAGAAAAGATAACATATAGAACAGTGTAGCAATGATAAAGAGGAAATATAATGATGTAAAATATATCTAACTTTTTCCCAAGAGACAAAATAGGAACTAAGGATAAAACACTTTAATAGTTGTCATTTAATAATCTGGTAGTTTTATTTAAATTTGAGGGCATTTTTAATCATAGAAAACTATTAATAATTGACCATTATAGAAATCATGATCTTGAACATCAGTTTTGTTTACATAGGTCAAACATCATTTAATTTCTACATTAGGTTTGTTAAAGCAAATCGAAGCTGAGCAGTAAAGTGGTAAAAACAGATTTTATTCAGGAACTATTGTAATAGGATGAAAAAGACCCAAACATAGAACTGGGCTCAATTCCAACTACAGTATGAACAAGTGGGGATTTATAGACAAGGAGTAGATTGTGGTCCGTGGACGCAAAATCACTAAGAGAAAACATCACAGCTAAGGGGAGATGCAGAAAATCAAGGTCATGAGGGAAAATAGCCCCAATTTTTGCAGTTGCAGATATATTGGTTTCTTAGAGGGAATAACCTTGAACACATTAAATAAAATATAAAAATGTCTAAATAATCAAATTAATAGTAAACTGTTATTATCTTATGCCAAAAATAATCAATATATTTTAGTGTTTTAAAGATATGTATATGAACTATTAATATGATAGATCTACCTTTTGATTCTAACACAGGTAAAGGATTTTAAGAATTAATTTAGATTGATAATTCTTCGGTTGAACTCAGAGTAACTATATGAAGAGCACTGCAATGTTGAGTGAAATTAAGTATCACTATATTTATAAATTTAATTTATTGCACTTAAAATAATTACAAAATTTTAAGTCTGTATATCAATTAGGCAGTGAAGTACGTATTTTAAAAAGGAATAAAATGCATTAAATGTATAGATGCAGTTTAAAATATATAAAGGCATTTTATTAGCCAGATCTGTGAATGAAACAAAAGATTTAATGAAGGGAACTGAAAATCATCTCTCTAATTTGCCGGATTTATAAATTATACAATAGGATATATAGGATGAACAGATGGACAAGGCAGGTATTATTGTCACAATCTTACAGATGAAGAGATTTGGGCTTAGGGAAGATAAATTATTTAACAAACTGGTGAGCTGAGATTTCGAACATACTCTATTTAGCGTTTTCACATCCTCATATTTTTCCAGTATATTTACCCAGTAAGTTTTTCTCTACCTGAGTTTATGGTCTCAAATGTTTTACTCAAATTTTTCTGAAGTTCTCAGAATTGCATTCATTGGAACATATTCAAGGGCCATAACTGCTATGTTAGTTGTTTCTTCGTGCCACGTCTGAGTATATGTGTATGTGTACAACTGTGTGTTTGTGTGCGAGATAATAATTTGCCAGATATAATCTGCCTTCTCTCTCAGTGCTCTTAACTAGTTAAGGAAGCATGAATATTGGCCCCATGTAGTTTGAAGGTAATTTCTGTATGGTTGAGCCCACTCACAGTTAAGCAGTACAAATTCCATAAGTCACCAGTGGATTTCAGTCACCAATCATCTCTCAGATTTGGCCCAGAAGTTATATTAATAGCAGAGTGATTGCATATGTTATGTGTGAAAAAGAATATGGGTAGATGAGGAGTGGTCAAGAGATGCTTCGGTTAAACTGGTATTTAATTACGTATCTGTTCTTTCACCCTTCATTAATGCCTTATCAGGAAATAACCTTGTTTGTATTTCCACATTAAGGCTGACTCATAAGTCTCATAACAGCCTAAATATTTACTAGTTAAAAATTTGAGCTAAGAGCCGGGCGCGGTGGCTCACGCCTGTAATCCTAGCACTCTGGGAGGCCGAGGCGGGCGGATTGTTTGAGCTCAGGAGTTCGAGACCAGCCTGAGCAAGAGCGAGACCCCGTCTCTACCAAAAATAGAAAAGAAATTAATTGGACAGCTAAAAATATATATAGAAAAAATTAGCCGGGCATGGTGGCGCATGCCTGTAGTC
>RJWJ010000019.1:527758-662377 GCA_004363605.1 Indri indri | reverse complement strand
ATTCTGAGAAGAAAGGAGGAGAGGAAAAAGGATGAGAAGAGAGGCGGGTGCGCATGGGGTGGGTAGGCTAAACAGTTGACAAGAAACAGGATCAGGATTTGTAGAAATGGCTATGATACCAGAAAATGCAAAAGAGTATAATAATCAGTTTAAAATGTTCGTGTGGTTGTAAACCTCTCCTTATTCCCAAACTTTCAGTGAAGTAACCTACACCCACATGCCTTCTATGAGTGGTGTGTGTGTGCGTCTGTGTATATGTGTAATAAAGAAAAGGACTGAATTCTGCGTGCGGATCTGCGAGAGCAAAGGCACGTGCATGCAGTGGTGAACAGAAGCAGGAACTCGGATCAATGGTGAATTTAAGGAAAGAATTCTTCTGGGAATTTGCAGACTTCCTGGGAAGAGAATTGGACTTTGCACAAATTATAGAATGGGGTAGGGTGAGGGGGTTAGCTAGTCGAGAAAGATATTGCAAATTCATCCCAGCTGACACTTGAGGTTCATGTCTAAGCATGTGCTGGTACATTATACCATTTAAAATTCAACAATACCAGTTCCTGCTAAATATAACTGATATTTTCTAAGGACTTGGTTTAACATCATTATAACTTTTTTCATAATCAGAAATTATGAAAGATCATAAATCTGAGTTATGCTGATTCGAACTTCTATTCAAGCACATAAGGACACTTTTCTCCACCCTAGCTCTCTCCACTGTAACAAGAGGCTGATGCAACTCTCTAGCTAGATCTTAATTAAGTTAAGCCTTTCACTCCAACGTTGGAACTTCGAAACTTGCCATTCGCATTAGCCCATTAAGCAACTTTTGCACCATTTCTCTACAAATCTCTTTTTCATGACAAACCCAAGTATTTAAGGAACAGCACGTGTTGTCACCAGTACAGTGAAATTCTCCCACAATCTCCTCTAACCCGGAAAGAATCCCTATTGGAGGCTCCCCCGACGTCTGTGCCCCGAGTCTTTGCCCCTGCTTGGAGCACTCATTACTCAAGGAATATTTAACTGCTCTTTGCAAATACTCTTCAACTTTTAGAGATTTTATCATCTTACTTTCTGTTAATAGGAAGCGATTCTTTTCCTTATCTTGCTGAAAAAATTTACTTTTAAGGAATCTTTTTAGAAAGGGGTTTACAGTTGTTCATCACAGAGTCAGATTGTTAAAACTGAGCAAAAGATGGTAACTTATCTTCCACCTCCCTGCAGGTTTCCTGAATAAGGAAGTGACTAAAAAATGGTGGACAGAAAACACCAACTTTTCATAAGCATTTGCAATGCATCTCATTTGTGTCTGCCTGCTATATTTGTGTCTGCTTTTTCTGGAACATACTTTTTGGTTCCTTCACATTGAAATAGCTTTATTATTGTTTTCCTCATGTCTGGGTTACAAAACATATGCTCATTTTAAGATGTAATTGAATATAAATAATTGAGAAATTTAAAGCAGTAACACATAATTAGCATGTCTGTATTATTCGTCATCCAAACTGGGACCTTTTTAGAGTGAAAGAGATGTTAAAAATTACTTTAGAACAATAGACTGTCCCAGGAGAATCATGACGTGTGGTCACCCCACTGTACCTTCAATTGGTGTATAACCCTCCAGAACTTATTCTATGAACATATACACTACTGATTGCTTATCGATTTTAAAAAATGAGGTCATATTATGCATCATTTTATAAGCTTATCTTTCTTTATTACATAAAATGGGTATATTTATTTCTACAATGAGTGTAGAGATACATAATCATTTCAATGTTTAGAGTGGCTTGCACTAGGTAAGTGCTACGCAAATCTTAGTTATTCTTATTAGTTGTTGAAATTACTTTGTCACTATAGTACCTTTTTGATTAATAAATCAGAATTAATTTTTAAATTCTTATTAAGATAACACTTTTGTTATTATAAGCAATACTGTGATAAATATTTTTGCATCTACAAGTTTTTGCCCTTCCTTAAGAAAAATTCCCAGAAGAGAAATTTTGAAACTTAAAGTATGCAATTTTACATTTGGTGACACATTCACATATTGCTTTCTTAAAGGTATCAATATGAATGTCTGTTAGAAATGTAGGAGAGTGTCAATTTCCCTATAACCCCGATAAATTTGATCAGTCTTTTCGACCATTGCCAATTTAATTAATTTGTCAGAAATTTATTTTGGTGTAAGGATTAAAGTAGAAATCCAATTTTATCGTATTCAAATAATAAGCCATTTGGTCCAGTACTGGTTACTTCTACTAATCTGACACTTCAATATTTATTATGTCCAAATCTCTAAAATATGTTTCAGCTTGTTTCTGGACTTTGTATTTTATTACAGTGATCTGTTAACCCATCCTGGTATCACTCTCATGGTATATTAATTGCTATAGTTTTAAAATAAATATAAATATATATAATTATTTTTATTTTATTTTTTTTTAAAGATAGCTGGTCTTGAACTCCTGGGCTCAAGCAATCCTCCTGCCTCAGGCTCCCTGGTAGCTGGGATTATAGGTATGGGCCATCCCACCTAGCTCTTAGAATATATTTGAACGCTTTGATTGCTCATGTAATCCTCATATCAACCTTGTGAAATACTTAATTTTATTATTCCCAGAAGAGGGAACTGATGCAAAAAGGCAAAGAAACTTGTCCAAGCTCAACCAGCTAAAAAATGGCAGGCTGAATGTATTTCCAGGCAGTTTAATTCCAGGGCCCATGCTTTTAATTTGTAATTTACACTGTGTAAAGGAAACTTCTAGTAATCCTTCAAGAAGGATGATATTGAGCATATGTAGATTATTTTCCATTTAAGTTAAGAAAGTATTTTTTATTACATATTATTTCATAAATAGAGTCTTTTCCTCCCAGTTTTAGCACCTAGTGAAGCAGTCATATAGATTTCACCCTTAATATGTTTAAAACACATTGAATGTGGTCATATTTTTTGATGGATAAATGTACTTTCTGAAGTTTCAGAACAGATTCAGGGTCAATTCTTAGATTATAATTTCTCATGTCATTATAAAACAGATGAAAACATACTGCTTTCATTTCTTTTGGATATATACCCAGAAGTGGAATTGCTGAAATCAGTATATTGAGGAAACATCTGAACTCTCATGTTCATTGCAGCATTATTCACCATAACTAAGATATGAAATCAAACTGAGTATTCATCAGTGGATGGATGCATGAAGAAAATGTGGTATATATATACACAGTGGAACACTATTCAGCCACAACAAAAAAGGAAATCGGGTCATTTGTGACATCATGAATGGATATGGAGGACATCATGTTAAATAATAAGCCATGTACAGAAAGACAAATACTGCAAGATGTCATTTATGTGTAGAAACTAAAAATGTTCAACTCATAGAGGCAGAGAGTAGAATGATGGTTACCAGGTGTTAGGGGTGAAGAGCAGGAATGGGAAGTAGTTGGTCAACAGAGACAAAATTTCAGTGAGGAAGAATAAATTCAGGAGATGCAGATATAAAACCATCCACATATTGCCATCTGATCTTTGACAAAGTAGACAATATACCATGGAGAAAAGAATCCCTATTCAATAAACGGTGCTGGGAAAATTGGATAGACCCATGTGGAAGATTGAAACAGGATCCTTATCTCTCAACTCTCACAAAAATTAATTCAAGATGGATAAAAGACTTAAATCTAAGACATGAATCTATAAGAATTCTAGAAGATAATATTGGAAAAACTCTTCTAGATATTGGCCCAGGCAAACAATTTATGAAGAAGACCCCAATGGCAACCACACCAACAACAAATTAATCAATGGTACTTGATTAAATTAAAAAGCTCTGCAAAGCCAAGGGAACAATCAACAGATCAAATAGACAACCCACAGAATGGAATAAAATATTTGCATGCTATACATCCAATAAACTAAAGGCTAATAACCAGAATCTACAAAGAATTCAAGCAAATCAGCCAGAAAAAATGAAACAACCCCATTAAAAAGCAGGTAAAAGACATGGACAGAAGCATTTCAAAAGTACATAGACTAATGGCCAACAAACATGAAAAAATTTTCAGTGTCTCTAACCATCAGGGAAATGCATTTCAAAACAATAATGAGATATCACCTAATTCTAGTGAGAAAGGCTTTTATCAAAAAGTCACAAAATAGCAGATGCTAGTGTGGATGCAGAGAGAAAGGAACACTTATACACTGTTTGTGAGACTACATACTACTGCAACCTCTATGGAAAATAGTATGGAGATTCCTCAAAGAACTAAAAGTAGACCTACCATTTGATCTAGAAATCCTGCTCCTGAATATTTACCCAAATGAAAAAAAGCCATTTTACCAAAAACATTCACACATGAATGTTTATTACAGCACAATTCACAATCACAAAGATGTAAATCAACCCAAGTGCCTGTCAATTCATGAGTGGATCAAGAAAATGTGGTATATATATACCATGGAGTACTACTCAGCCATAAAACATGATGAATTAATACCATTTGTAACAACCTGGATGGAACTAGAGATCATTCTCCTAAGTGAAGTATCACAAGAATGGAAAAACAAACACCACATATACTCACTATTAATTTGGAACTAACCGATCAGCACTTATGAGCGCATGCAGAAGTAAAACTCTATGGAAATCAAGCAGGTGGGAGAGGGGAGTAGGGGATGGGTGGAATCACACCTGATGGGTACAGTGTACACTACCTGGGTGATGGGCACACTTATAACTTTGACTCAAGATGTACAAGATCAATCCACATAACCAAAACATTTTTACCCCTGTAATATTCTGAAATTTAAAAAAAATCAAAACATCATTTTGTACACCATAAATATACACAATTTTTATTTGTCAATTAAAAATAAATAAACAATCCACTACAAAACAATAAAAATAAAAGAATCTACATAAAGCTTGATAGAGCATAACATTTTTATTATTATGAGTAAAGCCATAATATGATAAGTAATTTTATCCTATTGATAAAAAAATAACCAGGTGGAAACAAATACTGATCTCAGATGATTTAGGAATGTCAGTAAACAGTTTGTTTCTTGTTTACCTCCTTAGTATTTATCACCTTTCCTTAAAATAGGTGAATTGTCTATGTTCTTAGACAATCTATTGGTATGCATAGTTCCTGTCACTATCCCTATTTTATTTCCTTTATCTCAAATTATCCATGTAAAAGTCTTTTGTACATTACAGTATCCTATTTGAGAGTGTTTTCCCATGCTTTGTTTATTTTTAATTTAGCCTTTTAAAAATGTTTTTCTTTTACCTATTCCCAGGAATGTACCCAAAGCTGCTTCTTTTATAACATAGCTAGACACTTCCTGAAATACCAGAATGAAAGAAATGTTGCAGTGAGTTTTAAACACTTAGGATCTATTAATAGAATCTATTGTAAACTAAAGACTCTGACCCCTGGTGGACCAAGTAACCTTTTTTCCCCCTGAGAAATTTGGCTCAAATACGTTTTGATTTTCTGCGAGGGGTTGAGGGTGAAGGCTTTAAAATGCAAACCCAATTTCCTTAACTCAACAGTAAACAAGAGCCTACAGATATTTATAGTCATGAATGCTATTAGGAGAAGAGTTAAATGCCTTTGGTTAATTGCAAGTTAGAGCCAAAGTATCACTATGGAAGCTAGAAAACCTTAGAAAATCTATGTATTTATTTACTAACAAGTAGTTATCAAATTTTTGCCCAGGGTCTAGAGTTTAAATAGTATATAAGCATTATGACATAGTATTTAGAAGCAAGGATTCCTATGAATTAGTATTTCAAGAAAAGAATAATACAAATTAGTGTGAAAAACAATATTTAAGGAAAACAAGATTTTGAGCTCCTCTGATTTCTCACTTAAGATTTAAATACTATTAGTATAAATAGTTCAATGAGAAGCAGTTTTTCTCTCAGCTACTTTCTAGCTTTATTCTAAGTACAAGCTTACATGAAATTCTGCTTGAGTATCTATTAAAAGAATAACGGAAGATAGAAAGATCATTTTAAAAGATGTAGATGAAAATTCAGAATCAGCTGTTTTAAAATTTATGAACAGCAGTAGTAATTTAAGTTGTAATGGGGACAATTTTATTTCCGTTTCCATGAATGCTAATGTTCACATTTCAGTTATTAGAATTAATCTGACTCAATTATATTCTGTGGGCTTGGGTTCAGCTGTACTGATTGCTAACACCAACAAACATTAAGTACAGTTTTGTGATCTGTGACACTCTATGGCTGTTTCCTTACCAAACAGGAAAGCGTTGACAGAATGTCCTTTTGGCCCAAAATGCAAAACCCATTAGGAATTAATGGTAAATGATATTCTAAAGATAATGTCATTCATTTATTTGACAAATATTGAGTCTATCCATAGAACCATGCTTAAGGAAGGGAAACTAACATTTATTGGGGACTTCAATGTATGCCAAGAAGTGTTTAGCTTATTGCTAAACTTGTCTTATTTAATCTTCATGGCAACCATATGAGAATCGGTATTATTAATACAATTCACAGATGAAAAAGTATAAATATATCAAGGTTAATTTGCTCAAAGTCAAACGATCAACAGTGACACTATAATTCACATCCATATCTTTTATAATACCAAATCTCAGTTCTTTTCATTATATCATGTTCCTAGTCACTGAGTGGATTCCAAGAAGTATAAGATATTGTTTCTTCCTATTGTCAAAAGATTATGGCCTAATTGAAAAGACAAGATATGCAAATGGTCATTCATTCTACAAACATGTTTAAGCCTCTATAATGAATGATATTTTATACAGACAGAAAAAAATACAGTTCAATAACAAATGCAACTTATATTCCTTGCATTGAGAAACTCATGAATTAGGTTAGTTTGTTCATTTATGGGCAAATAAAATTATTTGTATTTTAAAAGTCTATTTCAATAAAATGCCATCTTCTTCATAGCTATAAACTGAAACTTGAAGTTTTCCAAGGGTGGCTACTTTCTGATGCTTGCAAACTTAATCAGGGCATTGGATTTAACTTAAAACACAAGAATTGTGCACAGAAGTGAAGTGGAAGCCTAATTCATGAATTTTCTAGTTTTATTATACTTTATGCACTTTTGTACATATGTATGGCAATGAAATGCATTGTCTCTTAGGTTACCATAGCTCAAGTTCTTTTCCATAGGTCACTTGGGAATCAATAGTGTATTCATTGTGTCCAAAACAAAAGTCCCAATTTACATCCCCAAACCTGTTTCAATCCCAAGTTTTCCATCTCAGTAAATGGCAAGACAAAAAACTAGAAGTTGATCAATCTAATTCCTTCCTTTTACTCTCCATGATTCTATCACCCATATAATTCATATAAAACCACTTTTTGCATCCTGTATGTCTACAATATGTACCAGATACATGTTTCTCTACATTTTCACTCCCTCCACTGTAATCTACCCACTACCACCCAACATCTGGTCTATGGTAATAACCACCAAACTCATCACTCTTCCTGCCCCACCCCATATCTCTTCCACATGGGAGCCAAGGTGAGTCTTTTTTGTCTTTTAAATATAACTCGGAAATTATTATTCTCTATTTTAACACTTAAAAAATTAAATTCATTAGTTGATTTCCAGGCTCTGAAATTCCATTGATCTTAGAACGAAATACAAATTCCTTATTCTACAGGGACTCAGAAAAACTATGTCTCTTTGCCTTTCATCTACATGACATAGTTTAGTACATGGTAGCTATTTTCTTCAATGTTGGAGTAGGTAAATCAAATACCTAAACTAGCATAATCTCTTCTTCAACCAGCATCTTGTGTCCACATTATGTTCACCAGGTTGCTTTACATTGTTTTAGTTTTTGGATTTGCTAGTCTAGGCAAACCAATTAAGCAAGATTTGCATTTAATCATTTGTAGGGCTGAATTAGTCCTACTCATACCCTTAATGTAACAGGAAGAGGTCTAGCTTTGGAGTGAGACTTTAGTTGGAATCTTGGTTTTCACCACACTCTAACTGAAAGTAGTTAGCTATTTCACTTCTTTAAGTCTTAGTTTCTCAAACTGTAAACTGGGAATAATAAACATATGTTTTACAAAAATGTTGTTTGCGTTAAAAGGAATTAAATCCTAAAACGGGAACTTAGAGTAGGGACACAAATATTAGTTCCTTTTTTTTTTTTTTCCTTACCTTATAGCACATAGCTCAAACTAAACTTTTCCATAGCTTAGTAGTGGTTGTTTAATCTTATCTCCTAAACTATTCTTAATTCATTAATTTTATCAATCAACGATGCTTTCTTAAAGTGATCAACTGCTTTATCAATAATCTCACCTAAAACTACTTTTTAACACTGCCAGTTCTGAAGTTTCCTCCTTTTAATATGCTAGGAATAGCAGCATGATATTCCAAGCTAAGGTACAAACACCCCATGAAATCAGGCATAGTTGCTTATATCTTACATTTTCAGTAGCACCGGGAGCTGGTACTGCAGCAATAGCAGGAGACTTCATCTTTGATTGTTTAGAGATAGAGTGAGGCCGCAACTATATGCTCTTTAGCATTTTTTCTTTATTTCTTTAGCTTGAATATAACCATTTTCACACCTTGGTTCCAGAGACTGAAAATTCCATCCATCGTGAGAAGAAAGGGAAAATAACACCGTATTTTAAGGCAAGTTATACTCCTTCAGGAGTTGTTTTTAAACTCTATTTTGATGCAATGATTTCTTTTGAAATGAGAGTTACTTGATAACAGAAATGATCAGTCAGATCATTGTCAGGTCCATGTGGACCTCACTTTGGAGCTTCCCAGTACACTTTCCTTGACAGCTCTGCTCAGGGGTCTACTGCTATGTGACCACAGTCACATTTTGATAACCCTTAGAATGTTGAAAAATATTTTTATTCAAGAAGACCGAATGTTCAAAGATGATGGGATCAGAATATGATGTGGGTAGTCTTATAAAACTAAGAAGCATTAATCCACTGAGAAAATGTCAGCCCCATTATCTTCTCTTCACACCTTTGGAGAGACAGACTCTGACTTGATATCATCAGGGTTTTCACCCATAATCCACTAGTTTTGCCAACCTCTCCTTAGTGAAAAACAAATGATGTATCAATTTTAATAGACCCTGAGTAAAGATTTCCATGTTGTATTTTCAAAGCCGCATGAATTTTTATGAGAGAATGGGTAGATAGCCATTTTGAATATTAAGAATGCTCAGGGAACATTCTTACATGAGTCATAATGCCAGAAATTATGAAAGATACAAATTTTAAAATAAAATCAGCAGAGTACAAGTAAACAAGTGAGCAAAGAAATAATTTATTGCCAGGTTTGTCTGATTACTTGTTTATTTACTTTGGATATTTTCACTGCATGCACAGAAGGTAAAGATAAAAGCAAGATCAGAAACCAAAATGAGTAGAATAATTACAATATTTAAGCAATATGTTAATGTCTAGGCTTCCAAAACAAAACAGGAGAGGAGGCTTTACATAAGAGCTTTATCAGATAGGCTTCCTTATCTGATAAAAGGAAGCTTATAATATCTTTAGAAGAAAGTTTTCCTGGCACTAAAGGCTAAAAAAGTTATCTCATGGATAAATTTCTTCTCTGACCAACACTTATCAAAATATGACAGTAAAGACCATGGGCTTAAGAACACACTTATTGAGTTCAAAGACTCCAATCTTGCTTCAAGACTCAGTTTCCACATCTGTAATATGGTGATAGCAACATGTATCTCACAGGACTGTTATAAAGATTAGACAGAAATTAAATAAAATGTAATGTAAAATTTAAGAAAATATGTAACACAAATGGAAAGATCTTAGATTAGCGCTTGACACACAAAAACCACTGTGTTATGAGGATGATAATAATGATGATTACTGTTATCATTACTAGAGGATTTGTAATAAAAAAAATCAAGTTTCCTGCCAAAACCCTCTCCCATCCAATCCAGTTCCCAAAAGATCCCTATTTTTTAACTATTTTCATATTTAGTGATTCTGGTTGTTAATATCACTGTGCCAAATAACATTCTAATATTTATTTGGTTAATTAACTTACATCTTTTACCCCCACCTTCTTTTTCCCCACTCCTGTGTCACTATTCTCATTCCTCCACTAAGCAACTCTGCAATTTTAAGAGGTACCTCTCCAAGAATCCATTACTTATTCATTCAAGCCAGACAGTACCCCTTGACTCTGAGGTTAAGCATAATAAATCTTATTATGGTAACTGTCTTTAACCATTATACAAAGGCTGAAAAACAGGTTACCCAGAAATTTTATATATTGACCTCATAAAAATAGTAATGACATAGTATCAAATCACTTTTCCTACAGAATTTCTGTAGTACTTACACTAGCAATATTAAAAAATGTTTTGCTTTCTGATGATGTGATCTCATAGGAGAATTTTGTGAAAAAACCAGAGAAATAGGTGAGTCCACCCAAATGTTATTCAGTTTAACCATGCTTTTGACAGGAAACAAACCACATGCTGTTTAAGGTTATGGTGTAGACATTATATCCTATTGATTGAAGAGAAATGTATATGCTCGAATTGCCAAGCTTTCAGGTGGAAGGTTTAACAGTCTGTATTAAAAAAGGAAAGTCTTGCTTTATGGCCTACCACATGATTTCTTGGCAACAAAAGCAAAAACAGACAAATGAGATTACATCAAACTAAAAAGCTTCTGCACAGCAAAGGAAACAATTAACAGAGTGAAGAGACAGACCATAGATTCAGAGAAAATATTTGCAAACCATACATCTGATAAGGGGCCGATGCCCAAAATATATAAGAAACTCAAATAATGCAAAGGCAAGAAAATAAATAACCAGATTAAAAATGGGGCAAAATATCTGAACAGACATTTCTCAAAAGAAGAGCTATAAATGACCAAGACATACACGAAAAAATACTAAACATCTTGGATCATCAGGGAAATGGAAATTAAAACCACAATGAGATATCACTTCACACCCATTTGAATAGCTTTTACCAAAAAGACAAATGACAAGTATTGGCAAGGATATGGAGAAGTTGGGGAGAGGATGGATATGTTAATTAGCTTGATTGAATCTTTCTATGACATATACATAAATCAAAACATTACATTGTACCCAATAAATATACACAATTATTATTTGTCAATTAAAAATAATTTTTAAAAAAATAAGAGAAAGGACCTGAAGTATACTGATGCTTGCAACTTGCTTTGAGATACATGAAAAGTAAGATGGTTCAATAGATGGGGAAGTGGAAAGACAGAAGGATGCGTATGTGAAAATGCAAATGTAACAAAATGTTAACAATTATAGCATCCACATGATAGGGATACATGAGCGTTCACTATATAATTCTTTCAATTTTTCTATGTTTCACAATTTTTATAGTGAAATGTTGGAGAAAATGCATAGACACTCCTAATTTTCTTCTACATTACATTAAAATGTAATTCTAAAATACATTTAAAAATGCATCGAGGTGGTTTGAAAATGCAGAGCTACATTTTTCTCCAGAAAAGAAAAAATAGAACTTTAATCTGTTTAAAATCTAAATGTACACTCTGAGGCCCTAAAAGTCTATATTACAAAGCAAGAATGAAAAGTCTCCGTGCTATATATTTTTAAGGTAGATATCAATGATTAGCAAATTTGATGTGTAAAACAAAATCCCCGTTAACAAAATCCCCGTATGACTCCTACAGACCATATAGTTTTCAATGCCCTCTAGTAGTTTCCTAGAATAATGAGTTAGCATCGAAATTTACTTCCCGCCAAAAAACTACATGTATTGACCTGTGAGTAGATTGTCTTAAGTTTATCTCTTGAAAGTGTCAGTAAATACCAATAATTTGAGATTTAGTTTAGTATTAAAGTATAAATATCTCTTAATCCAGATCGAGAGAATAGCATTCCAAGGAGAAAGTTTAAAGCAAAGCACAGAAATGTAGAAACATGAAGTGTGTTTAGCAGATGGCAAGCAGCCAAGTATGGCCAGAGTAGGAGGAGATAAAAGGAAAAATTTTAAAAATAAGTCTAAGAAGGTGAGAAAGGTCCCAATGAATAGTCATGATTTGTAATTTAGACTTTGTCCCACATGTAATAAGAAAGTATGAAAGCTTTTAAGAAAGAGGGTGAGACTAGATTTGTAGTTTAGAAAAGTAGCTATCCTGGCATAAAGGAGAATGGACTGGAGAGAGGATAACACTAAAGTCAGAAGATCAGATTAGCTAAAAGTTGTTCTTTTCTTTTTTACCTCTCATTATCCCACTTCACTTTTCTGGCTTCTTTCCTTCTATGTTTTTGGAAAAAGCAGCACTGGTAACTATTTATTTGTGCAAATATGTGTGGGCGTGTGTGTGTGTGTGTGTGTGTGTGTGTGTTAGATTGATAGACTCTCAAACATTAGTGTGCAACAAAATCCCCTAAGGAGCTTGTTAAAAATGCAGATTCCAGGGCCCCATTCCAGATCTTCGAACTACTGAAATGGCTCATTAGCTACACATTCTGAGCATCACTCACAAGCATATTACACAAAATGATGTTCCTATAAATGAAATTTTAGCAAGCATTCCATTTACCATTTCATAAGGGCAACAGCTGCCCTGCCTTTGGCTTGAGGTTCACTGAATTTTTATGAAAAGTACAATTTGATATCTGATTTGAGCTATCTCAGGAATTAGTGCTTGAAAGAGATTGCCTGAGGGACCACCACATACGCATTAACAATGACTTCATTATCAGAGTGAGTTGGCATTTAAAATCTTATTATAGGAGAGAAAACAAAGCCAGCTGCCATTTCTTGTGGGTCCTTGCATTGAGAAACTCACACCTGAATTATTGTGCTTTACATTAGAAAACTATAAGTCTAAGCAACTTGAGGACAGGGTGGTGTCCATGTTTACATGGACAGTAGCCTTAGTACCTAATGCTATTAATTTAATCATCCTTGTTAGAAGAGTCAGATGTATATCCCTTAAACATTACTTATTTTCTCATCTGTCCATTTACTTATTCGTCAGTCAATACCCACAATATAATACTTAGGTCTTGCAAGAGGACTCAGTAAGAACTAAAATTAGCAGGACATAAAAACTCAGATGATTGGGGCTTGCTGGAATGAGGCATGGGACACTAACTTAGAAGAATCATTTAGTTTCTTGGAGGAACTTAAGTTATCACAACACAATAAAAGCATCTCCCACTGCCAACCCCAACCCCAGGAAGTGGGAGAACCTTTTTCAGTTTTAGGAAATGAGACCAGGCTATGTGACAATCAGGTACTTCCCAATAATTGATTAACCCTCATCCACCATGAGACAAAGAGCCTAGTTAAAAGAAAAAATTATCCTGCAAGGATAAACATACTCCAAAGATAATCCATTCATGGTGAGTAGACACCTTGGCAAAGTGAAATGTAATTTCCTACAGGATCTCAGAAATGTGGTATGACAAATTAAAGATTGCCACAAATTCTTAGACGTCCATCCTCTTGGACACTTCCCATCTAGGGATGTGATCTGTGACTTCTCATCTTGAATCTGGACAGGCTGTGGGGTTGCTTGGACCAAGAAAAAGTGATGTTGTGCCAGATTTGGGGTCCAGGTCTTAGGGGCATGTTCTACTGCCTATCTTTGGAACATTATTGGAATCCAGAGCCCTTAAGGACAACGCTTACTCAGACATTGCCTGTGCTGTTAAAAAAAAAAAAAAAAAAAAGCCCAAGCCAGCTACATAAGAAAGAGGTCAGACAGGGAGAGAGAGAGAGCCCTGGCCAGGCTCTCCATTGTTCCAGCCCCAGCCATTTGAGTCATCTCAGCCGAAGCGAGTTTGGGGTAGTTTGTTCCATGGGAATAGAAAACCTATGGGGAAGCCTGCAGTGGTGGCCACCAAGGAAAGGCCTGGAGAGATCAGGTAGACAGTTCCCATGGCTGAACCCATGAAGGAGGAAATCATGTTCCAAGGGAGCTTCCTACCCTCAAGGAGACCACCAGGCCCTGGCAAGGAGCAACGGCAGTGGTGACCACTATGGCAAAAAACCATGTCTCTCTCCCAAGAAGTCTTGTTTCATCCAAGGGAAAGGAAAGCAACCTTGAAAGATGACTGTCATTGCACTGCCTGCCCACCTTAGTATGGGGAGACTGAACTAGATTTAATTTAAACTAAATAAAAAATGTTACATCTCGCATCTGAGTGTGAGCAATTCTCACTGGTTAGAAATGGACTGAGTTGTCTCTGTCTCTTCCTTGAAGGACGAACTTGAGAAAACCATTGAGACCCTCTGTTTCTTCTATAAAATGGGAAAAGCTTCTGCCTTACTTAATTGGAGAGTTATTGTAGGATCAGTGAATAATGGACATGAAATCACTTTCAAAATTATAAGTAACATACATGCAAAATAAATAACTAAAACCACGATAACCACCTAATCACTATTACATGCTGCGATATGTTTTAAAACAAAGGAAAAGGCAATCCCTTTGCCTCCTGCATATATAGTTATGTACACACACCCGTACATGGACACAGACACACACACAGGCCCATATATGTGTGCTCCTCCTCCCTGGACACCTCTATACCTGAGCATAATCTTCCATAGATGAATGACAGGCCTGATTGATAAAATCATCTCAGAACTAAAGGGGACAAGAACAGGAAAGAGGAAAGGAAGTTGTGTATTTATTAACAACATGCTGCATGCTGTTTCTGCATTTCTAATTAACCCTCATTAAAACTAGACATCTAGATGTTGTTATTATCCTCTTGTACAAATCAGGAAACTGAGGCATAAGTAGATTAGTTTACTTTGCCCAGAATCATAGACTAAATAAGTGGTAGAGCCAAGTTTAAACTCCAGTATGTTTAATCTCCCCAAACTTGTGCTTTTTTATGCCTCATTGAATAATAATAATAATAATAATAATATTGTAGAACAATAAAATGTTTTGTTTTAAGCCTTGAAAATATTTTGTTCCCTATAGCATGGCCAAGCCCAGTTATCTCAATGGCCCATGATATCACCATGACAACTGTTCCAACCCCAGGCAGCTTTCCTTTATGTGTTCCAAATTACCTTTGTGTCTGGGGTGCTCTAGGGCTTGCTGGCCTCATGAATTACACAGAGAGCCAGGCAGAGCAATGAGTCAACTAATTTCCACTAAACGTCTGGTCTCATCAACTTATGATGTGGAGATCCAAACTTCTGAGTTCAGCCAAATGCAAGAAAAACCTGACAAGATTTGAATTAAGGAATGCGCAAGAAATGAGAGTTGAAAATAGAACAAAAGTCTTAGCATCCCATTAGACAAGACAAGGATTTGCTATTTTTCTGTCTTTTTCCCCCTCCTCATTCTTTCTACAAATGGAAATCCATCTTGGACTTCCAGCCGTGCTGCCCCATGTGTGACTCTTACCAGATTTAACTCTTAACCTGCAGAACCACCCATTCTGTGTTCCCCAGGATGCCGTGAACAATTCAGCCAGGTGATTCAGAGAAAGCCTCTCTCCATCAATTCTGCAGGGTGTATAGAAGTGTGAAAGAGAGAACGTATTAAATCTGTAATAAAGCAATGAACTCCCAATGACTTTCTCAGGATGGTGGATCAATTAAACAGCCTGTATTGTCCACTGAGTGACTAGAGTTGACATTGGTTAGATGAGTTTAAGTTGCTAAGTTTGAGGGAAGGCGCCGAGGAGAACTAAGAGGTATACTTAATAAGGAAAAAATATTGGGGATCATCTTTTCAGCAGAGAGGAAATGAAAGGAGGAGATTCCATGATGTGACTCCTTTGCCGTGACCTCCATAATCTCCAGCAAATCTCCTGCTCTCACAAATGCTTCATGTAAATGTATTTCTCATAAAATTGATAGAAGGATTATGTTTTGTTTCTGGGCTGATATGAAGCAAAACAGAATGTACATGTATGAATACTGGAGTGAGAAGTAGCAGGGACCAGGCATTAGGGTTCTCCAGAGAGACAGAACCAACAGGATATAGATAAAGACATAGACATAGATACACGATATAAATAAAGATATATGACAAGGAATTTATTACGGGAATTGGCTCACACAATTATGGAGGTTGCAAACTCCTATGATAATCTGCATACTGGAAAGCCAGGGAAGCCAGTAGCATGGCTCAGTACAAGTCTGAAGGCCTCAGAGCAAGGGAAGCCAATTGTGTAGCTCCCATTCTGAGGCTGAAGGCCTGAGAACCTGGAGCTCTGATGTCCAAGGGATGGGCCTGCCCACATTGGATGAAGCTGATCTTCCTCATTCAGTCCACTGATCCAAATGCCAATCTCTTCCAGAAACAGTCTCACAGACATACTGGGAAATAATTTACCACCTACCGAGAATTCCCTTAATCCAGCCAAGTTGACTCCGAAAATTGACTGTCACAGACCATAAGAGCAGTTGCCTTCAAGAATTACTCTAAATACAGTCCAGGTCTTTAGACTTCTACCACGCATGAAATCTGTTATTAGATCCAGTCTTAACTACATCTGTTAGGGGCAAGGATTCCTCCACATCACATATGGATTACATGTGAATATACTTGAGATGTCTCATCCATTCATCTTTTCATTCATCATTCATTCAATACCTACTGCAAAGACTATGCTAGACAAACTTAATGGAGAAATAAATAATTCATAGTTCAGTGCTGCTCAAGCTTGTTTGCATAAAAATTACCTGGTGATTGTTAAAAACACAGACTCTGGAGTTTTTCTTCACCTCTCCAAATGATCTGATTTTTAAGTCTGGAGTGGGGCCCAAGAAATTTGATTCATGGTGTCTGTGTACCATACTTTAAAAAAAATACAGGTCTAATTTTTCACTCAGGAAACTTATAGTAGGGAAGACAGGCACATAAACAAAGATGATTATGTTTAAGTATTATAGGTAGTGTGATTGTTATATGTTTCAGAACAGCAGGGGAACCAAAAGAGGGACTACCCATTTCTTCTCATGAGCAGGACTTAATAGGGGAGATGACACTAAGTCTGAGAGCAAAAATGGACTGGGAGTTGATAAACAAGAGTGGGAAAGACTCTCTAAAGGGAGCACAACAAAGGAAGTATGGAACCATGAGTTGGTACAAAGAACTGCAAGAGGTGGAGAGAAGTTGAGTGTGGGGCCAATAAGGAATGCAACAAAATATGCTGCAGAGATGAGCACGGGCAAGATGCACAAAGCTTTGTCAGCCATACGAGGAGTTGGGCAATAGAGGAGCCACTGGAAGAATTTGCAAAGAGTATGTAGGAGGGTAAAATATTTCAACTTTTATATTTTGAGGCTTAACATAGCTGCAAAGTAAGACATCGACACTGAACTATAGGCAAGAGCCTGGGAAAGCTGATTCTGGTAGAATGTTTAAGTTAACAGATGCAACTCCTCAAAGACTAAGAAAAAAACCTCTTGGTAAGCAGTAAGAAAGCTGCAAGAGAGCACCGTCCCCCACTATGGCCCCAAGCATAGGAATGTATTTCTGCTGTGCAGATAGTATCACGGGGAGTAAGAAATAGTGAGTTTGTAAATGTCTTATGTGGACCACAAAGTAAAGTTATTGCTATCTGTCTTATCCATAGATGTTTCAACTCTTCCAGGCTTCTCCAGCACTCCCCTGTCCTTCTCCCAGAGCTTGAATTTCTACATCTGAAAGTTGAAATCCCTAAAAGAGATAAATAGTCTTTTATTTTGTTTTGACTCCTTCTGGCCTCTGTACTTTCACCATTTTGTATGTCTGTAACCAGAGATTTATCACATTCTGGCCTTCAATCTGCAGATTTGCAAATTGAGTTCAGTATTTGTATAATGCCTAGAAAATTACAAGTCCCATAGTTATCCCTGGTCCAAATTTATTGTGAAATCATGGCTAGAGTTATCCATATGGGGGAACTATAGTATTGGATAAAATTGGGTACTATAGCCATTTAAGTCAATAGGGAGAATTGGCGATAAAGATGGTCATACTCCATTCATTCTTTAATTTGACTAAATACCAATTATTGAGCCTTCATGCAGGGTTGAATGGCAGTCCTGAGTCAATTTAATTTCCAAAATATTCCACTTGTGCTTTCACACCCAGAAATATCTACTTAAGTATGTACATGCACTTCTGTCTAAAGGTGAGTAGTATGACACCCTTTAGATATAGATTTGGTAGAACACTTGAGATAATTGTCATTCTGAACAAACATATGAAATCATCAGTCTTTGTAAATAAGCATTAATTCAGAAAATGATTGAACAAAACAATATTAAAGGCATTAAGGTAAATATTAATATTAGCTCCATCCTAAATAATATAAACAAGTAACATGCTATATCATTCATTTGAAAGCAAAAATTTGCTTTTAAAAAAACAGGTGGAAAACATGTAATTCATTACAATGACATCAAACAGTGGAAATCTCAGATTTCAACTGAAGTCAGAAAATCTCACATCTCATCTTTCTTGAATAGAAATTCTTTAATAACTATTATTATAGTAATAAGTGCTAACATTTATTTATCACCCAGGGAGCTTCAGATTCTTGCCCACGATCCCACGGTAGTGAGCAGCAAAGCCAGGCTTCAAACTCAAGCCCGTAATATTCTCATATGCATACACGTAGTCATCTGCTTTGTCCTTAACTTTCCAGCTATAATGAATGTCCTGTTGATACTTCGATATGCCTGCATATTAATTTAATGGAGTCTGAACATCGAGACTAAATAGCGAGGAGCCTAAAATTTTAAAATTTGTCTTCAAACTATCAGTAAATGCAATCTCTTCTTTCCTGTACCTGTTTGGCAGACTCCTATTGCCTTAGGATTACTATAAGGGGGTGCTGTGTACTGCTATCCAGAGTAGGCATAATAAGTCTTTAGGAGATTTTTGGGATTGAGAAACTCAAGCTGTCATTCAGGTATCAAACGACAGATTTGTTCTTTTACTTTAGAGTGTAAAGTATGATGTAGTTAATATAAATACAGGGAAAGACGTCAGGATCACATTTTCCTGAAACCTGAATTACAGGCAAGAAGGGAAACATTGGACAAGAACAAGATGCACTAATTCCCTGGTGCCAAAATAAGTCTTCCCAACATTTCAAGAAGATTAAGTAGAAGGAGATACCAGCAGCTTGTGGATATGCCAGCATGTTCCTCAGAATGACTCCCCTGTCCTCTGCAAAATGGTTTTTGAGCCAGTAACTTGACTCTAGTCTTGCCTTGGCCACCGGTCATCTCTGGCATTTGGTAGGAGAAGTCATTTTCTTTCCCTAGACCTCATTTACTAACCTCTTAAATTGATTAATTGAACTAAATAACCTCGGGTGGTTTTTCCAACTCATAAATTTTTGGAATCCTAAATAGAAGAAATGTTTAGTGTAACTATTTGCACAAGAATTATTTCATTGAGGAAGAAGAGAATGTTCCCAAGCACTATTGTTATTTTTTTTCACCTTCATTGATCTCTGTACAATCACTAGTAGGGTGCTCACAGAAGACAGTACCATGTTAGATTCTTTTATCAAGAAATAAAATGAAAAAACACCACCCCATTTTAAAAAGAAGGGGAGTTTCAAAATTAGAATCACATAGAAGCTTTTTCCAACTACAGGCTACCTACTCCTAGCCCCCAAGAGTAAGTGGAGGGGAGTCAACTGTTTACTCTGGGAAAATTGCATCAGGGATTCTATTAATCAACCAGTTGGGGAAACCAATGGCATAGACTGGTAACCTCTAGGGCAGAATCTAGCCTCCTTAAGGGAAATATCAACCAGGAGAAATTGAGGAAGGCAGAAGGAAAAGGAGAAAGATGAGAAGGTAGCAACTTTTACTGACTAGCCTAAAAGAAGTAGCCACTACTTTGAAAAAGCAATGAATTTAAGGTGTCTCTCTTTGTTTTCAGTAATTCTAGATACAAATGAGTGGCTATAATTGATTCTCTGAACTGATTTACCCATGGGTTGTGTGTGTGTGTGTTTATAGGTGAATATTTTTACCGTTTTATCGTTGCCATTTTATGGAGTTATATTTTAGCTGATTTTATTCATCTTATTTCTCTTTTACTTTCACTCTTAAAAGTGGAATAGAAAGTGACGGAGTGACGGATATGGTTATGAGAACCAGTCTAGACCCCAGAAAGAACAAATGCCCCTACTCCGGTTAGCCTTGTGTAGGCCTGGGAGCACAGCTTGACCCTAAATACAGTCACATAGGACAGGCTGACAGCTCTGTATTAGAAAGGGAGAGAGAGGGAGAGTGTAAAAAGAGACAGAGAAAGAGAAAGAGGAAGAATACAGAGGAAGAGAAGGAAAAGGAGGAAGAGGAATGAAGGAAAGAAAAATTATTTACACAGGGAACTCGGAAGAACTCCCAATTGGGCAAAAATCACTCAAATCTTGGAGGCAGGAAACATTCCTAGAACAATGCTTTTATCCTGTTTCAGAATTCTTAAAAGGGAATTTGTTGGCTAAAACCTGTGTGCTCTTTCATAAATTTATCTAATAATGAGAGTAATAGCTGGATAACAAAATATAGAAAAAAAAATAGCAGGTTAAAAACACAGGCTCAAGGACCAGACTTCCTGGATTCAAATCCCCAAACCAACTAATTATTTCATCACTTATTAGTCACGCAGCCTTGGACAAAAGAGTAAATATCTATGAGTCTCGGTTGTTTTATCTTTAAAGAGAGGTTAATAAGTTTATTTACCTTACTAAGTTGTTCTGACAATAGGATGAAATGAAGCTTGTAAGCCGCACATTCCTTGACACAAATTGACTGACTGGTAAATGTGAGCTCTGATTGCTCATTATGAATTGAACATCTATCATGTGCTCTGAGCTACATTATAGCTAATCCTTACAAAATTTATTTTCCCATTAGACTGAACATGGTCTTTTTCTCAGGATGATGTAATGAATATACAATAGAGCTGTCATTCCAAATGCAGGTCTTCTACTACATAGCTGTCTTCAAAATAAGACACTACTAACAAAAGCAATCAGGGAAAAAAATAACAAGAGCATGATGATGCAACAAAACCTATATGCCTGAGATGAAATAAATTAGCCCTCATTTAGAGTATTCAAATTTTCTTGGAGTGATTTTTTTTCCTACTACAATTAAACTTCCATACTGATGAAATGATTCACATCATTGCTCTACATTTGGTTTATTGAATATAATAAATGGATGTAACACTCTTCTAAAAATTTTTTATGAATCAGGAAAAAATAAGAAAACCAATAAGAATGTGCAAAAACTCAAATGTAGAGATTTAAGAGAAAATAATCTTGCTATGGAAAATAGAAACTTTCTTAAGTCATAAACTCCAACAGAAAAAAATAGGACATCATCATCACGTATTTCAAAAACAGGACTTTTTTAATTCTAAAAAAAGCCAGATATTTATTTTGATTAATAAGATGCTCAAAATTGGATAACACAGCCACACTTCACAGTGACTGTACAACAATGAATTCCAAATGGCAACGAATTTGTGATAAAACTCTGGACTGCTTTCGATGTTTACCGAAAGAGTTCGTTATAATTAATGTCACTTCACTGAATGTCAAAGGAATTAATAATGATTAGCCTCTGATTATAAAGAGCTGCCTATCATAGTTATTATGTTAACATTCAAAAACAACTTGCTTTATTAAAGCATTTGTTTTTGAATTGTCAACAGCAATCTGTAAATCAATGAGTTGCATTTTTCAGGATCAAGGATCTCATATAGGTCATTGGTTTACTCGTTGGAGCTGTGTTCCATAATTATGTTATTTAGGCAGATGATCAATTTGAAAAGGGAAGAAAACTGAAACTCCCTAAATAAAACTTTGACATTGCCCATTACCCTGTGTGGGGTTATGTCTATACGTATTTAAATATATTGGGTACCATTTTTGCTACTTGAAATGTACAATGTATCATAAGTTATTGTAAGTAATCGGGAACTAAAGACACAAAATTTACTTTACAAAAACTTGCAAATTGGCCTTTATTAAATGCCAAAATATTTGTTACAAATCTATAAAGCATATATCTATAAAAATTAAAGTTGATGAAGTGCCAAATACTACCTTTCTCTTTACCAACTTGAGGTTTTTAAAGGGATAAAATTCCTGAGCAAAATGCTTTATGAAATAGTTGAATTTTTGAAAATTTAAAATTACTATTGATAACATAATAATTATATTGTATATTCAGGTAAACCTGGACACCTGAAGAAAAGGTAAAAACTGATTCCAAGAGGACAATGGTATATTTAAGTAAAAGGAACAGTTTATAACACTGAATGATTATCGAACCCCAGAAAACAAAAGTATTTGGGGTTTCAGAAAGATAATTAGGCTTAGGCAATGTATGAAAAGAAGAAAAGCTTTTTTTCAATGTCAACTGGCCATCAAAAGATAATTTACTTTTTCTTTCGACACAAGATGATGCATGTGAAACAGGCATCAGATTTTGCCTGTACAATAAACCCTTCAGTCTTTGTCAGGTTCTTAAGGGAGAAATAATAGATACAGAGCTTTGAAGCATCAGTACAATATAATATGAGCCAGGGAAAGCAGGCAAACTATCAAAGTATGGCTCAGTTGTACTGGCCATGGGAAAAAATTGTAATACAATAAATAATATAAGAACACTATGTGCTTGCAACAAAAACAACAATCCTTTATTATTTCTTCTTTTCTCCTCTTGTTTAAAAAACCTTTCTATCCCAGGAAATGCTCACGGTTTGGACTTCTGCTTAAATCTGACCCAGGAAACTTCCATTTTAATATCAGTAGGAATCTTTTACAAAATGATAGTAAAACCAGCCATCGAACCTGTATTTGGTAGGAAAACTAATCACAACAAACTTCTAGCCACTATCAAGCATGCCTTTCAGACTGTCATTCCCTTGCAGTATTATTTCTGATTTCTGGAATGTGTGGAATTCTGGAATAAAAATACAATTTCTGTTCCTCACTCTTCTCTTCTTTAAAGTCCAATTTCAAATATTTCCTGCCAGGATAAGTCTCCGTAATCTCTCACCAGGGACATTTGTCCTAAGAAGTGTATTCAACCTTTACCATATTACATTAGAACTGTTCGTTTGTGCTTCTGTTTGCCTTCACTTGACTTGGGGCTGGAGGCTCTGATCATATTCACATCTCAGTATCCCAGACACACGAGGCAGTAGCCCCTGTTCACTGAATGAAATAATTTCTCAAATTCAGAATAGTTTAATGATAATTCAACTAACCTAAAAAAAAAAAAACTTGCCCTAACATGACTAATTACAAATTTTAAAATTTTCTTTAATTATCATTGTAGAGTACACAATATTAATAATTAAAAGAGTAGCTCTTAAACTTCTTGATCTCAAAAACTCTTTACATTCTTTTTTTTTAATTTCAGAATATTACAGGGGCACAAACGTTTTGGTTATATAAATTGCTTTTGTCCAGTTTGAGTCAAAGTTATAAGTGTGCCCATAATCCAGGTAGTGTGTATTGTACCCGTTAGGTGTGAATTTAACCATCCTTTCTTCCCCCCTTCCATCTGCTTGATTTCCATTAAGTTTTACTTCCATGTGTTCTTAAAACTAACTAAAGTCTCCCAAAGTTTTTGTTAATGTGGGATAGATCTATCGATATTTATCATAAAACTGAGAAGTTGTTCAAACACAAGAAAAGCAAGATGCATTCTATCATTCATTAGAATGGTGATGTCATCACATACCATTCAGCCTCTGGAAAATCCCACTGTATGCTCATGAGGGAGTGGGGGGGGGGGTGAAAAAAAAACAAATATCATCTTAGAAATATTACAAAAATATTTTGGGTTCATACACTCTCATGGATTTTCAGGTCCCACAGTGTGCCCAGACCAGGCTTTGAAAACCACTGCAGTAGTCTACTAAAACTAATACATAATGATTCATGCTTTTATATCACTTTGTGGCTTCACAGTGCTTTTTTCATGCATTATCTCATGTGATGTTCATAACAACTCAGAAAAGGAGGATAGAAAACTGAGAAATCAAGACTTGGGTTAAACTATTTGCTAAAAGACACATGATAAGTATCAGAACAAAATTTTAAATAAAGATTTCTGACTTCGAATCCTCTGTCTTTCATATAATGTTAAAAGTTACCTTTTACTGAAAGTCAAATATTGCGTGTTCTCACTTATAAGTGGGACACATGGACATAGAGTGTGGATTAATATTTATTGGAGACTCAGAGGGGTGAAAAGGTAGGAGGGAGGTGAGGGATGAGATATTATTTAACAGGTACAATGCGCACTACTCAGGTGACAGTTACACTAAAAGCCCAGACTTCATTATGACATAGTATATCCTTGTAACGTAACTGCACTTGTACTGCTTAAATTTATACAAATACAAAGAACTTGTCTGTCACTGGCATCTTGGAGAGGTACTTAAGAGATTAATAACTAGGTTTTTTTAAAAGTTTTTAAAATGTACTTTTAGTTATTTCGTGATTTGGGTTATAACTCAAAACTTACTGTCATTATTTAGTCTAATTCTCAAACTTTGCCATCTTTGGATATTAGGAGTTCTTTCAGGATAGTTCTGTGTCCTTTTGATATGTCCATATAAATATACATATATAATATTAATATATGCACATACATATACATATATACACATATAAATATACATTGAATGGCCCTAGTGACTTATGTTATATATATATATATATATATATATATATATATATATACACACACACATAAAATAAGCACTTTGTTTTTAACTTTTGAGCACTACAAGATGCTCCAGGCTTATCCTCTATTTTCCATACCCTAGCACTAGTATCAGCCATTTCTCCAAGGAGCTCTGGCCTCTGTGATTGAAGAATGGTATTTAGAAATCAAGATCTGGGTATTAGCTGTGCATGTTTCTACAGAGATGCCACTGCTTCTAGGCCATCTCAGCAAACAGAGGTATAAAATACATGCATGTATGCAAACCCATGTATACACACATATCTATACTTATCTATCATTATCTATCTATAAACATGAGTTCATATGGACATCTTGATTATAGTCTGATACCAAAGGGATTATTTTAGCCTTCTCATCTTGCTCATTTGTAAATTCTTTCTCTGACAGTGAAAAACAAGTTATGTTTTTAATCTTTTCGATTTACAAATAGATGTGTCTGAAAAATTAACTTGGGGATTTGGGCTGCCTTTCCTCATAGATAGAAACAATTGTACACATGGTGCCATATTCATGCATGGGAGTTAGGTTCCCAGTCTAGCCTACAGAAATCTACTAAGTCCTGGTGTAGGACTTAGGACTGACTTCCACATTCAAGGGCCTAATTTACTGTACTTTCAAATTTCAGTGGGATCTATTGCCATTAATACTATAATTACTACCATGTTTCACATTTTAATATAACTTATCGCTTTACAAAGTGCTTGCACATAAATTGTCTCACTCAATCCTCATAAAAACTACAAGAGCTAGGTGTTACTGTTTGTAACTTCCATCACTTCAGGAAGTAAGATCTTAAAACAAAATGTAATCATTAATTATAGAAAATATTTATTTATGTTTAATGTATATTCTATTAATTTAGCCAGTATTGACTGGGAATCATCTGTGTGCAAAATTAAGGTAATTGATGCAGGAGTGCTTTAGAGTAGTGCTACTCAAAATATACTCATCAGATCACATCATCATCACTGAACATTTATCCAAGTATTTGGATTCCTTCCTTAGCCTATTGAATCAAAATGGCTGGGTTTAGCGTCCAAGAACTCATGTTTTAACAAACTCTCCAGGTAATTTTGATGCTCGCTCAAACTTGAGAGGCAGGTAAACTCACTAAGGAATAGAAATCAAAATTCAGAAAGATAGGATTTGAGCTGGGCTTTCTCAGGGTCAGGGACAGGATTTTTCTGTATTCTATTAGATATTCAGATATTATTCTTGCTATATTTTTTATTTTAAACATTTAAAAATCTTTTATAAGGCAAGCCACAAATAAGCTAATTGTTCTCTTCTTATGCATGGTCTGTTAGAAAAATCATTGAAAACATTCCTGGTGGGCTGGTAAATGTGTGATTAGTATTTGCAAGACTGATCTATATCATGTTTGGCTTTTCTCAAAAAAAAAAAAAAAAGTATTTGGTTCTTAGTGTTATCCATGTTCACCCTGAAGAATGAATAGTAGATCTGGAAAAGAATATTCCTGGATCTGGAGCTCAGGATAGGGAAGATTTTGGTGGTCATTGGAGCTCATCCTAGGAAACCTCTAAATTCCCTCATTAGTATTCACCGTACCTGGTAAGCAGTTCTTCTGAGCACAGACTTTAAATCAAAAGCTTTGCTCAAAATTCTCATCTCTTTGCAAATCACAATGAATATCAATGATGAAAAAAAATTACAGCATAGAAGATTGCAAATGGACCTCAGAAATCATCTGGTCCAACTCTGTCACTTTACAAATGAGAAACCTGGGGTGTAGAGAGATTCATTGGTGTACCCATGGCCACTCGGGAGTCAGAGGCAGAGCTTGCACTAGATTCTGGGTTTCCTGCCTCCTGGGATGCTGTGGATATTTAAATCAGGCCCTCAAGTATCCCTTGCAGTTTATCACATACAAAATAGCAATATTTTTTATAGGAAAGAAGCTCTCTTAGATGTCGCCACATCACTGTAAGGCTGCATGGGAAATATGCAAGATAATGCTGACAATAAGGAAGGCAGAAACGCTAGTGAATTAACTAACATATGTGGAATAAACTGAAATAGCACAGACGGATGCTGTTTGTCAATATCCTGAATAATTTTACTGTGATTCAACTCATACGTATTAGGCAGAGGTAGTTTAAGTTTTTAATGAAATGACAATTATAAGACTTTTCATAGGAATGTACCAAAAAGAAGGCTGGGAGCCAAAGGGCAGAGGACCTCATGGAAACTTATAGGCACAGTAAGTAACTACCCGCAGAGGATTCAAAGGAAGAGAGAAATGTGGCAACTGTCCGCAAAGTGGACTTGATTCTTGCCACTCCCACTGAACAATCAAGAATTCATTGATGGGAGGCTGCCAGTTGAAGAAAAAACATATAAGCAGCCTGTAGTAATGGTATCAATCATCGAATACTGGAGGCTCATAATCAAGCATGATTAAAGCAAAAATAACCAAGAGAGCAGCTGAGTATGTTCAGGGAAAGCCTAAATCTTCAGGAAAATTATAATGTACAGACTCCAAATTCTGCAGGTAAGTAAGATGAATTGGTTTTGGAGATAGAACTTGCCCAGAAATCATCATTGTTAGTGTATACGTGTGTGTGTGTGTTCCATATACTTAACATTAAATAAATATGATATGTAATATTTTGAGTTAATTACATGTCTCAATACAGGTTTATGGTAAGAGTATCTACACTATATTGAAGATTTTTTGGAGTCCTATAAAAAGTTTATATGCTTCTGACAATAAATGAAGAAAACAAATATCTGGTTGAATTCATGAAAATGTCCATGGGAAGATGAGCTACAGAAATAAATTATTATTTCTTGTGTATTATCTTATTAATCTTGCCACATTTTCATTTTGTTTAGAACTGACTATATGTCTATTACGAGGTGCTGTAAGATATTATAAGAAAAATAAGACACAAATGAGCACACAGAGTTGAGTTTTGCAATCGTAAGAAAACTGAATTAAGGGTATGTATGCTAACTTAGGAGAAAAATCTAGTATGAAACTAGGAAAACCAATGAAGTACTGAATTAAGCACAGGAACAAAGAGGTTAGCATAAACTGAAATAAATACAGAAAGCTTCATAGACGAAGTGGAATAGAAGTTGGATTTTAAAAGGTAAATAGAATTTGGATCAATGAATAAAGGAATTCATGCATTTCATGCTAGAAAAAGATCACTGAGGCAAGAAATGGCTTGACCTATAGGTATGGACGGTGAGGAGTAGTGAAGATTATAAGGGAAATATCCTGCACAGATTAAAATGCATGTTGGAGAGCAACAGATCAAGTCATCAGATGGTATCGTACCGGATTATGCAAGGCTCTGAGATTCCTTGAGTGCTGGGACTTAATGCTGAGAAAAATAGGAAGTCACTTAACCAGGGGAGAGATATAAAGGAAACATTGCTTTAGGAAGATAATTTCAGAAGAATGATATAGGAAAAACAGAGATGGAAAATGATGTAATGAGATGTTTGAAGAAATATAGGCTATAGTTTATGAATGTCTAGTCTGAAGTATTAGATTCAGTTATTAAGATTAATACAATATCAATATAGTCATTCATTGCTTAATAATGGGGATATGTTCTAAGAAATGCTTCTTTAGGTGATTCTGTTGTTGTGTGAACATTATGGGGTGTATTTACACAAACCTAGATGGTGTAGGCCACTGTACACCTAGGCTATATGGTGGAGCCTATTGCTCGTAGACTACAAACCTGTACAACATTGTACTGTATTGAACACTGTAGGCAACTGGAACACAATAGCAAATATTTGCATATCTAAAAATATCTAAACATAGAAAAAGTACAGTTAAAATACAGTATTATAATCTTATGGGACTACCAGCATGTATGTGGTCTGTCATTGATTGAAACATCATTATGCAGCACATGATTGTACTGAGACTATATGAGTGATATTTTAAAAGAAACAGGTTTTATTGTAAAATTTATATAAGAAGAAAGTAGAAAGATTTGTTTAAAATAATGCTTTTAAGGTTTAGATACTCAAGCAAAAGTAGTGGATGACTATTGAAAATAATTTGTTATTGTTGGCTAACTACAGTTTTGGGAGGAAGACAACATCATGAGCTTGTGAGAATATTGTAGTAGAGAAAATATTCTGTGTTCACCAAATCCCACTTGATTTGTTTCCTCCAGTGCTCACAAGAAGACTATATTTATGAGTCTCCCTCAAAGTTAGGTTGAGATCATGTGACTAGGCTCTGGCCAATGGGATGTGGTTGGAAGGAATGTATACCACTTTCACATCTAGGTCACATGTTTAAAAAGGAAAGGATATGGATCCCTGAGTCAGTTTGGAAAAGAGCAACTTGCCCCACATTGGGTGTGGCGTGAATAGCAATAAATCTTTTTGTGTTATCACTAATTTTCAGGTTTATTTGTTGTGAAGCAGAGCCTATCCTGTCCTGACTAATAGAGATGCCCCATCTTAACCCACATAGACAGTGTCGGAATATAGATAACCAGGGTCATATTTTGAAATTTAGATATGGGATTCTTCTTCCTGGTAAGAATGGTTGAAGAAACACCAGTGGTTAAACTTTCTGAGGGAGTGAGTGAACAGAAATTAAGACGTAAAAGATAGAGCAAAGGTGGAAAGTCACAGTTGAGTAATAGAAAAAAGAAGTAGTCAGGGAAGATGACAAAATGAAAAATTCCAGAGAGGAGAGGTTTAAAAAAACAATGTCTAATTAACACCATCTAGTGCTTAAAAAGTATCAAGGATAATGAATATTAGGAAAGGACATTGGATTTTTCAAAGGATAGGTTTGCAGTAATAGTTGAGATAATAGTTTTAGTAGAGTGGTGGTGTCTCAAGCCATATTAATGAGAATTGGTAAGGGAAAGAAAAAAGGAGTTTGTGTACACAGGGATAGGGAAAATGAATGTTCTGTATATATAAATGAGAAAAGGAAGGACATTTGTGTGATAGGCACAGCATGAGCTGTGTTTCTATCTGCATTAGACCCTCTAAGCCAGCCTGACCTACTCCTGCAGGATGCCCCTTTTACCTGATAAATATGAAATAGTTTCTGAGGTAATCCATCTACCAATGCTTCACTTTCTTTTTCTTAATTCCATCTCCCCTGGAATTTCAGATCTGGTTTGATAACCTTGACTTTGATCTCGTCTGATTGTCAAAAATTTGTTACTCTCATGCGTTTAACCCAATACTTGGATATTGGCTTAAGTTAAACAATTTATGTGAAGTGCTCAGGAAAGAGCCTGGGTTAGTAAACATAGTAAACACATAGTAAACACTAATATAGTAAAATGTATTGGTAGTAGTAATAATTATTATTATCATTATTATTATAATTATTCTTTTAAACTTAGCCTTAGCTTGTCTTTTTACATCTTATAATCCATCATTGTCTTGGAAAGAATTCCTTTCTCACGCTGGAAATAAGCATGGGAAGTTTGTAAGACTAAGAGGCTATTATTTCAACACAAAGTACAGGGCATATCCTGAAAGCTATGTGTGAACATGCACTGGAACTCTGTTATTTGTTCTATCTGCAATAACTAGCATGTGGAAGGCTGTTGGTAAAAATGGGTTGAAACAATGAATGTATGTATGAGTGAATAAAATGAATGAATGAGGTCAAGTTGACTGGCATTATGGTGCTATTGTTGAGAAATTAGGTTTAAGAGTCAGCCACACCTGAGGTCAAATCCCAGCTCTGATTATTTTGAGTAAATTTTAATACTCCATTAACCCATATCTTCCACAAAGAGTTTATATTGTGAGGTTGATTACATTGATGTACACAATTTGACTTGGTGTGTGATACAACATAAACATTCAATAAATGTTAGCTATCATCACTACTAAATAGTAGGATGACATCTAATTCTGGAAGTTTATTTAACTCTAGCTCATTGGTTATGGGACTACAAAACAAATTAATGTGTCCAAAAGATACCTAATAAATAGTTGGAACTACATATTACTTACAATGCTTGAACAGAAAGCAAACATCATATAAAAGAATTCTAAGAGACACACCTAAGCCAAGATGTTCTTTCTAAAAATTTTATTGTATTTAGTTAAGATGTAAAACATGATGTTTTACACTATCTATACATATACATAGTGAAATGATTTCTGTAGTCAAGCAAATTAACATATCCATCACCTTACAGTCAACTGTTTTGTATGTGCATGTGAGTGTGTGTGTGGTAAGAATACTGAAAATCTACTCTTAGCAAATTATCAGTGTATAATACAATACAAGAGGTCTTTAAAAAATTCATGGGATGTGCATATTATGAAAAAATTATGCGTGGATTTCAAAACTTTTTGCATCAGAATAAACTCATACTAACACGTCTGAACAGGATCTAGTTCGAGGCACTAAAAAGGATAAGACATATGTCTGAGAAAAGCCCCCAACAGAGCAATGTAAATTCTGCTAAAATTGAAGCAAGAACAAACCTCCAATTTATGGTGAAGCTTGGGTGGAAGAATGGTGAAATCACTGATGCTGTATGAAAAGCTTATGGGGACAATGCCTCAAAGAAATCAGCAGTTTACAAATGGATAACTCTTTTTAAGAAGGGACAGGATGATGTTGAAGATGAAACCCACAGTGGCAGACTATCCACATCAATTTTTCAGAGACAAACTAATCTTGTTTTTGCTCTAATTGAAGAGGACCTAATATTTATAGCAGAAGCAAGAGGCAACACCATAGACATCTCCATTGATTCAGCTTCCACAATTATGACTGAAAAATTAAAGCTGAGCAAATTTTCTATTCATGTGCCAAAACTATTGCACCTAGATCACCTGCAGATAATAGCAGAATGTTCGATGGAAATTTTAAACAAGTGGGATCAAGATCCTGAAGCATTTCTTCAAAGGATTACAACAGGAGATGAAACATGGCTTTGCCAGTATGATCCTTCAGACAAAGCACAATCAAAGCAATGGCTACCAAGAGGCGGAAGTGGTACAGTCAAAGCAAAAGCCAACCAGTAAAGAGCAAAGGTCGTGGCAACAGTTTTTTGGGATGCTCAAGGCAGTTTGCTTGTTGACTTTCCCGCAGGCCAAAGAATGATAACATCTACTTATTATGAGAGCGTTTTGAGAAAGTTAGCTGAAGCTTTAGTGGAAAATTGCTCAGGAAGACTTTACCAGAGATTTCCTCCTGACTACAACAGTGTTCCCACTTATTCCTCTCATCAAACAGGAGAATTTTGTGAGAATTTTAATAAAAAATTATTAGACATCCATCTTACAATCCTGATTTGGCTCCTTCTGACTTCTTTTTCTTTTCTAATCTTAAAAAAAATCTTTAAAGTGCACCCATTTTTCTTCAGTTAATAATGTAAAAAAAAAAATAAAAAAAACCTTGAATTGACATGGTAAAATTCCTAGGACCCTGAGTTCTTTTGGGGTGGACTAAATGGCTGGTATCATCACTTACAAAAGGGCCTTGAACATGATGGAGGTTATGTCAAGAAATAAAGTTTATGTTCTTATCTTTTAATTGCATTTTCCAGGAACTAGTTGAAGTCCTCTGCATTAATAACTGCACTCTTCATGCTGTACCTTAGATCTCTAGACTTATTAATTCTACATAACTGCTAGTTTGTACCCTTTGACCCATTTCAATTTCTCCCCTTCTTTGCTTCTGATAACCAGCTTTCTACTCTATGTGCCTATATATTTGATGTTTTTAGATCCCATGTGTAAATGAGATCATATGTTATTTTTCTTTTCTTTCTGTGTCGGACTCATTTCTCTTAGCATAATGTCCTCCAGGTTCATCCGGTTTATTTCAAATGACAGAATTTCCTTCTTTTTAATGCAGAATAATATCCCGTAATATGTACGCACACACACACACACAAACATACATAAATTTCCTTAACTCTTCGTCCATTTATAGACACTTGGGTTGTTTCCATATCTTGGCTATTGTGAATAATGCTACAGTGAGCACAGGAATGCAGCTTTCTCTACAAAATTCTGATTTCATTCCCTTTGGATATATACCCAGCAAAGGGATTGCTAGGTCATATGATAATTCTATTTTTTGGGAAACCTCCATACTATTTTCCATAGCAGCTGCACCAATTTACCTTCCCATCAAAATTGTATGAGGGATTCCATTTATCCACATCCTAACCAATACTTATCTCTTGTCTTTTTGATAATTGCCATTCTAACATGTGTGAAGTGATAGCTAATTGCAGTTTTGATTTGCATTTTCCTGGTGATTAGTGATGTTGAGCACCTTTTCATATAACTGTTGACCATTTTTATGTCTTCATTGGAAAAAAGTGTATTTAGGCCTTTGCTCATTTTTTAATTGGGTTTTTACTTATTTTTTCTATTAAGTTGTGTGAGTTCCTCATATATTTGGGGTATTAACCCCTTATGAGATACATGGTTTGCAAATATTTTCTCCCAATCTGTAGACTATCTTTTTATTTTGCTGATGTTATTTTACTCATTTTGAGACTTCATGGCATAGGTTGGCTCACATGGTGCCTTCTAACTGCAGCTGTCTTCCTGTCAAATTTCTTTCCAGCACACACTACCTGAAAATGACTTAGTTGCCATCTAATCATTGTATTCTCTCATATATCCAGGAGCAGGTTGGTAATTTTATTTTCATTTATCATTTTCTAATTTCATCAATGTGGAAGGGCATCTTATCTTATGCTGGACGAAGCTAAACAAATCCATTCATTTAAATCCTAGACTTTGCCACATTTAAGATGTCTTTGAGGGACTTACTGTAATCGTGTTTTTGTTCTTATCATTGTTGGGCAAATCACATTTCCAGGACTCTGGCCAACTCTTCAACCTTGTCAAAGTCCCTGCACTGATTCTGCTTCTCCTCTCTGTTTTGTTTTAGATAAGGTTTCTGTTCCACACATCTGAGGAGAAACAAAGCCTACTGTGTGGGTGGCAGTTTCCAATACAACAGAAACCTGATTTCATCAGGATATTTGATATTTTTATTGGAATTTTATTGTTCAAGTTCAAGTGAATTTTAATGCCTGCCTTACACATGTGTTAAGGACTGCCTCTGAAAGATCATTGACGTTAAAGTTTGTTTGCATAATTTTAATGCCCTACATAATTATATTCCTCTAGTCATAAAATTTTATTCCTCCCCTGTATGTTCATTTATAAATAGTCCTGATATGATTTAAGAAACATTAAGAAATATATATTATTAAAATAAAACCATAGAATTTCAGTATTTTAGGCAATTTAAATTTTATTTAATCTGACTACTTATTTAAGAATAAATACCCTCTATAAAATTTTATATACAATACTTTTAATAGGAAAATAGAAGCAAAGTAGTCAAATACCAAACTGCTACAGTCAAGACATTTGTGTATGTTATGAGTAAATAATATGGTTATTATGCTTATACTCAAAGGAAAAAATCTGATTTTAGTTTGGATTCAAATGGGCAAGTAATTCTTTCCACCAAAGTTACTCTGCACCACAGCAATAGAGATAGCCCCATTTTGGGACACCGTACACATTCCATTTGGAAAATCAAGATGGCAGACTGTGACTTCAGAGAGAGAAACCTTTCTAGGCTAATATATAAGTGAGGGTAAACATTTTCCAGAAGGCATTAGATTCCTTAGAAATCACTTCACAAGAGCCATTCCTAACGTCAACCTCGTGCAAATTCATAAGTAGAAGCCAAGGATAAAACCTTGATAAGGATATAAGAGTAATAATAAACATTAATTGAACATTTATTAAGCACCAGGAACTGTGTGCAAGGCTTTGTATTTATTATCTCATTTAATATTTATGATGGGCTGTCATAATATATGAAGAAGTAGGTCAAATATGAAGAAATGGAGGCACGGTGTTTTTAAAATTTGAACAAACTCATACAATTAGTAAGCTGGGATTTCAGCCCAGGTCTGTCCAACCCAGAGGCCTTGACTCTGATACGTTGTCATTATGCACTTCCTTCATTATGCAGGCAGTGATATCTCAGAAGGGTCTTATATAGCATAAAAATAGAACGGGGCACAGAAAAGGGATCATACTAGAATCGGAAAGAAAATTTCAGACAGGCAGAAGAGAAGCTATGTGTAGTAGATTAAAGTTGGCCACAAATTCTTTGCCTCTCCTCCCTTCAGTCCGGGCTGGCCTATGACTTGCTTTGAGTGAACGAATGTGGCAAAAGTGATCTGGGACTTCTGGACCCCAGCCTTGAGGAGATTAGAAGCTTCCTCTTTCCTTCTCTGGGAAGCCAGCTGCCATGCTTTAAAAATGTTTTAGTTAGTCCAGTAGTTCTCAATCAGGGGCAAATTTGCCTCAAGGAACATTTGGTGATGTCTGGAAACATTGTGATTGTCACAACTTGCGGGGAGGGCCTGCCACGAATCTAGTGGGTGGAGGACAGGGATTCTGCCCAGCATCCTACAATGCACAAGATAGCCCTCTGCTGGCCTAGCCCACAAAGAATGATCTAGCCTAAAATGTCAATAGTGCAGAAATTGAGAAACCCTAGCTTGGACTATGAATAATGAGAGAATTGCCAAATGAAGAGAAACAGGCCATATGGAGCACCCACTGAGACATCAGACATGTAAATTGAAAACTTATTGGACCTGCTAGCCTAGCCCAGGTGTTGGCTAAATGCAATTGAATGAGTGAATGACCCCAGCTGACACAACTTGAAGCAGAAGTCTCATCCAACTGAACCCTAACCAAATTCCCATACACAGCAATACACAACTGAAACACTATCCTTTTAGCCATATTTGGATGTACTGATTTATTTGTCAAAAAGAGTTTACATTGAAATGCAACTGTACAATACCTCCAAACTGTGGCCCATTAATATGCCTAAATTACTAACATCATTAGAGTTCATAGTACTCCCCTGGATTTGGGCTCATTCCTTCCCATCGAGATGTTTGTTTTCTGTATGAAATCCCAAACAACCCCATGACCCTGATGGCTGTCTTATTGATTAAAATTTTGAATTCTTCTTCAAATGGGTTGTTCCTGAGACATACATCAGGTATATTTTTTTGAGCAGTTGATTTTTCAACTCAGGTCCAGGCTCTTACATTTAATCCTTTTAAATTCTACCTTGTTTTGCTAATCTTATCATTCTGAGCTGTCTTTTCTTTTTTAGTTTTTGTATGTACAGTTTCTATGTCTATGAGCCTCTTGCCATTTGAAAATTTGATAAGCCTACCTACCCTCAATTGGTTATAAAAATCTTGAAGAGGTTAGGGCTGTGGATAACATCCTATATATGGTCTTAAAAATGCCTGTTCCCCAGGTTGACATTTTGGGATACACTATGTGGCAGGCACATATGTAGTGGTAAATTAGGAGGACCTGTGGATGATTCAGGTACAGGTACAGCAATTTGTAGAAATGAAGTGTAGAAGGGAAGCTTTGGAAAAATGTTGTCCTCTTGTGAATTGATCCAAAATAAACAAGTGAGCATGAAAACATTAACGTGAGCATATTATGATGATGCTGCATTGGTAAAACAGCAGGTTTCTGGCATGCTTTAGGTAATTATGATTATTTTGGTAATAATGAAACAATTCCATTTAAGGTTGAATCACATCATATTCTCAATTAGCTTATGTAAATTCAGTTGTGCTTGTTTGGTCTATAATGACAAAGGAGGGATAAACAATGGCTGAAATAGCCCATGATTCTACCTGCTGTTCCATTCACTACACACAGCCAAAACAACCCTGACATGGGAGGGGCAGATCAGTTATCTTAAGTGCAGGTCGCTTGTGTTTCTGACGGCATACACTTCTCTTCTCCCTGGGTGTAGTTATAACATTTAAAGATACATGTTTTTAGTACAACTTTACCCCTAAATGCAAGACAACTATCTTTATAGTTTTTATACTTTTATACTACTTTTTAACTAAAAAAGAAAAAAAGAAAGAAAATGATCCCAAGGCAGAAGGGAAGATGCTGTGTGAAAACCCAAGGAAACTAATTTCCGCTAATGTGAAATTTTTCAGCAGGATTTTTTAGGGAAATTTTGGCTATCTTTCATTTCCATTTTAAAATTATTTTATATTTTGACACTTAAGGTTGTAACCCCACCATGCAGTGCATTTGCTGGTACTAATATGGTTATTTAACCACCTTAGACAGTGACTCGTTGATTCAGTCAGTCGGTGAACCAGCGTTTTTGACTGCCTCCTATACACTCATTTGGGGGAGTACAGACTGACGAAACTCACATTTTTGTCACATGGAATCCCATGTTGCATGGCAGCATATAATTGATTTGGAGTTTAAGAAGGAGAATTTACAGCCATGCCCTGGGGAGACTAATAATTAGAGGCTGACAAAGCATCGTTGCTGCACATTTTTATGCTACATTGGGCTTAAACCTCTTGATGACATGGGCCATGCTGCTGTTGTTGTCTGCCTATCGGTCTTCTCCATCACTTCCTCATCTTTGTCCTCCTTTACTTAAATATCTATAAAGTTCTTAATTATAAATTTAAATACGAAATGTGCCACAAAGACATTTCAGAATGGGAAAAATGTAACGGACACCCATATTTCCAGAACCTGATTTAACTATTTATCAGAACTATGTTAAGGAAATAACACTCAATAGAAATAATCTCACCCCTGGCCCTTTTTCTGCAGAAGGAAACATCATCTCAAAATTAGTAAGTACTCTTTATGCACATGATTTTAACACTTTCACTACATATACATGAATCCCTAAACTGTATTTTGTGAGTTTTTTTGAAAAAAATATAAACATAGTATGACACTGTCCAGTGTTCTATTTTATTTTTTGGCCATTCAACATGGTTTTGATATTTATTCCTGGCACATGTTTATTTTGTCGATTATTTTAACTGTTACATGGAATTTCATTGAATAAAAATGATGCAATTTACATATTTATTCTCCTATTGACTTTCTGGGTTGTTGTTAAATCCCCAACATTACAAGCAATTCTAGTGAACATGTTTGTACATGCCTCTTTGAGTACATGGGAAAGGGTTTCTGCAAAACACACACCTGCTGTGTCATAGACACGCACAGCTTTCACTTGATCTAATGGGTGCCCTCCCACACGGCTGCACCAATTTCCCATTCCACCGACAATAAGCGATAGTTTGTCTTTTATCACATCCTCTCCTTCAATTGATCTCAGTAAAATTTTCATGTTGTCCTGTCTGGTGAGTGTGACGCATTATCTCATTGGTGTTTAATTTGCATTTCCCTAATTGCTAGTGTTGCTGAGCATCTTTTCACACGCTAGTTAGCAATTCAGTTCATGTTTTCTCCTCTGAATTGCCCATTCATTTTTAAATTCATGTAGCTTATTGATTTGGTAGAGGTTCTCTATATAGCCTGAGTGTGAATTGTACTATTGTTTTTATTCACTTACAAGCAGAAGAGTATACTCAAGCCAGTTTAAACGGAATAATTATATATTAAAAGGACATCGGGTAACTAATAGAATTTCTGGAGGGACTGGAGAGGCAGAGTTGGAGGCCCTGCAGTTCTCCTAAATCACACTGCAGGATTGTCTCGGCAAAGATCTCACTGCTGCACAGGGGTGCCCAAACGCTGCATGGACCACTAAAAAACCTGGAGCCTGAAGGCTGGAAACACTACTTTCTGTCTCCCAAAGCCAAAGCTTCTGTTCCCATTCAAAGTCTTGGCCAAGTGCATCTGATCATTGAAAGGTAGGCCCCCACCTATGCCCAAACTTGTTTCCGCCTTGGGAAGGCACAACTCACGTAATGGGGAATTCCCCCAATATCAGGAAAGGTGTGTAGAATATGTAGGGCATGGTTAACATCCGCCTCACTAATGATTCGTTGCCTATAAGTGATGCAAATATCTATTTCTTGTCAGTGGTTCATCTTTTAACTCTTTTTTGTTGCATCTTATTGTATAGAAGTGTTTTTACATTATGATTCTGTCAGATTTATCAATCTTTTTCTTTATGCCTTATTTTGTTGTGATTTATTTTACCCAATTATGCCAGCACCATTTGTAGATCATCCCCTAATTTTCTTACTGATTTATGCAGCTGTATATCTCATATATCAGTATCCCCTATCTACATAGGTCTCTGGAATTTTCATTGTTGTCTGCTAGTGTACTTAGCTAATTTTGCACTAGTACCACGTGGTTTTAATTACCAGAGTTTTATAATGTCTTACAGAGTGAGTGCCACTTTCTCATTATTTTTCTTGTTTTGGTTATTCTCGTTCCCATCATATGAATTTTCTTAGTTCGACAACCCATAATGTGATTTTGATTGCAATTGCATTGAATGCATTAATTTATGACCTTTTTATTTCATAGGTATCTTTATTATTATTAGATTTCCTAACTTCTTTTTGCTTGTGCATCAGAATTTCTTTGACTTTGGCATATTGATCTTGTGTCAGGTAAACTTGCTGAACCTTTTATTAATTCTGTTTGTCATTGGATTCTTTTGGATATTTCTATACATGCAATTATTTATATTTCTCAACAAATAAATTCTGTTTCATATTTTATTTTTGACTCTTATACTATTTGTTTATATTGTCTCACTGGGTTGACTATGGCCATAAGGGTGGTACAGATTAGAAGCCACAACAGTGAGTGTCCTTGTCTTTTTCCTTCAAGGCAATGTTTCTAACATTTTACGATGAAGTGCAATGCTTGGTAGAGGTTCTTCATAGTTACCCTGTAACAGATTCAATAAATTCTTTTCTATTATCAAGAATGGGTATTGAAATTTATCCAAAGCTTTTTTCTCTTTTTATGTGACCATATATTAATATTTCTATCTCTTCTTTTCTATTATTGTGGAAAATTTTGTTAATAGATTCTTGCATTCTTGATATAAATCCTAACTGGTCATGGTTTTGTATTTGTGTACCTATGTGTATGCAAGGAGATGATCCAAGTTCTGTAGGAACCGAAACACAAAAACTTGGGAGCCTTCTTTAAAAAAAGATTCTAAAACTAAAAATCCAAATATGGCAGTATAACTTAGAAGTAATTCTAACCGAAGCTTCAATCTTTTAACTGAAAGACTTTGAGGGTTCAGTGTCATTAACTTCATGGTAAATCCACCTCTGTATGTGTATGAACAACTAGATTCTATTTGCTAAACATTTATTTAAGACTTTATTATTTATGTTAGAAAATGAAATTGGCTTAAAATTTGTCTTACTCACATTTTTCTTTGGTTTTAGTATCAAGGTTATACTATCATCATAAAATAAGTCAGACAGTTTTTCGTCATTTTTGTTTGTTGGTTTCTAGAGCAATTTGAATAAGATAGAAGTTACCTATTCCTTGAATTTTACAGTCTGGAGCTGGTGCATTCATTAATTCAGTTTTAACAACAGGCCTAGACACCAATGACGGGCAGAGGAGGTGGCAGGAGAAGGAGGCAAGTACTAGGAAGGCCGCCATATGTCATAACGAAGTGGTGTTCTCCACCCTGGATTTAACAAGTAATAAACCTGATATATTTTCTCCTTTTCCTTCCTCTTTGGTCTATTCAAATTGATTCAGGACTCAGAAAGAGAGAATGGGCATATCACTTATCAGAACCTGCGCTCCTCAAAACCTCATACTTAAATTCTTGGGAGCATGACCCACACTCAGAATTCTGAACTGTGGGCATCATTTGAAAAACCTACACTAAATGCACTAAATGCTGGAACTTCCAAACTTCTACTACCAGCCAGCCTGTCAGCCAAATATTTACTGAGCACCTACAAAGTGTACATGAACTCTCAAGACAGTTATTGAAGTGCAAATACTACCCCTGCCATGGGAAACTAAATCAAACCTGAGAATGAAGACTGGCTTCTGTCCCTGGTTTTATGATATCATTAGAATACTTACAACACCCCAGTCATTGAGTAATAAATGATTCCCCATGGAAGAACAACCCAGACAAATACATATTAATAATTCCAGTATCAAGGCCAAAATCATTTCATGAAATAGTTTGTTAGAAATATGTATAAACTGTTTACTGCTGTATTTTCTAATTTGAAGCAACATCCTGAGAATGTCCCTTTGTTTCTGGGCTCTGAATCCATGTTATAGTTCTTTAAAAGACCTTATATACCAAGGTCCTATTGAACCAGTCTTCCAAATAGACAGCAGCCAATGACAGTATCTGCTTCTTGAGAGCCTGAACTGAGCCAGGCAAAGACTGACTGAGTAGGCAATGCTGGGCTCCACAGTTGCGAAGTCACATAGAGTTAGGAACAAAGTCAGGCTCGTGACAGGTTATTGCCTATGCAAGTCACAATTCTGGGGGGAAAGAATGAAGAGTCTCACTGAGAAAAACATTCACAAACAAAATCATGACACATTTAGGAAGAGGTGGAGATTTAAAAAAAAAAAAAGAAGAAGAAGAAGAAACTGTTAGCATAGATTGGGGAAAAAAGCTAAGCAAGGTTGCCTGAGAACTCTTGAGTCCCACGAAGTTCTATATTCTACATTTGATTCTATGGAATTGCCCAACATTCTTACAACATAGCCTTTATATTGGGAATTATTGAGTGGATTCCTTATCTTTGCTACCAAACAATCCCCAAATAAGAATTAGCAATATTCATTTGAAATATAAGTAGTAAGCATTACATTAGTATAAATTAATTTGATCACAGTTTATTATAAAATTAAAATTTGCATCTGTTGCCACTTTTATGATAACTTAGTAACCTCCAGACCCAAAGATGTACAGTAGTTTCACTAGGCTGAGTCCAGACTTGAACAAATGGGTAATAGAAGGGCAAAGGTTCATTCATACTGTAATATTTATTAAGTGTCCATTATGTTCCAGTTATGGAAAATACGGATGAAACAAAGTATGCATGGTCTGTGTCATTCAAAAGCAGTAAGATGTGTTTTAAATAATCATATGAAAACTATAGGATGAGTGCTATGAAAGCAAAGCATATGGTGTGATATGAGAGAGGAAAACAGGTTAGTCGATCCATATGTGGGGAGGAAAAGAAGTCTTTGAGAAAGAAGCACATCAGCTGAGACTGAGGCTAGAGGTTGGACAGGCATGGTGGTGTGGGTGAGAGAAGAGGCGCACTCCAGGGAAGGGACTATTCTGTGCGAAGACCTTCATTCTGGAAAAGAGGAAGCCAGTGTGTACCTGAGAAGGAAAGAGCTATGAACAAAAGGAGAAAGAAGAAAGTCAGATTATTTAGAACCTTCCAGAGCTCATTAAAGTATTCAAAGTATATTCTGTTATAGCAGATTGCAAGTCACAAACCCAGTGCTCCACATATCTAGATGGGATTATTTTTTATGAGATTTGATGTCTGGCAGTTTCTTAATGAATGATTTTAGACATCCATAAAGTGGGAAAATACTGATCCTACTTCCACTTCTTCTCACTTCCCACAAACACTCAGCAAGTAAAATAAAAGTATCTGCAAATAAAAATTGTTTAACATACATTATCAACCTCCAAAGGAGTATCTATTTCATGCAAGCATGCTCAATGTATAAAACATCTAATTCTTCCAAGAAATTATTTACCCACTGTATGCTAAACTACTTTACCACCATCCCAGTTTGAGTGTGTGACGCAAACAGCAGTGTGAAAAGTGCATGGCAGTGAAAAAAATCACAAAATTTGCTAGACAACAAATTGACATCTTATAACTAATATTAGTCTTACAATCCTCCAAATAAATATATAATGGAAACAGTAACGACATATAGCATTTTGGACTAGTGTGAGCAACTTCATGAGGACTGCTTTGCTTGTAATGTACCAGTGCGTTCCAGAATAAACTTTGCTGAGTTGCAGCTACAGAGGCTGGTGGTAGGAATAAGAACATGAAATTCAGTTGGGGCAAGAAAGTTTGATGGATTTCAAAACAAAAGCTGAGGCCGTAGGAGGAGATAATGAAGCTGATGGGCAGTGACCATGGGGGGACCAAAGCAAATTTGGTAAAATATCTTTCATAGGTTAATTGACCCACTTTTGAGCTGCCATTGCCACATGGAACAGGACCAGAGACAAAATACAGTATCCTGTAATGAACCAGTGTCCCAGCAACAAAATCAGGTACTTGAATAGAAGTGACTTTAGAAAGCTTAAGAGTGAATAAACGTAAGAGAGATCTCTATTACAAACCTTCTTTTCTGCTCCTGGCATATAAAAATGTGGGGTGGGAGAAGATTGATATTATTTTCAACTGCAATCAAAGAATGCTAGCACTGGAAGAGACCATCAAAATACCTGCTCAGGTATCTCATTTTATAGGTAGGGAAGACCTAACAGGTAAAGTGACTTACTCAAGACCTACAGCACATGACTGGAAGAGTCAGAATTAGAACCCAAGTCTTTGACTCCCAAACCTGGATGTAAGTATATTCACATGCATGCATGTTTCTCCCAGTATAGACTTGATTTAACCATCTTCCACAGTTCATGGAACACTGTCTTCAGTTGTCCTTGGAAGTTTGCTGTCTAGTTTTTCATTTCTCAACCTTCATTCCAGATCCCAGTGCCCATCCCCACCTTGCCAATATATCATCCATGGCACACATCACTTCCTTTTACTTCTATTTATTTACAAGATAGAAATACTTGAATATCTCTTATGCAAATCACTTTGTAAACGGAGTGAATTTTAGGCAAAATGATGAGGTTATTTTGGGTGGAGAGAGAGGGGCCTTTAGGGAAAAACTCATATTAAGTAGGAGATAACATTACCATGTGAGAGTTTCTATCAATTTATCTCATGTGACATGACAAACATTGGAACAGCATGTCCCCACTCTACTAAGTGTCTCATATGCTATCATCTGTCTCCCAGGCAGGATGATTTCTTGCAAACCCTTACCCTCCATTGGCTTGGGTCTACTCAAATATAAAATAAGGGGTTGAGACTAGATCGCCAGTTTGCAGGTGTTTGTTATGTTGATAGTTGATCTGTTAGTAGAGTCACCATTTATTTTAAACACAAAACAGATTGAAATGGAGAACTCTGCCCTCACTTTGCCCTCCTGCTCCCTTCATTCTTCATGTGGAATTGAACACAACTCAGAAATCCCAAGGATCCATATAGCATAACTTTAAATCCTGTAGGGGGTGTTGCCCAGGAGGCTGTTCAGCCATAACACTTCATGGTTCGTGACTAATGCTCAGTCCATAAGGGAAAACCAATACTAATATCCAAGTTGGGGAGAAAACTAGCATCGTCATGCGCTTACTGTGTTCAAGTACTACATTAGCTGCTTACATGCGTTATCAGATTCTATACTCAGAGCCACACTGCAAAGTCAGTACCATATTCCCATCTTACAAAAAAAATAACTACAACTCAGAGGGGCCAGTCACTTCATTTCAGAGGCATTAAATGACTCTCAGAGCCATGGGATTTAAAAGTAGCTAAGCTGGGATTCGAACCTAGCTCTTGCGGGTTCCAAAAGCCTCTGCTATTTCTTCCATTATTAGCTTGAGTTATGAGTCAAGAGGTTAGGCTTGGTATTAGACATGCCCTATTTGTTCTAGCTATCAGCTTTCAGCTGCTGTACCAGCAGGGCAGTAAGATTGAGTAGACCCTCTGATTTCTCTCAATTCGAAATAAGTCTGAAGTGGTTTACTAAGCTCCTGAGTGATCTTAGCTCCTTACATGCCTTCGATTCCACTAAATCCCCATTTCCGAATCAGCTGTTCGTTCCACACTCACAAAGGGCACAGAGATACAACAAATGCTCTGTTGCAATGTTCTTTTTCTGAAGGAGAAATTAAGGGATATGTACTGAACATCACCCGCACCCCAGACCCTGGGCTTACCTATTGTGTTTTACCTGTAACAATGCAGCAATGTAGAAATTAATACGTACAGTTCATGAACAAAAGAAGTGGACACTTAGCTAAAATGACACACAGCTAGGAAAGGGTGATGATGCGATTTGAAATCCAGGCCTCCTGGCTCTAAGCCTTATCCTTTTTTTCCTTTTTCCATGCTGCCTCCCTAATGGCTCCCTGTCTGAACTAAATCACAATTCAGCTGTTCTTTTATCCTGCCCTTTTTAAGGTTTGTATGCTTAACCAGATTTCAAAATAGTTGCAATAGTTGCCTGAGTTTTCGAAGAAATGTGTATTTCATTCTGACATCTTTACTCTCTCATTACTTTTAAATGCTGCTGAATTAACTGCCAGTTTACTTTGAAATTCTCCTGTCATGAGATAATGACACCAGGGCAGGGTTCAAACCCAATGACAAAGCAGAAAGATTAATGCATGAATGTTAATTATCCAGCATGGAGGGTCCCGAGTGCTCCGTCATGTCACTGAAAAAGATGGCTTTATTTTAAAAGGCAAACCTCCTTTAGGTCGGCACCGTATTACTCACTGGAAAATTATTATTGGATGATAAACATATGACACTCACCTTGGCAACAGGGATGATTGCCCAGGTGGACCCTCCCAAGTCCTTGATAATTGGGTCTGATTGTGGCTGAAATTGGGTCGATGGCTAAGACAGACTTCCTAATAAGAAGTAACCATAAGCATGAGGCTTTCTGATCTCCCATGTGTTCCTCATTCACTCGCCACTCATTGGTATTTTACTTCTTTAAGAAAATACTTAATGGCCTGCCATCTGCCAAACGTTGTGCTAGGCACTGGAGATGCAAAGATGCACACACTCTCTGCTCTCAGGAAGCAGCCAAATGTATGCTTGACCATAATTGTGTGTAATACACATGCCCTTAATAAATTTAAAGGCATTAGCACTAGCCTGATGATGCAATAGTTAAGGAGACTTGAGGAATAGAAGAGCCAAGAAGGTTCCAGTGGCGAAACTGGGCTACTCTGTAAAGGAAGAGAATTATTCAGCCTTGCAGAAAAGACAGGAAGGACTTGTAAAGCAGAGGAAATGGCACGTGCAGGAAAGAGCTCTGAAGAACATTACATGATCTAGGAATAGTAATGATAATAATCTCAGATGTCGAGCACATTGGTTTGGAGCCCGAAAGTGAGAGAAGATAAATCTGAGGGCCAGGTTGATACTAGATCATGAGGGTGCTTGAATGCCCTGCTAAAGGCTATAAATTTATTATATAGGCATTAGGAAGCTTGCTTTCTTCCTGATCAGGTGTCCCTGTGATCACCAGCGGGAGGGAGGCGAAGGTCGTAAGGACTCTGGACAGCTGTTTTCAGCTCACACCAATCACACTGCGCGTGAGCCGGCATCATATATTAGAAAAAAAGACGTGATGTTCTCTCCATTTCAATTTTCATTTGCACTAAAATGGATGGCCTTTTTACACGCCATCAATAATGCCTGTGCTGGAAGAGCTTTTAATAGGACAAACATTCATCATTTTAAGGTTACTCTTTCCCCAAAAGCATGAGAGAAATTTGTTAGTAAAATAGAAAAACCTTGTACACAAGGCTGCCCTGTTACCTTTTTTTCCCAGGTGGTGCCCACTGACAGGAGAGTCTGGCAGCAACTGGGAACAAAAGTAATAAAAATGTTGCTCAGTACCTCTCCCTTTGAGAAGACCGACACACAATGGAAAGAGCAAATGGCCAGGGTTCCAACTCTAGCTTTGCTACGAAATAATTGTGTCATCTTAGGTAAACGATTCCCACTCCCCAGGCATAAACCTGTTCACTTTTAAAAGAGGACCAGACTATGGATTCTCAGTTTTCTCCCATAATGGTATTAGAGGAGAAAATAGTTAATTTAAAAAAAAAAAAAGCATCTGTTCTTCAAAGTTCCTGGTATGTCATCCATCACATCACACAGTTCTGATAACTGAGTCCAACACGCCAGCTGTGCTCAGATTGTCTTATCACTCAGATTGAAAATATCCTTTCAACTCAAGCATACCCACCACTGGTACCATAATGAATTGCGAATCACTCATTTTAATTTAACAGAAGAATTGCAGATGAGCTGTCAGTCCACACCAGAAGACCAAATATATTTGGTGCTCCAATATTCTTTATTAAGGTTTGAAACTCCTATTCCCAGCCGGTCCACTGGGTGGTGACTATGATGTAGAGAAGTTCCTCTCAGCAGGATCACGCTATGAATGCATTGGATTCAAATTTATTCTGTTTTCACCCCGTCAGCACTTAGAGACAACATGGTATGTGCTAGGCCCAGTGGAAAGTCTTGGCAGCCATTGAAAATTATCAGAAGACAACATTTCACACCCCACACCCCAGGGAGACTAGAGTCTAGTTCTGAAGGACAAAACAAACATACGAGAGAAAGAAAATAGAGCCAAAGCATTCTAGAAGCATGCCCAAGAATTCAAGATAACAAAAAACATCAGGGGGCAGAGATGTCCAGGAGAACTTGCAACTGAAAGTGATCTCTTCCTTTTTTTGAAATTTTCTATAACAACAATTGTTCCTTTTCCATTGTTTGTCCCATTTCTAACATTGCAACATAGTGATCGGTAACTTCTACTCATTTATTTTAAACAGTCTGAAGGCAGGAATCGTACCGTTTTAATTGTAATGTCTTCCAAGGGGGATAGTAAAGTACATTGTATGCACCAGACATTCAAAAAATATATATTAGAATAGATGGTTAGATTGGCGAAGAAGGTGAATTAGATGGAGTGTTGAAGGCTATGGAAGAAGGAGTCACGGAATGCTAGCAGGGAACAGAGAGACTGGACCAAGGAATTCATCTTGGGGCAAGTTAAGAGAAAAGTTTATGTAGGAAGGGAAGGGCTGGCTGAGAAATGATTGGCAGAACATTCAAGCTGAGAAATTTCCTTTTAATTGGGCAAAGCTAGTAAAGGCTCTTGAGGAGAGACGAGGTCTATGACAAAAATCTGTGCTTTAGGAAGATTTATCTGGCAGTCTTGCACATGATGACTGAGTAGAGAGCAAAGGCAGGAAAACCAAGCAGGAAGCTGTTATCATAGCCCAGACTTAGAAACACTACCTTTGATATGCAGCTTTGGGTCTTTAATTCATTAAGACTTAGTATGGGTAGAGCCTTATTTTATCTTGTGCTGGTACTTCTCTAGTCTCATTTTCTGCTATTCCCCTTTTGCTTACTTCATTGCAGCCTTACTGTATCCTTAACAGATCTCTTAAAACTTGGAAAGCAAGACCTTTGTTCTTCGCATCTGCCTGGAAAGCTACTCTCCTCTGCACAGAATTCTCTTCTCTAGGATAACTGATTCCCCCATTCACACAGCATCCTATCAAATATCGCCTATGACAGAGCCTCCCTGATCACCTCTTCTCTCCACCCTGGCATTCTCTACCCCCATAATCTGTGTCACTGTTATTTTCATAGTCTTTGTTATCTACCCAGGTAGAATGAGAGCTCTATGATGAAAGACATCCAAGACTCTTTTTACTTCTTAGTTGTACTCCTAAGGAATAGTACCTGGCGTATAGCTGGTGCTGAATAATAACTTGCTGAATGGATGAACGAATGAATGGGCAACTTTAAGAACTGACATGAGCTAATAAGCAGTTTCTCTTTTTCCAGGTCAAAATAGACACTTTCACCTACCTACTTCTGTTGAAATGAAACCATCTCCTTTGATTTCATTCTTATGATCACACTAATACTAAATTGTCACCTTGCGATGCAGTGTAGGGGACAAACACTGGACTTTCAAATTGGGGATTTTGGTTGTAGATTTGTCTTTCTGCATATTGTATAGTGAGTGGCTTTCAGCTATTCCTTCCACCATCATTTCCTGCTTTAACTCTTAGGTCATCTTTGTAACAATTGTCCCTGCATTCCCCTTGCTTCCTCCAAACCGTTCTCCAAAACAGTAGCCAATGCAGTGTTTTAAAAGTCTGTTCCCTCTATGCTTAAAACCAGCCAACGAACTCCTGTTTCCCTAAAGGTGGGGTCCGTGATTCTTCATATGCCCACAAGACTCTATATGCTTTGATCACTGATTGTTTCTGTACCTTAATTGTATGTCACACATGTTGACTCTGCTGTGGCTGCATGGTTCTCTCCAGAATCTTAATCATGCCAGGCTTTTTTTTCCTATGAAGTATTCTTACCCATGTTGGTCTTACTGCCTTGAATGCTTTCCCCATCTCTACCCCCTTCCCTGATTTTCCAATATGGATTTATTAATTCTTACTCACTGGGTATCTCATCTTGAACATTTCCTTAGGGAAACTGTACCAGGTCTTTCAGCTAAGCTACGCACCACATACTTTGCTCAAAAACATCATACTTTCCCCTAACATCAATTACTTTAAATGAATTTTATTTGAGCAAAGTAATACAAGCAGATGGTTCTTTCTAAATAATAAGCTTATATTTCTCTTTTATCTGTTAACTTTTGGACATGAGAAATGAAGATTTAGCTCTTTTAACTGTCATTTTCTCTGTGACCCCCTCATCATCATCATCTTGATATAGCATACTTTTTGATTAAAAGATATGCAATGTTTATATTCCTATGGCTAGACAAAAATTATTTACAGCTGAGCATTGTTGGATACCATGATTAGATCTTCATTTTTACTTTTATTTTCTTTTATTTTTTAAATAATGGTCTCCTTGGGTTTGGGGGGGGGGTTGGTTTATTTTTTTATTTTATTTATTTATTTATTTATTTATTTATTTATTTTTTGAGACAGAGTCTCACTCTGTCACCCTGGTTTGAGTGCAGTGGCATCAGCCTAGCTCACTGCAACCTCAAACTCCTGGGCTCCAATGATCCTCCTGCCTCAGCCTCCTGCGTAGCTAGGGCTACAGGCTCCCACCACCACACTTGGATAATTTTTCTATTTTTAGTAGAGATGGGGTCTCACTCTTACTTGGCCTGGTCTCGAACTCCTGACCTCAGGTACTCCTTCCGCCTCAGCCTCCCAGAGTGCTAGGATTACATGTGTGAACCACCACACCCAGCCTTTTTTTATTTTTCGTTTTTTAAAGATTCTTTGTACCTATTTCAAATTCCTTCCACACCTTTTAATAACCTTTCATTATAATTTTCCATAAATTCAATCCAATCAGAGCTCTACCAGATCTGGGTTTTCTTTTTGTTGGAGCCATTCCTCAGGTAGACATTCATTCTCCCATCTGGGCTGGTTGCTGAGCAGTACTGTTGCACAGCTGTTATGCTAGGTTTCCCTTCTGCTGTTATTCTTGAATTTCTTTTGCCTATCTCCTGGGCTTCATTCCCTTTTTCCTGGATTTATGTTTTTGGGTTTTTTTTTTTTCTTTTAGAATTTTTTTATTTTTTTTGTTGGAATACTTTTTCTAGTACATTTCTTAGGTTAAAAAGACAATGCAATAGCAGAGGAGATAGTGATGACAGCCCTCAGCTCTTGAGTCAAGTTCTTCACACTTCAGTGGTCACTCTCGATGCCTGGCTCCCAGCTGTCGTCTTGAGTTCTCCCTGCTCCGTCATCCCTAGGTGCCCACTGCAACTCTCCCATATCCACCCTCTTCTTGTCTGGGTTACTCCTTGCAGTGGAAGTAATCCTCCAGTAGTTTCCAGAGAAAGGCTTCAAGGGAGCTTATTTGTTAAGATGTTGGAAAATTTTGTTGTTCTAACAATACATTTAGTTGACATTATTGATATTATTTTGGCCAAGTGGAATTTTAACTGTGAAATCATCTTTTTGAATTTTTCCATTATCTCTGTGCTTCTAGCTTTGCTTTGAGAGAGCCAAAGCTGTTTGGATTTCTGTTTTTGATGTAAAACATTTCCTTTACTCCTCTTTTCTGAAAGCTTGTAGAACTTTCTATTTGTCCTCAGAATTCTGAAACCATACAATGATTTGCCTTGGTGTAAGTATTTTCATGCATTATTCTGGGCAATCATTGGTCCCTTTCATTCCAGAAATTCAGTACCAGAAACTTACTGGAATTATTTTATTGATGAACTCTATTCCATTTTCTCAGTTTTCCCTCTGGAATGCCTATTGTTCAGGTTTTCTGGAACTGATTGTGTGTGTGTGTGTGTGTGTGTGTGTGTGTGTATTTATTTCTCTCTCATACCCCCAACACTTTGTCTTTTTGCCCTAGTTTCTGAGAGACATCTCCAACTTCATCTTCCAATTCTTTCAATAAGGTTTTCCATTTTCTGAAGATTTTAATTATTCTTGAATCGATCTATCTGTACATGTATATATGACATTTATTCTTTTATATACAACTTCTTTTTTCTCTCTGAAGATATTAATAGTGTATTTTTAAAAATTGTTCACTCTGGCAGTGGCTCATGCCTGTAATCCTAGCACTCTGGGAGGCTGAGGCGGGTGGATCGCTCAAGGTCAGGAGTTTGAGACCAGCCTGAGCAAGAGCGAGACCCCGTCTCTACTAAAAAAATAGAAAGAAATGATCTGGATAACTAAAAATGTATATATAGAAAAAATTAGCCGGGCATGGTGGCGCATGCCTGTAGTCCCAGCTACTCGGGAGGCTGAGGCAGTAGGATTGCTTGAGCCCAGGAGTTTGAGGTTGCTGTGAGCTAGGCTGACGCCATGGCACTCTAGCCTGGGCAACAGAGTGAGACTCTGTCTCAAAAAAAAAAAAAAAAAAAAAAAAAAATTGTTCACTCTGAATAGTTTCTGGTTTCTTGAATTTATTTTTTTCCCCCTATCTCTTTTTCCTTATTTTGGTCTCTTCTGGGTTGGAGGCCTTCCTCAGTTATCTCAAACATCGGTAGATTGTGGTTCGTCTGCACAAAATTTGGAGGAGACAACTAAATATCGGATTGAAATCTCAAGGGCGTGGATGGGACTTTCTTACCCAGCTTGAACTTCACGTTAGGGTACTCTGGATGGGCTCTTTGTTGGTGGATCCTTAATGTCTGTATTGCATCAATGACCTCAAATCAATGATGCTTCTCGGAATTCATAAATGTTTGCATTGACTGTGGGCTGGGCTTCTGACTGGTTTAGTCAATAGAATACCATGGCAGTAATACTGTGCCAGCCCTGGGCTTAGCCTTTAAGTCTTCCCTTTTTAAACTTCTGCCTCATGAAACATTACTTGGAAACCGTCTTCACAACGTAAGGCAGCCCAAGCAGCCTGGGGAGAATTGAGGCCTTTAGCTAACAGCTCCAGCTGAGCTTCTGGTTGAGGCTGCATCCACCCCAGTACCTCATCAATGTCAAGAGGCGCTGAGAACTGTTCGGTCCACACACAGAATTGTAACAGATAATAAGGGGTTATTTTAAGCCCCCAAGTGTTGCTGTGGTTTGTTAGGTATAATAATCGAAATAGTATCATTAAACACTAGATATAATAATTGAAACAGTCTCATTAAGTCTTTTTTGTTCCTCTGGACTTGCCAGGTTTCCCAGAAAGAAGTCTTTCAACCTCCTACCTAGAACTCAAAGTCTGGCAACCTGCATTCGGAGACCTAAATGGAAAGAAGTGGTAGAGGGTTTCAGCTTTCTGTATGTCTGTAGTCGTGTAACCTCCCTGTTTCTCAGGTAGTACCCATGTTCCCAACTGTGCCAGTCAACTCTGATGAGAATAAATCTTACCAAAAAATAAATCTCCATCATTCTGCCAGACAGGAGGATGCATTGTCACTCAGCATCATGGAATGGGGGAGAAAATCCAGATCTCATGCTAGTTCTCAAAATTATTTCACCCAATAAAATATATCTTAGCTCTATCCTTTACCTTTTCCCCCTAATTCTGCAAGTTCCTGGTATTTCCAGAGCCTAGCCTTTTAGGGACTTTGCAGTATCAATTGGCTTGTTTTCCAGCTGTACTGCTGGCTTGGGATTGGCTTTCTTTGATATACTAAGCCCATTAGAACTGGTCGGTCTGCTTCCCAGGTACCAAAAATACCATTAATTTGTTTTCTCTCCTGTTTTCCCTGCACTTTTTAATTTGATTCCTAGAGGGAAAAAATCTTTCCAGTAGCTTCAGTGGTTTTTTGGAAGATTAGAAATTAGAAATTAAAAGTGTGTGTTCAATTAGGCACCCTAACAAGGAATCTCTGATTATTATTATTAAATATTACAAACTCTTTTTTTAACTTTTATTTTTAAATAATTATAGATTCATAGGAAGTTGTAAAAAATGTGCAGGGAGGTCTCATGCACCCTTCACCCACTTACCTTCAATGGTAACATCTTGAAGGTAGTAAAATATCCTGTACTAAATGATATCAGGAATTTGACAAGGGTACAATCTATACAGTTCATTCAGCCCCCGTATTGTACGTTCTCATTAATTTGCACATTCATGTGTATGTGTGTATGCACCTGTGTGTGTATGGTTCTGTGTAATTTTATCATATATGTAGAATCATGGAATTCTTACCACAATCGAGATGCATCGCCACAAGACTCCCTGGCTTGTGCTACTCCTTTATAGCTGTACCTACCAACCGCTTATCCATAATCCCTGGCACTCACTAATCTGGTCACCATTTCCACAATTTTCTTACTTCAAAAATGTAACATGAACAGAATCAGGCCATATCCAACCTTTTTAGAGACTGGCTTTTTTTTTTTTTTTTTTTTTTACTCAACGTGGCTCCCTTGAGATAGTGATTATTTTTCAAAAGTCTTGAATCCTCACTAAGCTGCAGGCTCTGTGTGGGAGGGGAGCATGTCTTGTATCACCGGCACTGTCATATCCCTGGCACTGAACATACTGGCTGATGTACAGCATGAACTAAATCAAAATGGTTGGCTAAGTGACTGAATGAAGCTCTGGTCCCTGATCCCCTTTATTGATGAGGATTATTTTGGTACCAAGTAACACAAAAAAGAAAAAAAAAAATTTTGAAAGACTTAAGCAATGCAGGGATGTTTGAGCTCACATATCAAGGAGTCTGGAGGCAGAGTAGTTCTAGCAGTATGCAGACATTATCATTAAGTATGGAGGTGCTGAGCTATTTATTCAGTCTTATGGTCCCAGGACAGTCACTGCAATTCTAGAAATCCATGAAGATGATGCAATATCCAACAAGAGATATTTCTTTCTAAACATTTAATTTTAAGGAGAAGCATATCTTTTCCAAAAGTTCTTAAGCACACCTTTCTTGGCATTTTACTGACCAAAATAAAGTTGCCTGCTCATATCCAAACCAGACATGAGCAGGGGAATGGGACCATTGCAATCACCTTAGACAAATACAGTTTATCTGTGGCTGGGACAGGGGCTCACCTCCTTGGGAGGACATGAAGTATAACTATCTAAACAAATTGTGTTCCTACAAGCAAAGAAAAAGAGCAAAATTGCTATCAGTAGAATATCAACTATAAAATGGAGGAAATATTGCAACAGAATAACAAAGGATCATTTCTACCTCTGATAACTGTGATTAAAATCTAAATGTTTTGGTAGAGTTTTTAACTCCTACAAACCCAGGATCTGTAATGATTCTGAAAATTAAATCATTCGTTCTAAAAACTGCTTATATTTATGATGCATAAAAATGTGAAAACTTTTCAACTTATTAAAGATATACTTGCATTCCACTTTTTCCCTAACCTGTCAGTACAAGTTCCCATTGTCCTTTGATTGATCACCGCTTACTCTCAAAATGGTGTTGCTGTAGCCAAAAGAACTAAGGTATTTATTAAATGAGAGGAGAGCAAATGGATGAAATACTGATGATGGAAGTTCAGCAGAGACATACAAAGCAGCACCGGCAAAGCCAGAGGCTTCTGAGACTGCAGATAGTTTTGCATTTTTACTTCTTAGATCTGATTTTCCCCATTATGAAAAGAACAATCATTAAAGGAGTGTGCTCGAACCATAATGTTCTTCCTAGACCCTTCGCCTCAGTCCAGTTCCATTAATTTGGTGCTTAAATTTATTGCTTTGGAGTCTAATGTGCATTACTCCTGTCAGCATTAAATTTAATTTACTGTAATGGGGCAAAGGGGTTGCTGAAACCGGATTTTAATTCCCAAGCCATTAAAATATGTTGTCCTTGACAAACAAGATCTTTATTACATACCAGTACAATGTCTGCGCCTATTGAGTCATAGCTCTGCAGTACGTGGTCCTTTGGATAGGCTTCTCCTTTTTCTTTTTAAAATAATGTTTAGTCTCTTTATTCTGCATATGTGAATGTTCCAGAAAGGCTGGGCTATTGAAGCATTTTGTTCTATGTTTTTTTTTTTTTTTCCAAATGACAAAATAGGAAATCTAACCCCAGCGAGACTACAGAATTCTGCTGTATTCCTGCTGAGATCTTCTCACCAGTGGATTATAGCCAAAGACACAATGTTAACATTTTCTGTAAGGGCAGATACTAAAGACAGCAGGGATTTCTTTGTTGCCAAAATGAAAATAGATTTTTTTTAGATCTTTAAAAATTTAAAGAACATTTTGTTGTTAAAGTAATATATGCTTGTAAAGAATTCAATTGGTGTGAAATGTTCTATATTGTCAGCATTTCGTCATACGTTCTTCATAATCTTCTCTGCCTTTCTTCCTCGTTTTAGTTTCCCTGTCTTTCTGTGTCTATGGGTGGGTATACATTTGCTGTTTCTATATCTATATATGTGTGTACACACTTGCTGCATATCTATTTATTAACCTCTATTTCCATGCACAACACATCATAAGCATTCAATAAATGGAGAATGATTGAATTGACTAATTTATTATATATCTTATTTTTTCTTATTTACTGATTGTATGAATAAGATACATGGTGCTGTACGTAAAACAAAACAAATAAAAACCACCACAAATTGACTGAAAATGAGAAGAGAACTTTCTCACTGAAGAGAAAGTTCATGTGTAGGATGGATTTCAGAGTTGATTTTTTGGCAGCTTTTTGATGCTTTCAAGGCCCAGGTTTTTCATGTCTCTGCACTCTGTGATCTCCAGCAGGGTGTATTCTCTCCAGGGTGTATTCTAAGCTGATTCTCCTTGTGTCAGTAGCAATTACAGGTCTGGGTTTCCTCATTCACAACTGGTACACTTTGGCTCCCTCCAGAACAAGTCAAAACTTGCTCCAGAACAAGTCAAAACATTAGTTTCTAGAAGAAAGCAGAATTCCTGGGCACATCACTAACAAAATCCACTCTCCACGCCCCTACATTTTATTAATATCTACTCAAACACCTTCTGCATCTTTGTGTGGTTGTCATGTACAGTAATATATGTGTTTAAGATCCTGAATGTTTTGAAATCTCTTTTTGGATTCACTCATTGACCTCAAGACTTACTGAAAAAAAAAATTTTCTCATTTAATTTTCAGGACAATTTTGTTTTGTTTTGCTTTGTTTTGTTTTTAATGTGTTTTTGGTTTTAAATGTTTTTGCTCTGTGATCTGCGTTTTTCTTTGTTGCTCAATTTTGCCTTCTCTCCCTTTTGGTAATTCCAAAGCTGTGAATTAAAATTGAAGGTCTTTCAGTGGCTACCTTTCAATATATTATAATTTTAAAATAACATTTCTAAATCATATTTACTGATTTAGCAACTTCAACAATAGCTGTTCATATTCTGCCCTAAAAAATAAGGATATTATAATACTTGAAATGTCTCCTACCTATCGTGTCTTCCTTTCTTTGATTTTGATTAGCTAGAATAATATTTTACATTGCCAAAGTTCATATCATTTGCATTATATTCTGCAAGCCACTTAATGTACATTCTAAAGTCTCATTTCTCTGTTTTCCTACGTTCAATGATCTCTACTATTTCTTGTATAGTTCAGCTTCCAAATTTCTGAGTTATTCATTTTGAATTTTCTCCTCCACATCTTCCTCCTCCTCCTACTTCTGATGGGCGAGATTTCAAGAAAATATTTATCCAATCAATCCAACTGAGTGCAATTTTTCTCTGAATTCTCAAGTTACAGACATTAATTTTTTATGCCATTTTATAAGAACAGTAACTTAGCTGGGTGCGAAATTCATGTATCCACTTTTTTTCTTCTCATCACTCTGAAAATGTCGTTCTAATGTATTCTGCTGTTGAAATATCGCTGAGGAGAATTGTGAAACCAATGCAATTTTTTTCTCTTTTTAGATGTTTTTGTTCTGCCTAGGTAAAAATAATGTTAATTATCATATCATGGATTGACAGTAACTTCATCAAGGTATGTTTTAGTGATAGTTCTTTAGAAGTGATAGATTCTTGAGAAGTTTTCCCCTTGTAATCACACAATATTCTTTCATTCTATATATTTATGGCTTTATTCATCTTAGGAAAGATTTCTTGTATTATATTCCTGAATATTTTTTCTTTTCCATATGTAATGTGTGTTGTGTGTTGTTTCATCTGTTTTAATAAGAGAATGGCAATTATTCATATGCTGGATATCTTTTTTGTGTGTTTCAAATATTTCTGCCTCTCTTTAATTGCTGCTATCTCTATCCTCTCTATTGTATAATTTTCACAATCCAACTCACCACGCCCCTGTATTTTATTAATATCTACTCAAACTCCTTCTGCATCTTTGTGTGATTGTCATGTATGTAAAATATCTTACTTTTGCCTCTTCTGATAGTGTTGTCACCACTGATTGTCCTTATATAGCTTTATTAACTTTCCTTTGACTGCTTGTAATTTTTGAAATGTTTATGTTCTCTTAATTGTTTGAGAATATAAAAGAGTATCTATCTAAAATATTTTTTATTAATAGATAATTCTTTTTAAGATGATATTTCCCATTCGCCTTTTAGGTTTTAGCCTCCCCTTTATTATGTTATTTGTTTGTCTTTTCTGAATGAGAGTAATTTGTGACCTGCTATCTTTTCTGAAGTAGAGGACAGTAAGGTGGCGGGGGGGGGGCAGATAGCCCCTCATTTCTGATTTGTTGTCTTTTTGTTTTTTTTTAGACAAGGTCTTGTTCTGTTGTTCAGGCTAGAGTGCAGTGGCACCATCACAGCTCACTGCAACCTCAAACTCCTGGGCTCAAGAGATGTTTCTGGTTTAGCCTCCGAGTAGCTGGGACTACAGGCAGTAGCCACTACACCAGGCTAATTTTTTCTACTTTTTGTAGAGATGGGATCTCAGCTCTTGCTCAGGCTGGTCTTGAACTCCTGACCTCAAGCGATTCTCCTGCTTCAGCCTCCCAAAGTGCTAGGATTACAGGCATGAACCACAACACCCAGCCCAATTTGATGTCTTAAGGTACGGTCCTACCCAAATTGAAATTCGCTCTGGTATGAGTATGCTCCCTCTCAATGTTTAGAGTTCCTTCTTTTTGGAGGTCATCATATAAATCAGGAAGATGATTATTTTAATCCTTGCATCAGTCAGGAGGGAATTAATCAGTGAATTCCTATAGCTCATGAGAATTTTTGATGATACAATGCCTATTGATTTCTGCTCAATTACTGCCATTCAGGAACTATCAATAGCATTGCCATTTCCCATCTCTTTTCCACTAAATCTAGATATGATAAAATAAAGATTTCATCCTATACCTCCCCTCCTATATCCTTGCATCTTCCCCAATCTAAAATGTGGATTTAGCCTCCCCAAATGTATTCTTTACATATGATTATAATCATAGACTTGGGAACCCTACTGCTTTTATTGAATCCTGATTTCACCTATGTCCCTTGGGCAAATTGTTCACCTCTGTGTGTCTCACAGATGTTACTTCATTTGTAAAACAGGCACACTATGAATAGTGCCCGCCTTGCAGGGCCGTGCAAGAATTAAATAAACTACTATACACCAAACACTTAGAACGGTGTCTGGCACATGATAAACATGCATAAGCTCCTTGCACCCCTACATTATTACATGAAGAAACTTACCCATTGAATCTCACAGAAAAATTTTACTTTCAGAGCTGTATGTACCTTGTTTGAAATCTGGAAAGGCAAGAATTCACTTTAGGCATCCTCTTGATTTGAGAGAAAAGTCACTGTATTGCAGGTACTGTTCATATGTTAGGACCTAAGGTTTTAGCTGCTTCCTATTATCATTGCTGATAAAGTTTTGTTCCTTAATATCTGTTTCTATCATTTATTTAGTATGGTTTCAGGGAGATCAGTAGATGAATATGCCTGTTCAGTCCTTGAACAGAATTCTATTTTATTTTTATTCCAGGATTCTACATGTTTTCTTATTTTATTAAAAAAAAGGTCACAAGATACTGCAATAAATCAAAATAAAGAGATCACTAGAAATCTCACCAATCAGAATTAGCTACCATTAACAGTTTAGTGCACATATTTTCAAGCATGTATGCGCACATACATATGCACCTTTGCACGCACACACATGCACACACACGCGCGCCTATTGGTATGAATATTTTTTGCATCCTCTTTCTTCCTTCTGCAATATGTTATGAAGTTATTTCTATGTAAAGGAATACATTATTTTAAGTGGATGCATAGTATTCCATTAGATAAAAATAATCTCTCGATAGACATTCAGTTTGCTTCCAGATTTTATGAGACCTTTTTTTCCTGTGAGTAGTGTTTTAATAAGCATACTTGTCCAGTGATACCTTTAATGGTACAGCCCAAATTGTAGGATGAGACATCAGATCTGTGCCTCTGTCCATTTAGCCTGTGCTTTGAAAGGGCACCTTTTGTCTAAGAGGCTGATAGCTCTTCTTCCCTAACGGAGAAGTCACAAGCTTTTAAAAAAATAGCTTTCTCAGCCCAACCAAAGATGGACTATGACTTAAACCTGGAATGAAACATATTTTCTTTCTTTTAAAAAAATTTTTTCAGGAGAATTCTGAAGTATTAAAAGGATGGATGCGAGGTGCTGAAAGAATAATTATACCCTCTGATTGTTCCCCAAACTGGTATCACTACCAGAGGAAGTTCTAAATATGAAACCTGCTTGTTCAGCTAAAGCTGTACTTTGTTCAGTAAAATCCAAGCTTGAGGGTTGTCAAGAATAGTGAGTCTCATCACTTGTCAAAAGTCCAGAGAAAAGACAGGGTTACTGAAATCAGCTGGAAGGGACAGAAAGGAAAGTCTCAGAGGTCTGGTACAGAAATCAAAACTCAAAAAAAAAAAAAAAAGTTTAAATGTCTACTGCTTCCTTTTTGTATTTATATAAATTTCTATTTCTGGACAGTTTTGGAAATTAATGTGCTGGCCTGCAGTGTCTGTGTTAATGACTCCAACCCATGTGGCAGTGAATCACCATTTATACATTGCATATTTTTAAAGGTACAAATTCGTTAATATTTTTGTTCTGTCCTTTCATTTTTCTCATGCTAGAATATTCTCTTGCCCTGGCAGATATTTATCAGGCAGATTGTACCGTGTCACAGGGGGATTACTCTGCTACCATTTTTCTGCATGTTAAATTGATAGCCCAAAAGAGTAACTGTGGGTATAAAATGTTTAGTAAAAGTTCTAGAACAAATATGGTAGGGGGCACACCAACTAACATCACTCTTCTTCTCTTTAATGGACATTATTGTACTCTGAAAAGTATTTTGGGTGATTCCAGTGCCACTGTAAGACTCTCTTTTTTCTAAATCTTTACCAAGAAAAATAAATGTTAAATTATCCAAATGAAGTAACAGTAGATTTATTCACATTCAACTTGTAGTTGGATTTGCTGTAACACTTGTTGTGAAAACATGAATTTGTTCATATACAATTGATATAATATGGAATAATTTAAGCATACTGCAAATGTCATATTTGCTTAAACATGATTTTATCTGAAAGAAATAACAGCTGAAGGCAGAAAACTCCACTCTGTTGAACTCACCTGAGTAGAAATACAAAAACCACACACACAGAGATTTCGGTTACCTACAGCCGCCTCAGTTCATTGTGTGCTATGAGCAACACCCTTCCACACCTGGTCTTACAACTGTAATCTGATTGCAGGTAACCTTCCTTCCACCACTTCACAATAACTCACAAGCTATATCCCTGCAATGTCCACTTCTGTAGGCAAACTTCAGGTCTTTTTTTCAAGGAAAGTACCATAATTTTGGTAGTATTTATGAATTTCTTAAGCATTGAACATGTGTAAAATTGTGTTGCCATTTTTGTTAGTTTCCTATCTTTTTGCTTTAATGTGTCACTTATGAAGTTTTGAGGTGTTGTGCCTCAACCCCATTTTTCCCACAAGCCCTGTGGATTTTACTATGTGATTTTGTGTGGCATCATCATTTTAAGAAATGCCTGTCTTGTTAGAGCAGAAGCAACTGTGCGTGATCTCACCATGACTGTCATTGATGATATCAGTTAATTGTGTCATAATATTGCTAATTTCCCCCTTTCATACTCTATGCATAAGAAGTGGGTCAGTAGTCCAGCCCACTCTCAAGAAGAGGAAAATTAAGTTCCACTTCCTACGAGGAAGAGTATAAAGGTTTTGTGGGTATATTTTAAAACCATTACAGTAATTAATAAGTATTTAGGGGGAGATATTTTGAGACTATGCAAATATCTCTGCTTCTCCTTAAAGCTTTGCACACTAATTTCAGCATGCATCAATGGATCTAACCCACAGCAATTATTCAAATGGTGATTTCTATGTCTCTCATTCCTTATACATTTGTGCCTTGGAATTATTCTGTAAAGAAGATTTGTTCCTTCTTCTCCAGTAGGTTATGCATTTCATCATTTATGTATATCAGCATGGACTTGTGGATATTTATTTATGACATATGGGAAGGGCATATCACCTTGTGATTTTCTTCTCCCAAATCCAAAATCGTGAGAAAACATGAAAGGAATTCAAATTAAGGGACATTCAATAAAATATTTGACCACTACTCTTCAAAAGGGATGAAATTATGAAAGGCAAGGGAAGACCAAGAGACATCACAGATTGGAGAAGACTAAAGAGATACAATGACAAAATGCAATGCAGTGTCCTTCACTGGATCCTGAGAAAGAAAACACCAGCACAACAACTAGGGAGATCCAAATAAGGTTTGTACTTTAATTAATAGCATCGCATCAATGCTAATTTCTTAGTTTTGATAAATGCATCATGTTTATGTGAGATGGTAACATGAGTGGAAGCTGTGTGACAAGTATGTGAGAATTCAGCTCTTCCGTAAACGTAAAAATTTTTTGAAGCAAAAAGCTTTAAAGCAATAAAGGGATGTAAAATGGGAATGACAATCATTCCTTCACAGGGTTTTTTGAGGGGCAAATAAGTTAACGTGTAAAGCACTTAGAAAACTGTCTGGTTCATGGTAAGCGCTATGTAATCATCTATTATTAGTTTTTTTTTCATTGAATACCTAATATGCATAAGGGGCTTTACACACATAATTTTTTTAATCTTTGAAGTAATCTTTGAAGTTTATTATTTTTTTTTTTCTATTCTAGAACTGGAAGCTTAGAGAACTTAAGCCCCTTAAGGTTCTGAAGGTTAAATGGCTGGTAGGAGGAGAAGCTGGGTTTTAAATCTGATCCTCTCTGAGTCTGAAGAACACACGCTGTCTTCCCAGGGAATGTATGGGGAAGGCTGTTATTTATTACGGATTAGTTTGCACAACTTTTTCCACTGCTTTAAATTATTTTGGGAAATTGATGGAAAGGAAATTATTAAGCAGTGAGTAAAATGTGTATGGTATTATAGGTTATGTTTAGGGGATAATAGTGGTTTGGGTGGTTGCATCTATTTGTATTCTCTTCCCATTCTTAGATTTTGTAGTATTCTCCTTAGTGGTCTTAGCATTCAATGGTAAAATAAGCCCAAAAGCATTTAATATAGCATCCTCAACCAAACAGAACTTGGAAACAAGTTGTTAATAAAAGCACAGCTGAGTGACCTGTAGTAACATTACAGCTCTACAGTCAGTGAATTCATTCAATCATCATGATGCTTATCGCCAATGACCTTGTAAAGTATTGTGGACAAGCCAGGGATTTCTATTATTAAATACAATATCTCTGCATTCCAGGACTCACACTTCGAATGTTTCTGAAATCATGATGCACCTTTCAGTCCACGTGCATACTTCAGTGTTTTCTCCCTGAAATTACCTGTTATTTTTTCAAATGACAAGAATGATTATCAATGGCATCACCAAATTAAAAAAAGAAAAACCTTGTATCACCATCATTCTCCTCCTCATCATTGTCATTCCTTTGTTTCTATCCAAGCTGACCATAAATGTTAAATTCACCATCCTATTCTTCTCTCATTTTGGAACTCTTGAAGTCCATGTAACAATTTTCTTTCTCTCCTCCATGTATCACGCATTCAGGGTAAAAGCAGCTTTATCTGTAACTAAAATAGACAGTAGACTTTAACATCACGGTTTCAGTGTCGGGAGAATGGCTCTCCATTCTGAGAATGAACCTCCCCCCGCCAGAGGTGGGGAGTGTGAATTATCTCATTTAGTGTGAATTATCTCATTGATTAAACATTGATTCACGTTTTTGTAAAATGTTGTAAGATGCAGACCAGACACATCTATGTGCCAGATCCAGCCTTTAGGATGTCAGTTTGTAGTCTCTGCTCTGTGGCTATCACACGGAGAGCTCTGCCAGCCTTGGGTACCACCACAGCTGGAGTGTCAGAGAGGAAAGCTGGTTGCCAGAGTTCACACATCACGCAATTGCTTCAACCTGACCAGCTCTTTTTTTATATTTTTTCTATATTAGTTTTCTACATAAGATTTCCTTTGACAAAAGAGTTTCAGTGCTGAATTTTTAGGATGTTAGAAAACTACTGCTCTAAAGAACCAGCATCAAACTCTGTTAAAATGGCAAAACGTCATCACAGAGAGCTCTAAATCATTCTCACTCAGCATCCAGCCCTGCAAGTACCACTTTTTATTCTGTCACCATGAAATGTGGTAGTCCCACAGCAGGGCCATCTCCCTTCACATAAAAAGATCCTCATGAAAGCCTTTAGAACATGTTTCTCCTGGGAAGGCTGGAGTCTTGTTATTTGCATGTGCTGAGATGAAATAAAAAACTAAAATCTGTGACTATTTATTGGGAATCTCAATTATGCAGTGGTATCTAGGACATGTCTTCTTTCCATCTTTTCCTTTTGATTCCTTCACCACAATCCTACTCCTGTATGTCACCAACTACTGTTTGGATACTTAACTTTTGTGTACAGGCAGTAAACAAGATTCTAAACAATCGGGATCAAGAAGTCTATGTGGTTATAGAGGAGGCTTTGGGGACATTATCTAGGGAAAGCGAGTTCCCTAACAGTCCCTGGATCCTAAAGGAGGTCAGTACTGGGACATTGTAACAAGAAGACATTCCAAACATCAAGGTAACATTGCAAATTTAGGAGTCAAGCATCCTGACTAATGAGTCTCATCAATGATTTGCCTATATGTGTCAGGACACTGGCAAACGTGCTAAGAACATGGAATGAGGAATTTAGCAGCCAGGGGGAAGTTAAGGTGGGTATTAGAATTCCAACCAAGTATTTTGGTGATCGTGCTGGAATTTCAGCTCTAGAATAAAACTAGAAATCTAATCTACAAAAGAAGGCAGTCTGTAGACACAGAGAGGTAAAGATCAAGTCTATAGGACTGAACTGACCCAGGAGATGGGGAATGTGACAATCTGGAGGCCATGTGTCTATCCATGACTCTCAACAGCGGGGTCTGGGTCAAGTTGTCAGCAATAGAGTCAGGTGAAACATAGGATTTGGAAAGGCATGTGCATAGAAACAAAACAGGAGCTGAGCAGCCTCTGACAACCACTCTTTCCTATAGCATTTGTTATACAACTAATTACTTCTTAGGGCAGGTCTCATTTCCCTGGAAAGATGTGGAGCCCTGAGCAAAGACAGACTTTTGCCGTTTTTCATCACCAATGCCTTTCCCTGTGACCTGCATGCAGAGTCTTCCAATCTTTACTCCCTCCCAAGCATTGGCATGAGCCTGGTATTGTTCTATTTACAGATATTTAATGGTCTCAGTGCACAGCCTGGCCTCGGCTCACTCCTCCCCTATAATCCCCTATGTGCATCAGGTCAGCAATAAGTATTTAACTTTGCAAGCTCAGATATGCAAGAAATATCTTTCTTCTTTGTACTCCTTAAATTAAAATAAATCTAACTTTGCACTATGTTACCAGGTTAAAGGCAAATTCAGTCTCAGCCATTATGGGCTCTTCTTCCACCCATCCCTTCTCCTAGGGCTCTTTACAGTTTCATGGTGAGTAGAACATTCAGAGAGCTCCTCTGGGGTCCTCCACTCTGGTCACTGCTGGTCATGCTTATTGTCCAACCCCAGGAGGTCTGCAGAGCTCCAGTTTCCCATCCCCACCCCGGCCGCGCACACACACCCTTGCTTTGCTTGCCCAGCTCTCGCCCCTGCTGCTAACATAGCTCCTGCTGGAAGGAGGTTGCTTTCAGATAGCTGCTTTCAGCCCCACAACACAAAAATCCCCTTATTTATATATGTTTGGGGCAACCATAGACAAAACACAATCTGAAGATATATGTGCAATTTGTTATCCCTTCCAATCTAGGTTAGAGTAGAACCACCATCTAACGGACAGGTATACAACACCCTCAAGGGTGACCCAGAAGCAAACAGCTTCCTCTAAAAGGGCAGAGGGGTGTCCAGGTGGCAAACATTTTTCCTTTCTCTCTCTCTTTTTTTTTTTTTTTGCTTTTTCTTTCTCATGGAAAACATTTTCATTAATGCTTCCTACTAGGAGACCATCTTCAGTTGGATTTCTCAAAAGCAGACCCTGAGATAAGGATTTGTGCACAAGTGACTTTAAAGTCAGTGAGAAAAGAACAGTAAGTGAGTAGGGCAAACAAAAAAGGCAAAAGGGAAGGGGCCAAGCAAGGGCCAAATTTCAGGCAAAGCTTTCAGAGCTTAAACTCAACCTGATCCCGCAGTGAAACTCTAAAGTATAAATTGTGCCTCAGCATCAATGCAACCTGAGGGAAAGCAGCTGGGCTTTTGAGCGTTCTCACTAATAGGTATTTATTATTATCTAAGGACCACCCTAGAAATGGGAGGGTGGGTGGATGGGGGAGATAAACTCCCAGGCACTTCAAATCGTCAGAAAGCATCCCAGCTCGCATAAAGTTCAGGGCATGACCAGGAGCATCAAGGGAACCTGCTCTGTTATACTGATACCAGCAAGGGCAGCAGGCCCATCTCAGGCCATTATCAATCTATTACAAAAGTAAGGGGTGGCAATAGGAGAGTCTGGCTTCTTTTCCCTGATTGCTGAGGGTCCTGACAGGCTGTTCTTTCCTAAACATTTCCTTTCTCCTGCATCTTCAAGAAGACTAGCATCAGCATCCTTGGCCTTGTGAGCCAAGTAGGTGGGCATCTTGCATAAGAGAAAACGTCCTCTGTTGGCATTTCATTGGCAGGGCTGCCTTTGTCTTCACCATCTTAATGCAGTGTACGATCTGCATTGTCAGAGAAAGAGAGTTGGCAGGGAGCACAATTGGCCCCTGTTATTTTTGGTGATTCCATAATTTATCATCCCTTAGCTTGCCTCTGCTGACATGTGTGACAGCTAAATGGTAGTTTTGAGGGGGTCCTTATCATGCTGAGGAATGACTTAAAAGCCATGAGGGGACCATGAGCTTGGCTATTAGGCTAGACTTATTGCCAGCATATGGTATCCAAAGGTACCTCAGTCCCTTTATGATAGGTGTACATGGTGGGACATTCTGGACTTTATTGGCACAAACGAATGATGCTAACTCAGATGCCAGGGGCTTCTGAGTTATGGAGATGGACTGGCTGGCCCCACAATTACTTCCCATGTAGCTCATTTTGGAAAACATGGGTACTTCTACCCTAGAATTAGTTTCATGGGAATATGTCCTCTTATTCATGAAAAGGAGCATCTGATAGGAGAAAAAGAACTTGTAACCTATCCTCTCTCATCCAACTTGGTTTCCCAGTTTCCAAATCAGAGAGTTAGCAGTAAAATAAAAAGGCTAGAATGGTGTGACAAAACTGTCTAGATACCTATCCCTAGAAATCAGTAAAAAGAAAGTGACCATTAACATTAACATGTTCATTATATGGGGCTTTGCTATTTACGGTGTGCACACACACACGTGTGTGTGTGTGTGTTTGTGTGTGTGTATGTTTAAAATTAGCTTGTTCATTTGATTGTCTTAACCACCCAGCAGGATATGTGTAGGCCAGAGATCATTACCATTTTAAAGAATAAAAACAAACATACAAACCAACAAACAAAAAGAAAATCTGAATTCCAGTAACACTGCGGATACTTCAACAGAAGGTGAAAATTGGCAAAACCAAGTATTCTTATTCTTACTCTTATGCATGCATTTTATGATGCACTTTAATTCAACCCTGAACATGGAATATGCTAGAGAAACTCTAATGTTGCCTGTCCTGCCTGTGTGTAAACACACTGTAGACACAGAGATGCACTGTCCAGTTCCCTTCAAGAAAGAGTTTGTTGGTCAGCTGTGGGAAGTGCAGTCAGCAGAGAGCTTCCAGTTTTAAGTTCTTCAAGGGTCTGCCTTACCTGTAAAAATCCATCTTGCCAAGATCATACCCTTGCTGGGTCAACCTGCCTATGGTGACTGAATGAGGCAGAGATATAAAGGCATCGCCATTTTGACTCATCATGGCTAAGCTGTGATTATAAAAACAGAGCTCCCCACTGGGTTGGCTTTGTCAGACCTGCATCACAATTTGACTTTTCCCTCTCCCAAACCCTGCTTTTTCTTTGACAGGTGTCAATCCAATGTAAGCACCCTGCACCAAAAATCCCATTGTCTATTTCCTTTGAACCCTACCTATGGCAGTTGGTACCATGAATGACCCAAGAACACAGATGATGAGATGGGATTTTGGAGCCAGATCACTCACACATGGCTGGTAATGAGAACCCTCATCAACAGTAGCAGGTAAAGCACAGAGAGCCTCTGGCACAAGGTAGTGGTCCAGTCGTTAAATGTTCACCAGTGGTAAATTGGAATGCTGTATTGGTGGAAGAAAATAATTAGATGGATTTTAAGGGAAATGGAGGAGTTAGGAACTATAAGAATAACAGTACTGGATGCTATTGCTAAGTATAACTGATGGGCTACAGAAAGATAACAAACAAGTGGGAGCCAATAAAAACTAATTGAAAGCCAGGAGCAGTCCAATGCCAGAGGGTCTTGTTGTTTGCCATACACTTGAGCTCTCATCTCCTGCCATGACAGTACTGATAAATCTAAGTTGAGGACTTAATAAGACCAGTATCTGAACTTTAAAGAAAGTTAAACACCCAATTAATTCAGGACTGTTATGCCAAGCTCAGGACCTGGAACAGAAAAACCAGAATGGAGATATCTGGGCAGATGCCTCCAAACATTTTGACTGTCCAGACTTTTCTGAATATTCTGTATTTACAGAAGTGTTTCCCCTTTCTGTAATAAGAGTTCGCATTCCCCATTCCAAGCAGGAAGACAATAGCAGGCATCTCTCCCACAAGGCAACAAATGCATTCCTTTGGATTTCCCCTCCACTGGGCCTATATCTAAGGGTTAAATCACAGCATAACATGCTGAGGCCAATACGGGAGGAAAGAGACCATATACCTAAGGAGCTGCAAAGCCTGACTTGCAAATGTTTATGGAACTGGATCCTCAAGGTGGCAAAGAACATGCAATTTGATAAGGGTGGGCTTATTGATTTGGAAGCACTCTCCTGAGGTCCAGGATCTGATAGCTGGCAAGGATTCCGGGAGATGATGTAATATACTCAGACATTTCTAAAATTTTACACACAGGATGTGAGCTGATATTGAAACTCTGAGACCTAAGAAGACATCATCAGGGCCCCCAAATTAAAGTGAAGGTGCATGGGATTCAGGTAATAAATAGAATCCTGGACAACATTCAGTTTATTGCAGTCATTTCATCAGTTCATAAATGTAAGATTGGAATTGATATCATTGACAATTAGCATAATCCCCACAGTCTGTAGGAAAAACTATCACATGGAGAAAGTCTAGTGGAATCCTTGAAACTACCACCATACCAGGGCTAATGGTCCAATTAATTCTCAGTGTGGACCCTCCAGGACTAAACAGAGCCTCAATGATGACTACAGACTACTGCAAGCTCAATTGAGTAGTATCCTCAACACAGCTGCAATGCCCGCTGCAGTATCTTTGCTAGAGCAGATAGAGTCTTCTTGTTTGTTGGCTGCTGAACACAGGAGTTCAAAATGCCCAGGTAGTAGCCGTAGCTTATAATTCAACAGGACTCTTTTTTTTATTATTATTATTTTTGCAATTTAACAGTATATTTTATTTAACCTAGTATATACAAAATATTTTTATTTCAACATGTAATCAATATAAAAATTATTAATGAGACATTTTACATTCTTTTTATAGTTACAGCATGTCTGAATTTCGACACTAATTTTAATCGGAAATACTTGATCTGTATGTAGATTTCATAACATTTACAGGAGGAAAAAGTACATTCGCAAGCCCAAGTTGTTCCAAAAATATCTTATAATTTTTCAATAACTGAATTGAGTATTGATTTTTAAACTTAAGTGTAAATTAATAAAAATTAAAACTAAAAACCCAGGTCCTTAGTCACAATAGCCACATTTGGCTACTACGCGGCTAGTGGCTACCGTATTACATGGCACAACACTTGAGTCACTTCACTTCTAAGGAAATTTTGAAAAACTGTTCCAACTTTAAGTGAACCACCATATGTGAACAATTTCTTTGTATTTTTAAGGATTCCTGCTATATTTGTTTTCTATTGCTGCCATAACAAATTACTACAAACTTAGTGGCTTAAAACTATACAAATGTATTATTTTTTATTTTATATTTTATTGATATATAATATTTGTACGTTTTCATGGGGTACATGTGGTATTTTGTTACATGCATAGAACATGTAATGATCAAGTCAGGGTATTTAGGGTGTCCATCACCTCGAGTATTTATCATTTCTATGTGTTGAGAACATTTCAAATCCTCTCTTCTAGCTATTTTGAAATATTCAATACATGGTTAACTATCATCACCTTTCTTTGATATCAAATATTGGAAATTACTTCTAACTGTATATTTGTGCCCTCAATGGGAATCTTTAACAAGCATGTTCACACACCCTGGGAAGGGGGCAAAGAAAATTCTATTACATTTTACCCATTTGTAAACTAAGACAAGAAGTTAAAACTCAAGTGTTCTGAAGCACACAAATTAGGAACATATAGGTATTGTTATAGGCACTCACAAGGCACACAAACACACACAGATGACCAGGGATACATTTTTAATATCAGGCTAAATACCTAGAATTTTCTGCAAATCCTGGCAGTATTTTAGATTAAATTTTCTTTCTTTGATAATATTTAATAATTTTGCTTAAAATAATAAAGTATTATTAAACTCTAGCATTCGATAATGAGATGAAAGATTTTGAAGGGTTTTTTTAATTGATACTACAGATTATTTGTAAGTTTCTTTGCAAATTTACAAATTAATCATTTCTGCCACCAATAGGGAATAAATAAATGAATACAATCCATTTTGCTGTATTTGTGTATTACATTTTTCCGTTGAAAATGGTAGTATTAGTCGCTTAGATCTCTTGCTGCTAAAAAACATTAACATTGGACTCTACAGTTTATATTGCTTTCAACTTAAACTTTCTCCTATTAAAAATTAGTGGAGAGAATATAGTCTAGAAGTAGACCCAAGACAAAAGGGGCAAAATGTGACATTTCAAATTATTGGGGGGAAATCTGAATTGTTTAGTGTGTGGTGTCAGAGAAAATAGCCACTTAGAAAAATATAAAGCTGGATCATATATTCCTTAGAATGAAATAACAACATGAACAAATATTTAAATGTAAAATGTGTTTATTTTTATAACGAGAATTTTTAATTATTTTATTTATAAAATATCACATATCCATTATGTAACAAACATTGCCCTAAATGCTAAGACTAAACTGGTGAGCAAGGAAAAGTTTGGCCTTACTAAGTTTAGAATCTAGTAGGAAAGGGAGCCATTAAAAATAATTACATAGGTATTTGTGCAATGGTAAGCAAATCAATGGATGAGAATACCAAGTCCAGAAACAGACACATATGTATAAGGTCACCAGATTTATGACAAATACATCACTGTAATTCACTGGGGGAAAGAGCGATTTTTACAATAAATGATACTGGAGATATTGGATATCTGTGAGAAAGAAATTAATTTTGATCCTTACCTTAATTTAAAAATCAATTAAAAGATTAATGCAAATTAGATTTTGGACATAGATGTGACAGCTAAAATATAAAACTTTTGTAAGGAAACATGAAACAAAATCTTCATGACTTTGATGTAACAATTTCTTAATGAAACACATATAAAAATTAACGTAAAAGAAAATATTGATAAATTGAACTTCATCAAAAATTAAAAACTCTGCTCATCAAAAAGCACCATTAAGAGCATGAAACAGCACACTGCATACTGTGAGAAGCTATCTGAAGTACATGTATCTGTTAAAGGATTCATATCCAGAATATATTTTTAAAATATTACAAAAAATATAAGAAAAGATAATCAAATTTTAGAAATGACCAAATGACTCATACAGAGACTTTATAAAAATATATCCACATTACCAAAATGCATCAAAGAGTATAGGAAGATTTCTTACATTGTTAGTTAGCAGGGAAAGCAAATTAAAACTCTAATGGCTCACCACCACACACCTACTCAAGTGAATCTGCTGTTGAGAATGTAAATTAGTACAACCACTTTAGAAAAGTGTTTCATAGAATCTACATAAACATATGCCTACCAGCAATCTCACTTTTAGCCATAAACCCAAGAGAATTTTATATATAACCCAAAAGACATGTTCATAGCAGCTTCATTCATCATAGCACCAAACTAAATGCCCATAAACAGCAAAACAGATTAATTAATTGTATTATATTCATACTATGCAGTCCCACAGAGCAGGAAAAAGAACTGCTGCTTCACATCAAAACATGGGTGAATATTATAGATGTAATGAGGAGTAAAAGATAGACCCACTAGACCATAATCCCATTTATATGAAGTTCAAGAACAGGTCAAGTCAATGGCAATATATATCAGAATAATGATTACCCTCGAGGCAAAGTTAGGGGTTGACTTAGACCTGGAAGGAAATAGGGAGTATAAAATATGATAAGTGCTTTAAATGAAAATATAGAGTACTCTAAGAACATAAAATAAAGAAAAATAATCTAGTATAGGGGATCAGTGAGGGCTTTGCTAAGCGTGTGATGTTTGGATTGATATATGATAGATAACGAAAAGCTAAGTAGGTAAAGAGCATTCCTGATGGAATGAAACAGCATCAGCAAAGTCTCTCTGCAAACAATGAGGAACTCAAAGGTGGTCCGTGTGACTGGAACACAAAGAGTGCATAAGAGTTCAGTGTGAGACACAGCTGGAGAGACAGGCAGAGGCAGCCCATGCAATGCCTTGAAGGCCATGTTGAGGATGCCCCAAAGCAACGGAAAGGCATCAAGGGCTTTGGGAAGAAGCATGTGATTATCAGGTTAGTGTTATAAAAGATCTCTCTGGTTATGCAATGAAAAACTAGAAGGAGAGAACCAAAAGTAAAGGCAAGGGACCCAGATAGCATCCATTCTAGTCATCTGGTGATACCTGATAGCAGCTTGGACTACAGAGGGAGCAGCAGTAAATGGGAGCCAGCTCACACCTGCTTGCAAGAGAGAATTGTTAAAGTTTCAGAAAGCTTGTGAGCTAGTCATTAAATATAGCTATTACTAAAAATTAAATCATATCAACTTATAATTAAATGAATTCTATTTTAAATACAATATAATTGTTTGCTGTTGAGTATTTCCTCCTGATTCTGCATTCAGTGATTTCAGGTGGGTGCCTTGAAATTGGCCATGGTGGATGTGTTTATGCCACCCGAATCAGCAAATGCTTCTAGGAGAGTTTTGATTTTTTTTTTTTTTTTTTTTTTGGACATTGGTTTCAGAGAGCTGGTTGATAAATAAATACCAGCACATCACTGGGTAGGAGGATTGATAGAGACCAAAACAAATGGATTTGAAGGATATTTAGGAAAAGAAATTGATAGAATGTGATAAGTTATATACAGAATGTAAAAAAGAGAGAAGTGCCAAGGACCCAGTTTTCTAGCTAGGTTTTGCAATTGCCTAAACAGTGGTGCTCCCTTCAGCAAGATAAGGAACACTGAAAGAAGACAAAGTTTTGAATAGAAAGAAGACAACTTTGGTTTTGCACATTATGTCTGGGGACCTTTGCAGAATTCATGTGGATATTTTGAGAAGGTCAATGTATATATTACTTTAGAGGACAGATCAGAAACAAAGATATAAATGTGGACATTTACAATGTATAGATGGCCTGACCTCTAGGGTTCCATGGGATGTCCTAATTCTCTCTACTCCTCCTTGACCCCCACTCCCACACTCCACCCTAAAGCTGAAGTGATCAAATTCCAGAGCACGTTGGTTTTTAGAAAGTATTTAAGGTGTCAGAATGTAGACAGAGAGATTTACAGTTTCTACTCAGTTATGTATGTAGAGAAATAGGAAAAGTTTTACTCTCACCCTTACAATAAGAAAAACATCAAACAAAATTCAAGTTCATTATTTCACTTCATCCCATCAAACACTAGGTTTCCAGACAACCAACTAATTAGAAAACTGGGCAGCAACTGACCCAAATATTCTCTTACCTGGGGCAAATGCAACCAGATTAATGGTAAGAAGAATTCAGCTGGAATAGGTGAAGAACTATTCTATTTGCTGAAGACAATTGGGGGCTGGTGTGAAAGAGTAAAATCCCTGGGGGCTACATATATAGAGGAGAGAGGACGTCTTGTCATGCTTTTACTGCACAAATCCCGCCAGGACCTCACAGGAAAGAGTGGGGAATATATACAAAAGGCTTCCCTCATGCAGACCTCAGGAAGCAGAAAGAGCAACCACTGCTGGAGAGTTACAAAACTTTGCCCAAGGTCCTTTTCCCACATTTTCCCTACGCCTTATGTGGGGAAGGGCAACAACCGTTTCCCTTATAGCATTGGTAAAATCCCATTGCACCATATGAAAGGAAACGGAAAGAAGACCCTTCACCACCTAGGGAGGAGCAGGAATATTTCTTGTACTTCGATTTATGGGGGAGGATTGGCAAGCATACATGCAAAAGGCACACCCCTGGTACCCAGGGACGTGTTACCTACCAAAGACCAAAGATTAATCAGAACAAGAGGACATTCTCCCATTTCTCCCCACCAAAAAGCTAATGAGTGTTGACTTAAAATAACAATGTAATATCTCCAGATTTGCTTCAAGAGACAGACTCTCAACCACTATCTCAAACTTCATATGAAAATTAACTCAAAATTGATCACAGACCTAAATGTAAAGCCTAACATCTGTAAGAGTTCTAAAAGAAAATATAGGAGAAATCTTCACGACCTTGAGATAGTAAAATAATTTTTAGATTTAACATCAAAAACATGATCCAAAAAGGAAAAAGGAAGATAAGTTAGAGCCTTTCAAAATTAGCAACTTTTGTTCTTTTGGGTAGATGCCCAGTAACGGGATTGCTGGATCAAATGGTAGATCTACTTGTATCTCTTTGAGGTATCTCCATATTGCTTTCCACAGAGGTTGCACTAGTTTGCAGTCCCACCAGCAGTGCATGAGTGTTCCTATCTCTCCACATCCACGCCAACATTTATTGTTTTGGGACTTTTTGATAAAGGCCAGTCTCACTGGAAATAAGTGGTATCTCATCGTGGCTTTGATTTGCATTTCCCTGATGATTAGAGATGTTGAGCATTTTTCATATGTTTTTTGGCCATTATTCTGTCTTCTTTTGAAAAGTTTCTGTTCATGTCCTTTGCCCACTTTTTGATAGGGTTGTTTGATTTTTTTCTTGCTGATTTTCCTGAGTTCTAAGTAGATTCTAGTTATCAGCCCTTTATCGGATGTGTAGCATGCAAATATTTTCTCCCACTCTGTACCTTGTCTGTTTGCTCTTATGATAGTTTCTTTGGCTGTGCAGAAGCTTTTTAATTTGATCAGGTCCCATTTATTTATTTTGGTTGTTGCTGTGATTGCCTTTGGGGTCTTCTTCATAAATTCCTTGCCTAGGCCAATGTCTAGAAGAGTATTTCCAATGTTTTCCTGTAGAATTCTTATAGTTTCACACCTTAGGTTTAAGTCTGTTATCCACCATGAGTTGGTTTTTGTGAGAGGTGAAAGGTGTGGATCCTGTTTCAGTCTTCTACCTGTGCCTATCCAGTTTTCCCAGCACTGTTTATTGAATAAGGATTCTTTCCCCCAGTGTATGTTTTTGTTTGCTTTGCCAAAGATTAGATGGCTATATGAGGATGGTTTTATATCTGGGTTTCCAATTCTGTTCCATTGGTCTATTGTACCTGTTCTTGTGCCAGTACCATGATGTTTTAGTTACTATAGCCTTGTAGCATAGTTTAAAGTCTGGTAAATTGATGCCTCTCATTTTGTTCTTTTTGCCTAGGATTGCTTTTTCTATACGGAGTCTTCTCTGGTTCCATACGATGCATAAAATTATTTTTTCTATATCTGTGGAAAATGATGTTGGTATTTTAATAGGAATTGCATTGAATCTGTAGATCACTTTGGGTAGTATAGACATTTTAACAATGTTGATTCTGCCAACCCACAAGCATGGTATCATTTTCCACCTGTTTCCATCCTATGCTATTTCCTTCCTCAGTGTTTCATAGTTCTTTCTCCCTGTAGAGGTCTTTTACCTTCTTAGTTAAATATATTCCTAGGTACTTTATTTTCTTTGTTGCTATTGTGAAGGTTATTGAGTCTTTAATTTGGTTCTCAGTTTGACTGTTGTTGGTGTATAGGAATGCTATTCATTTCTATACACTGATTTTGTAACCTGAGACGTTGCTGAATTTGTTTGTCAATTCCAGTAGTCTTATGACAGAATCTTTGGGGTTTTCTAGATATAAGATCATATAGTCAGCAAAGAGAGATAGTTTGACTTCTTTTAAAGTTGAATACACTTTCCATATGATCCAGCAAACATACTCTTAGATATTTATCCAAAAGAAGTGAAAACTTATATTCACATAAAAACATGTACACAAAGGGTTGTAGCAGTTGTATCTGCAATAGCTAAACTGGAAAACAACACCCAAGTCCTTCCACTGGCAAATGCATGACCAAACTGTGATACAGCCATACAAAGGAGTACTACTTATCAGTGAAAAATAAAAACCAAAAAGCTATTGCTTTATGAAACGACACTGATGAGCCTCAGCTGCATTTTGCTAAGTAAAAGAAGCTCATCCGGGGAGGGGAAAGATGGCGGACGAGAAAAAACGCCAGCCAGAGTGTCTCTGCAACAAAGATAGATTTACAAGAAAGTGAAAAGAAATAAAGAAACAGACAAACATAGGTTAGATGAGGGTCGGAAGGAAGAGTGCCTAAAACTACAGGAGACTACACGGGAAGAAGTTGGGAGGAGAACTGGAAGGAGAAACACCCCGGAGAGGCTTGGAGACCAGCAGCAAGGGTAAGTGTAGCATTTAAATTTTCCCGGCCTTGCATCTCAGACTGCTGGTGGGCGCGCTCCTGAGTGGTGAGAGAGACCCACTAACACCAGCCCAGAGACAGCTGCCGCCAGTGAACAGTGAGCCTACTGTGGACAGGGCACCAGGCTCCCAGCTGCCTCGGGGCACTTCCCACCCCACAGACCCAAGCCAATCAGCAGGTTCTATATTGCTTCATTCTCCCCTTCCCCTTCCCTACTCACAGCTGCCGAGAGAGACAGTTTAGCCGCCACCCAGAAGCATCTGCAGGGAATGGGACCTTTCCTTTTGGGGTCCTACAGCAGACTGAGGGGTACTCAGACTGTGAGCTCCCTACCTGCCAGCCCTCCCAGGTGCTGCTTGCCTGGTGACTCCAGGAGAGCAGGGCAAATCCTGAGGCAGAGAGACATCAATCCAGCTTGGGCACCCCATGGGTGACTTGAGACCCACACCCTTCTCCCTGGCAGCGTCACGGATTGATCTCCAGGGCTCAGGGGACAAGCCTACAGACCAGATCCCCTACACCCAGATCTTGATTGCATTGCCACAGGGCACAGAAGGGATATTTGTGAATGAGCCTACTGAGGTGTATGTGCCTTAAGCGGCAGATCAGTGTGCTTGAGGGCAACCCTCCTCCCACAGGAGGGCTGAGCTCCCAGTTCAGGCTGCGATCCTGGGCAGGGAACCTCCCAGCCTGCATCATAGCCAGGGGAGAGCCACCTGCTTGAGGTCCTGCCTGCTGACAAAGGCCCAGGAGAAACTTCGGAATAGGGGAGGGGGGAAAGGAGAGAGGCCTGCTCCAGACTGAGGGTCTCAGACAGCCCCACCCTCACATGTAGACTTTTCTGCTGAGTGGGGCCATTTCAGTCCCTCCCTGGCAGCTTTGCCCAGAAGCAGAGAACAGACCTTTGACCCCCCTGCTAACAGCATTTGTGGAGTGTGAGGGCAGGCTCACTCCCCCACCTGTCCCCACTAAGGTGGAGAATAAAGACACACCTGGAAGTCCCAGGGCCTCACCCACCACCTGAGACACTAGAGGGCGTCTCCAGCGGAACAAGAGCTGGTCACAGGACCCCAAAACACTGCAGCTTGCTCCTCCCAGCAAGCACCACCTACTGACAGGGAGGTCATTCTGCACACCCTTTTACTGCATCTATTGACTCATCATACAGGGTGTAGTGGAATCTCACCCACAAACACCACCTACTGTCTCAGAGACTAAACAGGGCCCGTCATTATCCAAATAAAAATCTAAAGGTAAGGAGCAACAGCTGATCCAGATGGGAAGCAATCAGCAAAAGAACTCTGGAAGTATGAAAAAGCAAATGGAAAGTACACCCCCAAAGGGGAACACCAGCTCTCTAGCAATAGACATCAACCAAATTCTGAACACTAAAATGACAGAAGAAAAATTTCGAACATGGATTATAAGAATACTCAATGATATGCAAGAGGGAATTGTAGCAATATACAGCAACATTCTAAACTGCAAACCTCTAGTTTCAAAAATGCTTCTGCTAAAAAAAAATGTACATGAAGGAGATAATCAGACAAGTTTGCAAAAACATAAACATATATATAACCAATGCAGTGTTATCCATAATGGTGAAAATTTAACAAAAAATGCACAAATATGCATCAATAGGAAATTGTTTAAATATTTTATTGTACATAGCAATGGACTAATAGTCATTTCCAGGGCTAATACTTCCTGGCTCTGAATTCCAGTAACCTGATTTACACTTAACATTGAATTTCCAAAGCATATTAGGGCCTAGGAGGTACACATCACTGCACTAAGTGCTCAGGTTACAAAGATGAATAAGGCATGCACCCAAACCTCAGGGATCTCATGGTTTAATAGAGCTAGACTTGTGAATTAAGACCTTTAGAAACCATAAGTGTACATGATAAAGTTATTTGTAAGGTTCTAAAGGAGTATAGAGGAGGAACACTTAATTCAGACTCTAATTAAAAAGTCATACTTGCCAGAGAGTTGATACTTTTCCCATTCCCCACTAATAATTTGCTCGACATAACACAATAGTTAAGTTTATGTGCCATTATTTGAGCATGCGTCCGCCTAAGGGCAGATCATTTAAATTCTTCTGTTGCACCTGCTATGGTTGAGATCAGTGTTATCCACAGGGAAGAATTATTCTTGGGACAAAAATAGTGAGCTCTCTGACCAGTACAATAAACTGGCTCAGAGCCTTTAAAGAGTACACTGAACATAGCAGAGTCTCAATAAATGCTTGTTGGTTAAGTCTGCCGCCCCCAAGCCAATCACCGCCTGCCTCCCCGCCCGCTGCCACCGTGGACCAGCACCAGTGCACCAGTGCACCACTGGTGTGGTGTTGCCGCCCCCACCCTCCTAACTGCACAGCAGGAGGTGGGTGGCAGGCGAGCCAGGGGAGTTTCATCTGTATTTGCACTCGCTCCCCATCGCTGACACCACTGTGTAAGCTCCACCAACCGTCAGATCAGCCACGGCATTGGATTCTCACGGGAGCCCAAACACTACTGTGAACTGCGCATGCGAGGGATTTAGGTTGCTCCTGATGAGAATCTAATGCCTGATGATCTGAGGTGGAGCTGAGGCGGTAATGCCGGAGCTACAAATGTAATAAATCTGGTGCGCTTGAATCATCCCAAGGCCATCTCCCCCCCCCACCCCCCCACCCCCAGGCTGTGGAACGGCTGTCTTCCATGAAGCCGGTCCCTGGTGCAAAAAGGTTGGGGACTGCTAGAGTAAGTGATTTTCTAAAATCTTCCAAAAGAGGATTACCATACGGTATGCTAAAGCAAAGTGCCAAGCCCTTCTCCAGTACTGGCAAAAATAAACTGTCTTTGATGGATATATATATATATGTGTGTGTGTGTGTATATATATATATATATATATATATATATATATATCTCTGATAGAGTCATATACTGATAAATATTGAGGGTGAGAATTCTTACGCCCAATTCCCTCTTTATTTAACACTGGGCCAGACAGGTAACTAATTTGCTCTCTGAAAGATCTGAACACCAAAAGACTGTCCAGAGAAAGCACTGACAGAAGTCACAGTAATCTTTCAGTAGCTTCCATGCCCAAAGAGAACTTCAAAAATCAACAACTTTTTAAATTTTTCATTTCATTCCCTCAAGAAAAAAAAAAAACTTGAGGGAAGGAGATAGAAAATAAAAAAGTGATAATGAAACTATTCATTGCAGTAAGTTTAAAGATAAATCACTGATCAGGCTTTTAGGAAGGAGGGAAGAGAAGAAGCAATTAATTTATTTTTTTTCTTTCCTAGAACAATGCATAGGTAATAGCCCATTGTGTGCATGAATTACAGCTGAGCTGCAAAAATGCTGTATAATTTTAACATTCTACTGGCTTTTCCCAATCAATCTCATTGATGTTCTTTCCAAGGATAAAGAATGGAAGCTTAGCTTCTTCAACTTAAAGAAAATATAAGATCTCATTCTGTTTCTCCGTTTCTTTGTTATGATGCTTTAATGCCATCCATGTAATTGATTTCTCTCTTTTTCCTCAAGTCGAATGCTCATTTTTGATTCTAGAATGATAGAATCGGCTCCTCTGAAGCTGTGATGAATGAGGTATATGTACTTCTCTAACTCTTCACTTTATGTCCAAAAGATGTGTTGGAAGAAGGAAATTGCTGGTTGTCAGAATTGGAGGCTCATCTTTCCACACCAGTGAAATATTTCCTGACCGCCTCTGGCACAAATAGAGAACAAGCAAAACAGTCATGATAAAACCCGAAGGGAGTAGGCAAAAATCCCTTGCAGGCTTGCCCAGAAAAATCTATATCACAATCTGAGCGATACATCAATTGCAGTGGCACATGGATAAGCATTTTTAAGCAATTTCTTTTCAAATGCCTGTTAGCCACCCTAACTCTCAAAGAATCTTTGAAATCTCAAATTCACACTAGAGACAAGTAATGTGTGAGGAACATTACATATATTATCATTAATTGTTACAATATCCTAGGAAATCCCTGTCATTAATTTCCTTCCCAGATGAGAACAATGTGACTCCCATAGCTTCATTAACAGTCAGTTCCAAGGTCACTGAGCTAGTGAGTCTTGAAATTGAGATTTGAACTCAGGACCTTCTGTCTTCAAAGCCCAGTGTCAACCAAACTATCTCATTGACAAGAATGTCAAGATATATTCTTTAACATTTGCCTCGGTGTCAAAAACAAAACCAGTGTGTACTTCTCCATTCCACTGCCCCTCACATCAACCAAAAAACACTGCTCCCCCAACTCTCACAAAAATTAAAAAAAAAAATCAAGGGCCATAAACAATTATTACAATACTTTCGTTGGACTCCAACACTATATAATTTGAGTAAATAGTGTGACAGGCAATTAAACTTAGTTTAAAATGATTTTGTTCAATACAGACAATAGTTAAGGTTAATTTTTACCCATTTGCTGCTAATAAAACCTAGATGCACTGCCAGCAAGAAAAGGTAGGGTGCCACAGTGGCAAAAACACTTGCTTTCTTATTAATCAAGACAGTGGCTTTCACATCTCTCTCCCCTGAAACAATATTTTATATTTCCGATACTTTGGGTTGATATTGCATATCATCAAAAACTAGTTTTCTATTTTATCTCTTTGTTTGTCTTTGAATTTGTCATTCTCTTTTCCTTTATCTGTCTATGGGCTTACTCCGTACCAAGAAAATTTCATATTATTTCATTTCTACCAGGAGAGAACTGTTATGTCTATTTTCTACTGTAATTCTAAGATTACGTAGCCAATAAGAGATGAACCTAAGATTTAACCCCTGAAGTTTCTGACTTAAAAGCCTATGAACTTCCCATGATATAATGATGCATTTCTATGATTTTCCTTGGTCTCTTTGCCTTTGTTTATTTCTCTATACAGCCCTTTAATTGAATCTCCTTTTATTGTTCCTCTGGCCAAAGATGTAATTACACTTCTCTTCCATCCACTTCTATTTCTTTTCACTTTCCTATTCTACCTCCACTAGACAACCACCGGGGTCAGCTCTCTATGTCTAGTAGAGGTATATTATTTATCCACTCATTCATTCATTCATTCAATCAATCGAGCAATCATGAATCCCTTCATTTAACAATGGAGGAGTGGGAGTGGGGAAACGGTTGTGCAAGCCAGAGCAATGTGCCCATCACTGGCTGTGGAAGCAGGGTTACCACCGTAATAGCCAACCCCCACCTACTTGCCCTGAAGTCAGGTCTGACAGACTGAGCCAGCACAGGGTGTTTTGTTCTGTTTTGTTTTGTTTTGTGTGACATTCAAAAGTTTTCATTTTTATGTCGTGCAGCCTATTAATCTTTGTGGTGAGGTTGCTTCTATTGGTTTTTATGCTTGGAAAATTCATCTTAACCACATAATCAATTTAAATATTGCTTATTTTGTCTAAATATTTTTAATGTTAACACTTTAAACATTTTACTGAAAATATCTTTTCTAAAATATTATAAGCTCAAACCTAATATTTCAAATTTTAAATTTCTGAACACTAATCCTGGTGTTACTTATATACGTTTTTATATAAACTATCAATTTTTTCCATGTTATTTATTATTTTCCATTGAGCTGTCTCATGGCTAATGTGTCAATTCTATTCTGCCTTAACTCTAACTTTAAAATAACTCTTTATAATTGAGAAGGCAGACACCCCATTGCTTTGCTTTTTCCAAAATTATCCTATTTATTATGCAGGTTAATATCATTATACTAAAGTCCGAAAACCACCCATAATATTTTAATTGATATTATCTTAAAATTACAAATAAATTAAAGAATAGATATAATTAAGATATTCAGTCTTCCCATTCAGGAAAATGATACATTTCTTCATTAATTTATGTTTTTGTACCCTTTTGGTAAAATTGTCTTCACATGATTACAACATATTTTTCTTCATATTGTCTCTAGGTACTTTTGTTTCAGTTGTTATGGTAAAGTGATATTTCTCTCTGATAATTATTTGTTGCTATTGTCAGTAAGTTTGTATTTTTATGAAAATTTACACACAAAGAGTAAAGAGTCAAATAACTCTACACCAAGAGAAATCCTGTGCCATCCTCTTCCCCTTTACATTTCCTGATTTCTGGCAGCATCCACCTTCAACTCTTGGAGCTAATCCTTTTGGTATTTGCTTCTACACTTCTAAATAATCTGCTTATATTACTATTTATTGATTTTTCACTTTTAAGAATTATCCATCAATTTTCTCCTATAGAAAGTACAAACTGAGCTTCCTTTCATAATCTCCCCACCCATCCTTCCAATCTTTTAATTTTTATTTCATCTTCTAATCTCTTTTTATTTGATCAATATTTACATTATTATTTTTATGTAAATATTATTGACAGTTGAGCAGTAGTTTAATTTTCCTGATCAACTTTTTATTCTTCCTAACATTATAATTGTCTTGTTTCTATTTGTTTGTTTGGGTGGGATTTTTTTTTGGTGGGGGGGCGCGGAGAGGAGGCAGGACATAATTACGTACTACTCTTTAATTCCTCTCTAGATTCTTTCCCAGTGGTGCAACATTCTCTCAAGACATTCAAAAACATGAAGTGTTCTACCACATTCATTTTGGGGGAGCAGTTTTTCCTGGAGACGTGCACTCTTTAGGCGTATTTCAAGCGGGACTCCTGTCATGCATTTATTCCCTTGAACTTTCTCTAGAGCTGGAGATCTCTCTCTTCTGTTGGATCCATTGTTTTCTGGATTCCATTTCTTCCTCTTTCTTGCTTCACTACTGTATTTTGGTAGACCATATTCTTGAGTAGCTTTCTGGAAAAGAAGTGCATGGGAGGTAATTTTTCTATATGCCACGCATGCCTACAAATGCCTTTATTCTGTCCTCACACTTCACAGACAATGACACTGAGCATAGAATTCTAAGTCAGAAATTATTTCCACTCAAAATGGTGAAGGTATTTCTACTATAGCTTCTAGTCTCTAATGTCTCCGTTGAGAAACATGTTGCCATTCAGACCTTTGGTCCTTTGCATGAACCTGCTGTGCTCCCTCTGGAAGCTTTTAGGATGTTCTCTTTCTCTCATGCATTCTGAAATTTCACAGTGAATTTCTTTTCATCCATTTTGTTGGATACTCAGTGAGCCCTCCCTTCAAATCTGAGTGAGTCGACTTGAGTCCCTCATGAGCCTTTACATTATGGAATTATTTCATTCTTGCACGCATTTTCTCTTTTTCTAAAATTCCTCTGCCATTGTATTTTCTAGTCTCTTCCTTTAACATTCTCTTTTTTTTTTCCCCTCTTCTATTTCCTATCTCTTTGACATTTGGTTTTATTTTCAGAAATATGTCTTCAATTTTATTGTCTAATACTTCCGTGAAATTTTGCTTTTCTAAAATCCTAGTTGTGATTTTCTAAAGCTCTATTTTATTCTCTAAATGTTATTTTACTCCTATTCTTGGTGGAATTTTTTGTGTGTTTTTTTTTTTAAATATCTCTTGAAATAGTTTGTTTCTTCCAAGTTTCTTTAATGATTACTGTGTTGGCCTCGATCTGTCATGTTCCCTCATTTTTTAGAAAGGAAAACTAAGAAGCTGATAAGAAACACAGTATATACCAGTGAGATCTGCTTCCCAGTGGAATGATCTCACTAAAACATATTCTTTGGACCCTTCCTCCCCAGTGGTATAGTATTGATTATAGTTTTTTATCCTGTACTGGTCAAATTCACCAGAAAAGCCATTTAAGATCTCCTGACTGGAGGGCCTAAACTGGTTCTTAGCCTTCCAAGAGCCACTGAGAAAGAAGAAAGCTGAGGATCTCAAAAGTCAGTGAATACCATGTGCTTGTTTTCTTCTTTTTGTGCCGGCTCTCTTAACTGAGCCTGGAGATTCCTACTGTCATTTCCCCAGAGAATAATCTGTCAACCAACACAGTAGGAAAGGACAGTTGCCCATGAGGGTGAAGTTGGGGACACACTCTGGGCATCTACATAGGCTTTCAATCACTCTTTCTTTTATAAGATCCGTGATCACCCACTATCTGATCATCCCCATGTGCCAAGTCCCATCAGTTCCTGAGCCTCCAAGGGGCCCACAGTATACATTAGCTTGTGTCTCAGTGTGCCCCATTGGTGGCTTAGCATCCACACTTTTCGGGTCTGATAATATGCCAGGTACCTTTCTCCCCTCTGCTTACTGTTTCCAAAATATCTCCCATGGTCTTTTTTCTTATGGGTATATGCCTTTAGCTGATATTCTTTTTACTTTTTTTTTTTTAGTCTGGTTTCATGAGGGTGCACTTCTAAAATGTGTATTTACTTGTCTTCTCTAACAGTAAGCGCCCCCTGATTCTACATATTAATTTGGTAAATAAAGAATCTACAGACTTATTCTCACTTTCTATTGATATATTACCTGAACTCTTTCACTAATTATGAGTTTGCCAACTAGTTCTTTCGTATTTCTTGACTTACAGTCTGCAAATGAAAATATTTTGACATATACACGTATATCATATATATATGCAAATATATATGTGTAAAATATACATTTTGTGCTTTATATTTATATATAAAGTAGATATATTTGTATATATAAAGTAAATATATATTGATAAAAATGTATATTTACTCATATATAAAAAATACATCATGTATTATTTCATTTGTAAGCAATTCTAGAAAAATGTTATATAACAATGGTTTTAGAAGTCATTATTTTTTATTGCAAAGTGTCTAATGTTTTACCATTAAACATTTGTTTCCCCATTAGTTGGTAATATATTTTTTATTAGCTTAAGAGAATATCATTTATTCTCTTAGCATTTCAAGAGAACATCAAATTGTATGTTTACAGAGGAGAACAAGCAAATTTCATATGCTACATTAAATCCATATGCATTTTAAAATTATTTATAACTAAGATATATAGGTTTGCATATTGTTTTCAGAACTAATTTTTTAAAATAAAAAATCCCCCATTTAAGACTTATAAAAAATATTTACAGAATTCCATTATGTCAAATGCATGTTCATTCATTAGCTATTCATTTCTAACACTATTGAGATCCTACTATATGACAGGCAGTTTAGCTTGCTAGGCCCTGGGCAAGATAACCAGGCCCTTGCATCCATGGAGCTGAATCCTAGTCACCTTAAAATAAAAGTGTGTAGATATCCAGATTGGATAGTCAGGAAAGACTTGTCAGAGTGTGTGAGGTTTAGGACTTGAGTAACATGGTAAATGGTGGTATCATTCAATAAAATGGGAAACACTGGGAAGATATATTTTGGGGGACAATGAGGGAAGAATTTCAATGTTTTATTTGGGCATATTAAGTATGAAATGTCTATTAGTCAACCTGATTAGAAATGGCAAGTAGGCAGTATGATACAGGAATTGAGCTCAGGAGAGAGACAGAATTATAGGAAAAAATTTGTAATTTTTTCATAATATATTGTCTTTAGAAATATGAGCCTGGACAATATAATCAAGAGCATGAGTGTCACAAGGATGGAGAAGAGAAACTAGGATGAAACCCCAAGGAGCTCCAAGAGGTTAAAAGGGGTTGGAAAGCAGCCTGCAAAAGAGTCTGAGAAGAAGCATCCAGGGAAACAGGAAGAAAAACAAAAAGCATGAAAATTGATCAGCACAGTGAAAACAGCATCTCCAGAGGAAGGGGTGATCAGTTGTGTCAAAGGCTTCTGAGAGAGCTGGTAAGAAGGGGCTACAAAATTGACCATTAATTTGACAAGAATATTGCTGACCTTACCAAGTGTGGTTTCAAAGGAGTAGTGTAGACACGATCAACCTTGTTAACCGTGTGTGTGTGTATCCAGTAGACATAAGTTTCTCCTTAGGTTCATGCAAAGACTAAGTGGAAAGATGGGTCTAACCAGGTTGGGAGGTTTCTCAGGTAAGCACAACAAAAGAGAAAGACACAGAGAGAGAGAGAGAGAGAAGGAGAGAGGAGAGAGAGACAGAGAGAGAGAGAGAGAACTGTAACTATGTAATGATGTAATGATGCAACATAAAATATGAGCTGGGCAAGAAAAGACGAAGTGATTGGTATTCAGAAAATAACAGGGTCAGTGGAAGAAACAACTTCATGGTATTTAAGAATTATCATTTTAAGAGTAATGGAATAAATAAGCTGGAAGGATAAGATTGGTGATGAGAGAATTAGATACCTAAAGTCAAAACTTCCAGAGTGTTTAGAAGTGGTGATGAATATTCAAGTATATGGTCATTGGAGAAGACAAATGAGATGGGGCGGAGGAAAATATCATCAAAAGATAGAATATTGAAGACCTGAGAGGACAAGATTGATGCATCATTTTTACAGTTGACAGATTACTAATATTTTACCATTAATCATTTGTTTCTCCATTAATTATTGGTAATATAATTTGAAAATATTATCTTGGTCTATAATGTGACCAGCAATGGTAATATACTACTGTGTTGACAATATGCTATAATTACTATGTATATCGTGAATGAGTTGGTAGTATACTACTTCTTATTATCTTGCTGTATACTGTGAATGAGAATGGTCACAGTAACAAAGATTTAAAACAGAAACAAAAAGCAACCAAAAATTTATCCATTTCCTATAGATTTTCTAGTTTTCATGCATAGAGATGTTCATAGTAGTCTCAGATGATCTTTTGTGTTTCTGCAATATTAGTTGTAATGTCTTCTTTTTTATTTCTGATTTAGCCTATTTGAATCCTCTCCCTTCTTTTCTTGGTTAATCTGCTAGTGGTCTATTGACTGTGTTTATCTTTTCAAGGAATGAACTTTTTGTTTTGTTGATCCTTTGTATTTTTTATTTCAATTTTGTTTAGTTCTGCTCTGATCTTTGCTATTTTTTTGTCTTCTGCTAGCTTTGGATTTGGTTTGTTCTTGTTTTTCTAGTTCCTTGAGGTGTGATGGTAGGTTGTTAATTTGTGATTTTTCTGTCTTTTTGACTTGGGCGTTTAGTGCTATAAAATTCCCTCTTAGCATTGCTTTTGCTGAATTTGAGAGATTTTGGTAACTTGAGTCACCATTGTCCTTCAGTTCAAAAATTTTTTTGATTTCCATCTTGATTTCATCATTCACCCAAAGATCATTCAGCAGCAGGTTGTTTAATTTCCATGTATTTGTGCCGTTTCGAGAATTTCTATTGGAATTGATTTCTAGTTTTATTCCACTGTGGTCTGAGAAGACATATGGTATGATTTCAGCTTTTTAAGATTTGCTGAGACTTGTTTTGTGTTCTAATATATGGGCTATCTTGGAAAATATTCTGTATGCTGATGAGAATGTATATTCTGCTGTCATTGGGTAGAATGTTCTGTAAATGTCTTTTAGGTCCATTCGTTCTAGAGTTCAGTTTACGTGCTATGTTTCTTTGTTGATTTTCTGCCCCAGAAGGGACAGAAAATTACAAAAACCAACAACATTAATGGGCATTTGGATGATTTATAAAGTAGTCTGCGGGGAACGTGGCCAATGCTCCCCGCAAAAAGCCGGGTCCCTTTGGTAGAGTTGCAAGAGATAAGAAAATAATAGAGAAAAATGGAAAATGGAAGAAATAAAAGAATACACTGAGACAAAGATATAGTTTTATAAGTTTATAAAGATTATAGGCAAAGCGGGAGCTCAGGGGGCTTGGACCTGTCTGTCAGCCTCAAAAAGCCCCAATGAGGTCTTACATGGTAACTTATAGGGAATAGTGAATGGTTGCCAGGGGCAACAGATTTACATAACAGCAGGTAGTTCCTCTCAGGTTAACAGATTTTCAAAAGGTGTCTAAGGAAGGCTTCTACAGATTCTTTAACAAATTCCATCTACATGAGCAAACGGTTACAAAGTCTTCCAAAGGTTAACTTCTAAATTCTAAGGTAAGTTTATCATTTAACAGAGGGGGTAAACAGAGATATGTTGGCTCCATGTTTATTAGGTTATTGTTAACAGAGACAGGTAGTCTAGAGTGGTTTAAACAAGAGCTTTGTTTTTAGCCATTCGGGAAGCTGTCTGTTCCGGAGGGCACTCCATTGTCAGCTCTCAGCCTGTAGTTTTTAACAGATTCACTTGTGCTTTACAAAGCAAATCCAAACCTTTAGGTCTGAGAAACACAGTGCCTTGTGGGATACAGCCGCCACTGTCTTTCAGAGGCCCTTCCGTGTGTAACAGCATTTGAAATGCAAACCAACACGTTCACATATTCCTTCAGGGCAAAGCTCTGCAAAACTCCTAAGACAAATCCTGTCCCCAAACACATTTAATATTAATTCATGGAGTGACAGTAGTCAAAATATACATTTTGAAAGAAGAGGTAAGTATCAAGGAGTATTTACAGCTGAATTCTACCAGACCTACAAAGAGGAACTGGCACCTATGCTACTGATACTGTTCCAAAGTATCGAGAAGGAGGGGATCCTCTGTAACTCATTCTACAAAGCCAGTATCACCCTGATACCAAGGCCAGGAAAGGGCACAACAAGAACACAAAAAGAAAACTACATACCAATATTCCTGATGAACATAGATGCAAAAATGCTCAACAAATACTAGCAAACCAAATCCAAAAGTACATGAAAAAGATAATTCACCACAAGTGAATTTCAACACAAGTGGGTTTCATCCCAGGGATGCAAGGATGGTTCAACATACGCAAATCAATAAATGTGATTTACCACATAAACACAATTAAAAACCAAAACCATATGATCATCTCAATAGATGCGGGAAAAGCATTTGATACAATCCAGCACCACTTCATGATAAAAACCCTCAACAAACCAGGCAGAGAAGGAACATACCTTAAAGTAATAAAAGCCATGTATGACACACCCACAGCCAACATCATGCTCAATGGGTAAAAGTTGAAGGCATTGCTTCCAAGAACCGCAACAAGACAGGATGCCCATTTTCACCGCTTCTATTCAACATAGTACTGGAATTCCTTGCCAAAGCAAGCAGGCAAGAGAACATCTACCCCCAAGTTCCAAGGTACTCCAAGAGTGAGCAAAGTAAAAGGTTAGAAGCAACAAAGAAGAAGAATCAGATTGATGTTATTTACATTCAAAGTTTGCAGTGAAAAGTGGCAAGAGAGAAAGTGGGAAAGGTAGCAGAGACAATACACAACATGCCATACCATGGTAATTAACTTGAAATGTTTCCTCTGGGCAAAGAAGAGCCATGGACAGTGTCTAAGCTTGTGCAATTATTTTCCTCTCCTCTATAAAGCAATTGTAATGGAAGGGTCAAATACAAAAATACCACTTCAAAGAAGCATCCTCATGGGAGTAAAGTATGCTACAAAAGAGGCAACCCAGACACTGACATATAAGGGAAATGCTTAACATTTATTCATTTATTACAAATCTCTTGAATGTCGGCCTGTTTCATGAGAGGCACTGTGATGAATACTGACACAGAACAAACCACAGATGGAGTTGTCATAGGATTTTAGTCACAATAGAACAAAATTGAGGTGAAATATCCTTTGGTTGGTATCTAATAAGACAAATTGAACATTTTAAATATATTTGATTGTATAAGAACGCAGTATGATATACAAGATATATCTATATGATGCCCATATATTCAATATGAGATACATAAATTCAATATGAATGTATTAAATATAGCAGGGATTTTAGAGTCCATCTACTCCAACTACCTCAAGTTAAGAAAAAAGAACCAAGACCCAGAGTAGTTAACATGAATTGTCAAAAATCACATAAGTGTTCTAACACCCATAACTGTTAGACCTATCACGTTTGCCATTCAGGATTGCAGAGTTGTAAGTGAAATGACTTCACCCAAATTCTCTTCCAACTTAGCTACAGACCCTGGGCAATAGAAGCCTAGGGAATCAAATAGATGGAAAACATGTTATGAACTTATTATTTTGTGAAACCAAAGCTTTAATAGCGCACAGAAATTCACAAGTGAATTATCAAGTAGTGATTGTCTGGAAACTGGAACACTGTACTTAGGCCCATGGCTGCTTGGAGAGAACTCAGCAGCCCTTGTATTTCTTAACCAGTGGCTCTACACTCAGTGGTTTTTGCTTAGCTATTTGACCTGTGGAAAAATTATTCAACCCAGAAGCCTTCAAAGACAGTCTGTTGAAAAGCACTTACAGACTTAGGAGAACTGAAAATTGTTCTTAATTTCTCATTTGCTGGAGATGGCTTGCATGCCCAGTTAATCAGCAAAATCCTTCGCTTTCTTCCTTATATCAAAATCATTACTTCTTCTGCATTTATCAGAATTTTGAAGCTATGTTTAAAGATAGAAAAAGTACCACATCTCAAAATTTAAAAAGACCATCTTGTTAATAGTCCTGTTTTAAAAATTGCGAAACTAAAGAAGCTACAGGGTATAATGGAAAGAATGGACTTTGGCATCAGCCACACCAGTACATGAATTCAGGTCACCTGCTAGATAACCTAGGACAAGTAGCTGAATTTTGAAAGTAAAGAGAAAGTTTTCTTTTCTCTTGTGTAAAATAGGGAGGAATACCTCTGTCATGGGTTTATTTCATCAATTAGAAATAATTTATTAAAAAAAGAATGGCACATTCTTGGCACTCAATACATGGTAGATATAATAATAATGATGATGATGATGATGATGATAGAAAGCATTGAACCTCCAGATTACACCTGAGTGAAGAAGAAACCACGATATGTATTGGTTATGGGTAGAAATATCACAGGAAGTATACAATGACATTTACAAGAAAAGTGATCAATATCAACCTAACCAGTAATGGTCAAATTGACACCCTGTGCCTCCAAAAATAGTGCACCGAGAACGACGCAATACTACTTTTGTAGTATTCTTACTCAAAATCTACAACCTGAATATAATCATAATGAAAACATCAGCCAAATCTCAATCAAAGGACAGTCTACCACATAAATAGCCAATGCTCTTTACAAGTGTCAAGGATGAGAAAGCTAAAAAGACTAGAGACCTGTGTCAAACTAAAGATGATAAAGAGATATGATAACAAAATGCAGTGTATGCTCCTGTACTGACCCTGGCCAGGAAAGGAACATTAGTGGAACAATTGGCAAAGTATTAATAAGATTTGTAGATGATATAATATTACCACATTAATGTTAATTTCCCAATATTCATAATTGTACTGTGGTTATGTAAAATGTTAGCATTTGTGACGTCCAGGTGAGCAGTTCTTAGGAATTCCTTGGACGATTTTTGTAGCTTTTTTTGGAAATCAAAAATTATTTCAAAATAAAAAGTTTAAAATCTAAAAAACAAATTTTAAAAAATGAGAATGTTACAAAACTAAAAAAAAGTAGGAAAAGATAAAATTACATTTCTTAGGAATATGCTAAAATTCAGACCAGCCTTTCAAATCAGTGTTGTTTTGTCTCTGGGCTCTAACTAAAAAATCACTGTGGAGAAGTTTAACAAGTTTTAAATTAAATAATTAAATGGTTAGGAAATAAGTAGTCCAGGGATTTCCAAATCAAATAAAGTCATATTTACTGAATATGTACTGCATGCAAATAATAGAAAATACCTATACATGATACAAAATGAAGATACAAGTTTCTTTTCTCAGTCAGCTTCCAGTTCAGTGAACCAGCCAAGACTTGAAATAATGTAATAAAATAAGCAACCATATTTAATAGTGATCAGATAACCACAAATAAACAAGAATAAAGAGATGTTATTATTTGGCGATGCTGACAAATGCATCATTCTAATTTGATGGGTAGGTTCACAAGAAGGAACAGTTCCCTGTGTGCAGATTGCAGCTCCATCTACCCAGCAGCTCCAGCCCACAGCCTGGGGTCAAGGAGCATCCAGAGAAGCACCACAAGAGTCAGGATGCAAACATAGATTCAGATGCCTGAGTTCAGATCATGGCTCTGCCATTTACCAGCTGGATGGCTTTGGTCATGTTATTTGACCTCTCTGTGGCTCAGTTCTATAATCAATACACAGAGTTGTTAAATGGACCAAATGAATCAATGTGTGCAAAAGGCTGGCATATAATAAATGCTGTTATATATTATTATTCTACATTTCTCTCTTTCTCTTAAACACCCCACCTGCAACAGCTCCCCTCGCACCCACACATATATACGTGATTTTTCAGCAAGTTCTTTTGCTGTTCTTCAATAAGTATTCCCTAAGTCAGTTTACTTTTCTCTATTTCCACTGCTAACTTATCTAAGTCACCATCATCTCTCGCTTGCATTAAAATAGTACTGTGATTGCATCATAACCAGCCTCTCTGCCTCCACTTTTGCCATCTTGCACCTCCACACAACAGCTAGATCATCTCCCTAACATAAAACAGATGCCTCTGCTCAAACCAACCAGCAACTTGTAATTGCACTAAGGATAAATTCTAATTTTCTTAGAAGGTCTTCCATGGTCTGGATGGTGCCTCCTCTCTGAACTCATAATACTTTCTTCCTTTTTCACTATACTGCAGCCCCAGGGCCTCTCCCTGTGCTGGGCACACTCATTTCATACTTCACATCACTTCCATCATCCTCGTTCTGCTCTCAGCCTGTGCTCTGCTTTCACATCCCAAGGTTCCTGTCTCCCCCCTACCATTTGTTGCATTTATTGTACTACCGGTTACCTCAGCAGCAGTACTTTCATGTGTTGGAATGGGATTTTGTTCAGGTTTTTATCCCTCCTTCACATGATCCATAGGATTATTCTGGCACATTCTTAATTTATGCCTTTTGTTTAAGGATAATAACTAATAGCATCCCCTTTTGCTGTCACAAGTGCCCTAGTTTGGACTAAAAATTTTATGGTCACTCTATCTATGGGCAAATCCTAATCAGTACCAGCCAGGGGTCAGCAAACTATGGCCTGAGCATCAAACTAAACGTGTGTTTTTGTCAATAAAATTTTACTGGACACAGCCATACCCATTCATGTGTATGTTGTCTATGACTACTTTTGCACTACAAAAACAGAGTTGAGTAGTTAAAACACAGACCTTATGGTCCACGACTCTGAAAACATTTACTCTTTTGCTCTTTACAGAAAAAGTTTGCTGTCCCCTGTTCTAAGCCAATTAAGGTTACCCTTTCTCCCTGTCACTGATTAGTGTAGGAAGAAGTAAAAAACCCAGTGCTGGTCAATGAAATGTAAGAGGATATCCTCCTGGGAAGAACTTCAGAAAGGGTTCTTGGCTGGTGAAAGAGACACAGGGGAGTTGCTACTCCTCTTTTTCATCCAGATGACCTAGATATGTGGATTCGCTATCTGTAATGCTGCAGTCATCGTTCAACCAACCCGAGGATGAGCCCAACAAGCAGAAATCAGAGCCCAGAGATCTTTGGGAAAGTGTAGCTGGATCCCTGAAGTATGGTGCCTGGAGGCTATCATATCTATGTTTATCTTCTCATGTGAGAAGAAAATCTGATTACTGTTTAAGGTAATTCAGTGAGTGTTTGTCGTTAAAGCTAAAATCATTTCAGCTGATGCAAGTTCAACCTGGCCTTGCTAGAACACATGCTGGGATTTTAGTAGTGGCCTAGTCAACAAAGGAAGGGAACTAGGAATGGACTTAACTGGGGCTAGGAAATCGACCAAGCTGTAGGATAGACTCTTGAAAGTATTGTTCAAAAATCTAATGAGCGTGCAGAGAGTGGGTTTTGTATATTTGGACGATATCAATATCCAAGAAAGTTGTATATAGTGTTTGGAGTGTGGGGTGGGGATGGAAGAGGGTTTAGATGGTGATCTGCTGACCCAGGTGATTGCAGTTTCTCATGATTCAGTGTAGTCTATCTTTCTGAAGTAGGACAGAAAGATAGCAGTTGGAGATCCAGAGGACAGAGACCCTCTCCTGACCTAGAACAGAAGGTCTGCAAGAGCTCAGCAAATAGCCAGATCTTCAGCCAAGCAGACTCAGGTTCTGAGCAGGGCTCCAGAACAAACATGTGGACCAAAAGTGAATTATATTGACTAGAACAGGAGTGATAAACTCATATGTCTACAAGGCCAAGCCTAAAATGTGGATGCAGTGGGTCAGTGAATATGAGCCCCACCTAAATAAGAGAGTAGCTGCTCAGATCCTTCTGAAGGATGCCACGTGTAAGAATGAAGGCACAGGCCTTGCTGGATCTCAGCAAGAAATTTGCATATTTTTACCTGAGAACCCCATGTTTTAAATGTTGGAGACTTACTTGGATGTTCAAACAATAACATGTTAATCAACCATGTGAGGTGCAAGGAAAATCTCTCTGGGTCTGGGCAAAGTAAACATGGTAGTGGGTAGGCTGCAGTTCAATGAATGTGGAGCCTAGACTCTGTACCTGGGGAAGCAAGATGACATCTGGACTCTACTCGCCTGTGAATAGAGACAGGGCTCCAGACATACTCCTTTTCCCGGTCAGAACTCCTGCAGCAATGGGCCAGCCCTCAACCTGTGGCTCGTCTCAGTGAACCCACCTGCTGCAGACAAAGGAAATCAAGTCCGATTCAAGTAGAAGGTTTGTGTATTGGAGGAATGAGAGATAAGTCTAAAGACTAAAGACAGTGTAGATCCAATTTGTTATAGAAGACCATCGTTATTCAATGAATGAGGCTAATAAAGAGACACAGATCTCTTTGCCATAAGTTTGATGAATGTGCCAGGACCACTTTACCTAATAGAAATGTTGGCACACAAGTAAGTAAATATGCCTGTTTTATTAGCAGGCAGCCTGAGACCAAATGAATTAAAAACATTCACATCATAAATGTTATGACAATTCAAATTCTCATTTTATTAAAATGTAACTGTGCTGAGCTAGCCCTAAAGCGATGGAGCTCAACATTAGGAATGCTTGGAAATAATAAGTCTGCAAACATTGAGAGTTTTGAGCTCATACTTCTTTTCCTCGATTCCTAAATTTATTCTCAAAGCCGAAAAGGAATTGTTCAGGAACCACTGCTACTTCCTACTTGCCCTCAATCTGCCTCCCCTCAGCTTATCTCCACGGAGAAACAGTGGCAGTGTTTGAACAGAAAACAGCCTTGAGAAACTTGGCCATTTATCTATTGAAGTGAAAGAATAAGAAATCTGTATCCAACCTGTTGTACGTACAGACAGGAGTCTGAGAATACAGTGTCAGCACAATCGCCCGGCAGAGCCGGTCTCCATCCTGCCTCAGGAGGTAACACAACCTGCTAATGAGAGATTGTGTGAAACACTCTGACTACAAACTACTTACCCCTTTGCGGATTGATTTCAAACCCACAGAAAAAAAACCCAAAGCAGTGATTCATTTGTAAGAATAATTATGCCATGAGATCTGAATCTGCTGTAAAAGAAATTAAAGGTCTTACACCAGGTAAATTCTTACTGCGGGATTTCAGACTATAGCTGATGCTTTTACTTAGCTAGATAAGTTCTCTCAGTCTAATTTGTTCCCATAAATACTAATTTTTCTTTATCAACATCTTCATCAGCATCACCAAGTCACAGCAGCAGTTAATAAACATGAAACATTCACAACATGCTAGACGTTTTGTTAAACACTTTGTACGATTTATTTTGATGACTACAACAGCCTTATAAGGTAGGTACTATTTTTATTCCCCATTTAACAGATGGGAAAAAATAAGGCTCAGAAACACTAAAAGCTTGACCAAGGAACACCGGCCAATAAATGACAACACCAGGATATAAAACTTGGTTTTTCTGAGGCCAGAACTTGCACTCAACCATTATACTCTAAGTAAACTGCCTCTTCTCTTTGAAGACTGTGTTGAAATTTCCTAAAAGGCATGTTTACAGGATAGTATCATTCAAACATTTAACTTATTATTTGTCAATTTCTATCTGTCTTGTCCTTTTAAATGGATCCAGGTATGCAAAAAGTATGGAAAGTTTATGAAAACTACATGTCAGGATCTTGCTTTTGTTGCCAGGGTATATATATTGGGAAAACCTCTACCTCATCAAAGCCAACAATTACTCCGTTCTCATCTTCCCTAGCTCTGCATCTCAATTTCTGATTGTTTCTTCAAGCACCATTTGTCTGTGGCTCTCTGTTTTGGACTTTTCATCTCAACTCAACAATAGAGTTTACCTTTGAACACGCCTAAAGGTCATCTCCCTTTTTGTCACATGGCACTTGTACTCTGCTCACACCGAATGACTCAGACTACCTAGATCTACCCTACCTGGTCTTCTCTCTAAGAAAAGAGAAAACTGACAATGACCAGCTATGGGATTTCAGCTGAATTTACTCGAAATTTCATGTCTTTTTCCCCTGTTTCATTAATTGGCAATAATATATGGAGATTCCACATAGCAAATGTCAAAACCCAGAAGACTCTGCCAGCATTTCAGGTCATACAACTAAGGCAGGCAAACAGGCAGCCAATGACAATAAGCTAATTATAGGCCCCTGACCAAGGGCTGGGTCTGACTCAGGCTTATGGCAGTGTGAGGTAAGAGATTTAATGAGCAATAAGAAAAACAGTTTGCCCTCTATATCCCTGCCTGATTCCATGTGTTCAACCATTGTAAGGCAGGGCTTATAACGGGCTGCTTACCATTCCCCAGGGAAGTACAACTGAGGTGGATGTGGAGTCTGTTTGCAGCTAATAAGGTCAGAGTGTGAATGCTCAACCCAAAATAGAATAATAATATATGGTCACTCAGAGTGTAGGAATTCAACTCCTATAAGTCACATCATTCAATAATGATAATAAAGCTTCAGCACCCTCTGGTCTAATAATATATCTGATTCCTTAAAAAGGGTGGAAAGTAATACCTTGCAATTAGTCTTTTGCTTCATACTACTAGATATTTCCTGTGTCCAGGGTTCTTAGAGGCTCTGTCCAAAGCCTTACATGGGAGCTGGAGCCCCTAACTGATAAAGTTAATAAATCTATTTGCTTCATTAAGCTAATTTACAATTTTTCTTTTAAAAATCCTTATTAATAAAATTTCTAATTGGTCTTCCCTGCTGTGTTAGTCCCTACTCATATTTTCTCTTTATATAAATACACACACAGGTGGCTTATGTTCACAAAACTGTAGCTCTTGGTTCAATTAAGAATTCTCTTATGTGTTTCTGACCTTGGCATATGCAGGTACCTCTTCCTGAGACTACTTCCGCTTTTCTGGACCTGACCGACTCTTATCCATACTCAGTAATCAAGGTGAATGTCCCTCTTCTGGGACTCCTTCCCCAGCTCCTCAGGTAGATCCCATTATTTCTTGCACTTAAGGCTTTAGCCGTGACCACAGTGACTCTGAAAACTGCTATGCTCTTTTTTTACTTTATGTACAAATCCATTCAAAGTCAGATAAGACTATAGTTTTGTTCATCTTTCATCGGCTTTTGACTGTGTACGTAGGAACCAAGGAACTTAAGTTTATTACCAGCTAGTAATGTTTATCATTTCTTAAAATCTGTACTTTAATATCACTTCCCAAACTAGAAATGATCCATTAACGGAAGATGCAATGTTTAATACTCCACAAGGATGCAATTTAAAACCCCTCCCCTATTTTGATATTTATGTCTATGTAAAAGTGAATTGGGTCCTGTGTCTTCTCACCATACTGAAATAGGAGGCTAAATATAGCAAGATGAATATAGCAAGCAAATATCCACGGGACAAATAATCCTGGTTAAGTACACATTGCTATTGATACATGGAATGCCATTACTCTAAAAAGTAAAGCATTGCCTTTGCAGAGTGTCTCTCACATTTAAGGAGTCCCTGTTGATCAGTGGAACCCTGTACTTCCACTCGAGATTCCCTTGGGCAAGTTTCTACATGAAGGAAAACTTCACAATCACATTACAGATTATCTAAGATAATCAGCCAAACTCTCATTATACTAAAAGATAGAAATCCAAAATACAAATGTGTATGAACCACAGGGCTATACATTCTCATTGCCCAAAATACTCACATTGCCTATCCTGGCCAGGAGTCAGAATTTGGGGAATGTCTCACCTGAGCTCTGGCAAAGTCCAAGTGACTTTACCAGAGGACTATTTTGATATTCCAGATTGTTTTTCCCTTTGGGCAAGGCTGTATTCATACTAATAACATTAATCTCTCTTGATTCCACCTTTTTTTTTAAAATGATGACCTGTGTATCACTGCTTAACAATTCTTCTAAGACTTAGTGGATTAAAACAACAACCATTTATTCATGCTCACAAGCTTATAAGTCAGCCGGGTGCTTCCGCTCATCCAGGGAAGGCTCAGCCCATCTTCGCTGGGCTTGCTTTCCTGTCTGTGGTCAGCCAGCAGGGTGGCGGGAGGCTGGCATGTCTTTAGTGATCTTACTCACATGTCTAGCAGTTGGCTGGCTGTAAACCGGGTGATGCATGGAACTGAACCATGCGTTTCTCCTCCAGCAGGCTAGCCTGTGCTTGCTCACACGCTGGGTTCCAATAGAGCAAGTGGAAGTGCCGAAGTCTAGGCTTAGAAGTGGCACACTTAAAATAATTGGGAGGTCATTAGGCTGAAGCAGCTCCAGGACCCTGGGTACCTATGTAAGCAAGCCAAAACCCAACTCAGTGTCAACAGAACATAAAACTGAAGCATAACCCAATCAGAAACTGCCAACTAACCTCTAACTAGAGACTTTCCACTGGAGTGATTCAAATAAGGCTTCTGCTTCACTTTAACCAATCAAATATTTTCTTTGCCTTGCTTCTACGTTTACCCTATAAAAGCCTTCCCCTCACACCCTCTGTCAGAGTCCCAGACTACCTGTGATCTGCCCAATTCATGAATCACTGTTGGCGCAAATTAACTCTTCAACATTTTAAAGTACCTTAGTTTATCTTTTAACAACACCACTACTTCTATGCATTCTATCTGCCAAAGGAGATGACAAGTTCAGTTTATATTCAAGGACTCCTATCTTGAAGAAGAGCTATAAAGTTATACTGCAAAAGCCATGGGTGCAGAGATATTTCAACAATAGGAGCCATTTCTGCAGCATATCACAACTTCTACCTCCTTGTTGGACGTATTCTTTCTTTAGATGTTGCAAAATCATTGCTTAAGCTATGGTCAAGTTTCTACCAGGCTGTTGTCCCTGAGAAGCACTCTGGTTCTTACTACCAGGTACATATGCTGAGGGTATCTTGTATTTACTGACTATATCATGCATTGCCCAGGCACATATTTTTATGGCATTGTCATGAATTCTTTGCTCCACTCAGCATTGTTGTGGCCACAGTTAATGAATGGTGGAGGGTGCAGTTGGACAGGATGACTTTTTCCAAAAATTTGGAAAGAAAATTGAATAAAAGTGAATTAGTAGCCACTTTTTAATTCTTTAGCATCATGTATATATAGCTACTAAAACAACAGTTGGTGAGGATGACTGCCATTTCCTGCTATATTTCCTGCTAAAACTATTCTAGCCTTAGTCTATTGTGTGTCTCTTTGGAATATTTTGTAGAGGATTTTGAGTGACAACATGCAGTGACTTCAGCCATAGTTTTATGACAGATAAAAAATGGAATCCATGAGACTGTGGCTTCAGCCAAGTGCTGGGCATATCTGAAAATTATTGCTCGGGAAAATCCTGGTTTGATGGCAGGTACTTCTGCACACAGGCCTTGTGGCCTCGAATTTAGGCAAGAATGCAAAGTATGTATTTTAATTTCCATACTATTAACTATTCTTCCGTTTTCCAAGCTACTGGCTCTCTCATTAGTCAGCAGTTTAGGAGATGTTTTACTTAGACTCTCAATAGACCATTATAAATTTGAAAAAGTCTGTAATCTAGCGCTTGTCAAAAATCTGGGACATTTAAAGTTCAACTTGAAGAATCCATCCTGTAACACCACTAGTCAGTAGTTTGGTGGACGACTGAAGAAGTAGACTTCTTTAAGTTTGCATTATCCTGCATTGAATGTCGTTACAAAGTACTGAAGAGAGAAAAATGCATGGAATACACTTCAGAATCAAAATACAATAATGTGAGATTTTCCTGCAACTTGACAATTGTAGGAATCAAGCCTCATGCCCCAAATTTTTGTTTCACTAGGTAATTGGGAGTCAATATATACAAGCACAGAATCTTTGCTTCAAATAGATCAAGGCTGAGCCGATCTTATTGGGAGGGTTATAAGAATAATACAAAAGGGGAAGAAAGGAACTATAACTCATCAAATGTTTTATCTGTAGCTGATTCTAATAATAGTGCAACAGAGAGCAACAGGCTGAAGTGAGGGGAGGAAATCTAAAGGCATCTCTTTTGAAAAATGCAGTTCTTCTGCAGCAAAGAAAAGCATTGTATATGCAATCCCCTGGTGGATCTGTTCTATCCTAGATGTTTTGATAAAGAAGATATTTCAGACAGTGAGCACTAGGCTGTGGTTTCAAGGGAGCTGCTGATGAATTTACCCTAGCCAGAAGCTTCAAGCTAAAAAACGATGCCATGCTGGCTACCACGATACTGAAAAGCTCAAAGACTCAAGTCATGGATAGACCACAGGGTCACAGAAGAATAGAGGAAGTGCAGTCCTATGACTTAGCCGCAAAATGATTCAACCCAGAAGAAACGAAGGCAGTATCCTGCATCCACAATCACACTCTATATTTGCATAGCACTTTAAAAGACATCTTCTTCAGAATTTTCACAACTCCCAGCTTATTTTATCCACACACCTTCCCTTGGAGACAGTTGAAAGCAAGTTTTATAAAATTCACAGCATCGTGTCAGGGAGGAAATGACGGCAATGGGAGGGAAGGTGATTTGTCCAATGTCACCTAAATAATCAGGGACAAATTCATAATTAGGACATCTCCAGGTCCCTTCTTCTTAAGGTCACTGTTCTTATAGGATGCCAGTAAATTTGACAAACATCTTTGGTAACAGCCCTGTAAGGTGAATTCCTAATTCTTCTTAGATGCAGCCCCTCCACAATTCTTCCTGCCAATCCACTCCTTCCCACTGTTTGATGTCTGGTCAGCCTCCAACCACTCCCCTCTGCACCCCACCTCCCTGAGACTGGTTCACTGACTCTAGAGGGGTGGGAGATGAACTTGTCTTTAGCATTTGCTTGCTCTGTTTTATTAACTCAATCTAATTCTAAAATTAGATTGGATTGATAACCGACAAGCAAAGGGGAACAATCAATGTGAGACTTGGTCCTTTGCTACAGATCCTGGTCACACTGCGCCTCCTGTTCATCCATGGGTGATAGGCATAGCCAAGGTAGCCCAGTGGGATCAGCAAGACCCCATTCAAGTCTGGAACACACCACTTGCCTATTCTCTGACCATAGACAAGTTATTCAACCTCTCTGAGCCTCAATTCCTCCAATTACAAAATAGGTATAATACCCCCTCCCCCTCATTTCATAGGATTCCTGGGAATATTAAATGATGTATTAAATAAAACTCCCCTAATCATTATTACTTCTTTCTTGGAAAGTCTGTTACAAAACAACATACAGGATAATACACACAGCTAATTCAAACTTATGTCTAAAATATCTAACATAGTGTCTTAGTTCAGGCTGCTATGACAAAGTACCGTAAACTGCATGGCTGCATGTTTACAAACAACAGAAATTTATTTCTCATGGTTCTGGAGTCTAAGATCAGGATACCAGCATGAACTGGTGCTAGAGAAGGCCTTCTTGCAGGTTGCAGACTACCATCTTCTCCTTATACCCCCACATGAAAGAAAGGAGTAAGAGAGCTCTCTGGGGTAACTTTTATAAGGGTATTAATTCCATGCCTGACAGCTCTACCATTATGACTTAATTACCTCGAAAAGAGCCACCTCCTAATATCATCACTTTAGAGGTTAAAATTGCAACATATGAATTTTGGGGGCCATAAATATTTGGTCCATAACACATAGTTATATTACTTTTTATTATTTAAATAGAAACACAATGGCTAAATGCTTCTAAACTAGAAGTAATACTGAATATCTGTTTTGTTAAACAAAATACAGTGTAATTTAAACATGATACAGCAATAGTAATAAAGTGTTAGAATTAAGTGGGATAGACATTTCTTCTTCACTTCAGTTTATGTACTTATTCACTAAATTTCTGTGATTTTTTTTCAGTATGTCAACTTGGCTAGACTACAGTCTCTGGTTATTTAACTAAATGCTAATCTCAATGTTGCTGTGAAGGTATTTTGTAGATGTGATAGGGTCCACAATCAGTTCACTTCAAGTAAAGTAAATTATCCTAGGTAACCTAGATGGACTTGATTCAATCAGCTGCAAGACCTTAAAAGCGGAGTTGAAGCTTTCCAAAGAAAGAAGAAATTCTGACTCTGGACTGCAGCTTTAGGTCACACCCAAGAGTTCTAGCCTTTTTTCCTTAATGGCCTGTCATATAGATTTCTGATTTACCTAGGCAAATATACATACATATATATGTATGTTGGGGTTGGTATATGTTACATGTATATATTACTAGTCATGTATCATGTTTCTTTGGTTGAACCTTGACTGATATATCTTCTTTTCTTCCTAGCAAAATGTATACTTTTATTCAATTTGTATAAAAAATACTGTATATATGTGTATACTTGCATATATCTGTGTGTTTGTGTATGTGACTGTGTGTGTGTGTATGTGTGTGTGTATGTATGGTTTGACTACATGATTTTGCTCTTCTGTAGGTCAAAAAACATTCTCACAGAAAACATCCAATTTCCTGTACTTCTATCTGCTAGAGGGTCTCAGCCTGTTTTATCTGATGCGTACTAGTGAAATGGGAGCACTTAATGAGCCTAGTGATTGATGAGGAGCTGGCCCTCAATCCCTTCACAGTTAGCATCACAAACGAGGAGTCCCTAAGAATTCTGTGTCTTGCTGTTTTTACAGTTCTGGGAACTCCCACCAGCTTATGGAAGTGTGCAGCTTGTCTTCCCTTGATGTTCCCCACCTTGCGTATCACCAGACCTCAGTCTCATGCTGATTCACACAGAGCCTACAGCAGGGTTTAGGAGTAGAGTTTAGGAGAAATTAAGCATTGAAAGAGTCCAAACAATCATCTCTTTCTCAGTGCAAAGCTTCAGAGAAAAAAATTCCAACTAATACGTTGTTGTTCCTTTCATTCCCAGACAAATGTAATCAATACCACTTGGTTTGAGGATATAATTTTTCTTGCATCCTCCCAATCTTCCAGACATCCCTATTGTTCCTAGAATCATCTCCAGCATAATACTGCAATGAGGCTTAAAGTCTGCTTTGAACTGAACCAAAATATTTCTCCTTCCCAGACAAACATGGGAAAACTTTGCCTTGTGCACTTTTCAGCTGATGTGCAGCTTCCTGTTGTGTGAGCAAGCAAGCCACAATCCATCTTCCTTTCCAAGGTTGTGATGCTGCTCTGCAGTTCCTAATGAACTGGCAAAGCCAATTAAGCACTGCATAGAATATCTGTAGCCAACTAACCCAGTGAAGAACACATAGATGCATTAATACTCTGTCTTTTGTAGATGAGGATTACTGGGAAACAGGCTTTTGTGTTATTTTCCAGGCCTGAGGGAAGTGGTTGCCCATATTCACTTGACCAATGTCTTTTTTCCCTTAGGGACCTATGGGCCAACCAGACTCAACCAGCATTTAGAGAATGTCTAATATGTGCTGGGTGCTAAGCCAGTCAGTCTCCTGTGTATAATGGCAATCTAATTATCACAATAATGACTGAACATAAGGATCACTTGGCGATGAAAATGCTGGCACTCATAAACTTTCCAAATCATGAAACTGAAACAATGGCAGGTCTGGGATACAGAGGCAGATTTCTTAATGCCAAGTCTGATGTTATTTCTACCCTGTTATGGTTTTCGTATATATTAGAGCTTGCACTTACAAGATGACTGACTTCATGGGACAGATACTTTCTAGGGTAACTTCCCCCACAGGTTTTCTTCTATGTAAGCTGTCCTTCTGCTGTCTACTGAACACGTCCTTACAGAGACTGAGGAGGAAACACGTGAGTCCCACCCTTGATGGCTGAAACAGAAAAAATGTCCTGCCATGATTATTCAATTTCCCAGAAGGAAGTTGGTAACAAGGTAGGGAGAGGGGTAGCAGCAGCAAGAGGACAGATAGTGCTTGATTCTTCTAGGAGTTCTAGTGCCTCTCTCTAGTCTGTTGCTGGCATCAACCAACCTTTCAATAGCCCCAGATACCCTTGAATCATCTTCTTTTACTTAAAGTAGACAGGCAGTTTTTGCTTCCTGGAATCAAAAGAGCTCTGCTACACTAGAGAAGTCACACAACACAAGTTAGTCATTGGAAGCTAATGAGAGCTGTGCTCAGATTCATATCAGGAGCCCACTGCAAGCATTGCTGTGGGGCGATAAAGCTAATTGTATACAAGGCAAAGGGAGTACAGGGTAGAATTGATGTCCATTTAGGTATTAGCCAAAGCCGCTGGTGGAACTGCCGAGGGACAGGTAGAGAAGAATGGAAGAATTTATACACACAGGTAATGCTGCATTTATAATATAAGAGGAGTCAGATGAGCAAGGAAAAAGAAAAAAGAGTCATGGTTAGAGAAGTAGAAGAAACAGGATAGTGAAGAATCATGTAACTAATGAGAGAATTTTTAGAAGGGATCAAACTTTCAATAGCAACTAATGCAGGCAAGACCGTGAGAGCTGCAAGAGGGGACATGGAGGCATGTCTGACCCATGAGAAAGCTTCTTCATACAATACCAAGGAATGGAAGTCAGGTTGCAGTGGGTACAGAGTTAAGTGTGTGTGTGGTAGAAAGGTCAGTGTACTGAGAGTGAATTACTATTTTCTAGAACATTGGTGGTGAATGACATGAAAAGAGGGTAGTAGCTTGAGGAAGCAGCAAATCAAGACTCATTTTTATTTAGCACATGGGAAATTTCAGTGTGCTCTTAGCCAAGGAGAAAGCACATTTATCTTCCCATGCTATTAGTCTACCAATATGGCAGACTGGTAACTGTCCCACAGTACCCATTCTTCCCTTCTTCCTCATTGTAATAAGCTCCTTCTACAGCAAGAGAGTACACGTTCCAGCCATCACTGCCCAGCCTCCCGTATGCCAGTCTTCATAAATGGAGTAGAAATAATGTAGGCAACTTTCGCAATCCTTTCTTAAGTAAACATCCCTTGCCCTCTATGTGAGTTCTTTCCCTTTTTCCATAATCTAGAAATTGTACATGCTGGTCAACCAGCTCAACCAGCACTCTAAGGAATCGTAGAGCAACAAGAGAGAAGAAACTTGGCCTTCTCATGGAGTGAAGTTGCTAAGCTGTCCCCCGTCTGACAACCCATAAACCTCTGGGCCATAATGAAAGGGAGAGAGAAAAACAAAACAAAACACTATTATGCTTCAGTAACTGTATTTTAGGGTCTCCATTTCAGAAGCTTATCCCAACATATGCTACTAGCAAAGAAGAAAGCTGCAATTATCCTAGGTAGTTTTAATAAGAGCCTGTCTTAATGACCACTGAAAATGACTGGCTTCATGGAAACACGTTGGGAGACTCTGCGTCTTGTAGATCTAGATCAAGCACTACAAAAATGTGGCTATTTCTTAGATATAAAATAAATCTAATTGGGACATCCTCTTTAAGAGACAGAGAAATGAAAAATTAAAAAAGATTCCCAAAAGCAGTTTATAAATGGGCAACTGGAAAAATTTTTACTAAGAATGGCAGAAGATTCCATTTTGATGCTGTATATGGAAGTTGGGTCTTACAAATCACAGAACTGGACTTTGATGAGCTTAGGCAGAAAGAGATATTTATCAGTTCATACAACCAAAGAAAGATCAAAGACAAGAATGACATACAAGAAAAAGGGGGTTGATTTCTCTCTCTCTCTCTCTCTCTCTCTCTCTCTCTCTCTCTCTCTCTCTCTCTCTCTCTCTCTCTCTCTCTCTCTCTCTCCCTCTCCCTGCTTTCAAGGCAAAACAGGTATAGTCTTTTAGAGCAGTTTTCTCCAAAAGTTAGAGAACCTGAATACAGGCAAATTGTTAACCTCTCATTGCTCAACTTCAGATCTGAAGAGAGGCTGGGATTTTTCTCTCTGCTCCCAAATTCAAAAGACCTGGAAAAGGACTCAGACTGGCCTAGCTTGGCTCAGGTCCCCAGCCTTGGGTCAACTAATTAATGGCAGGGAAAAGGATAATTAAGAAAATGCTAACTTGCATTTAGTTATTTACTCAATAATTTATATTTGAACAGAACATATCACTTGTTCCAGAAGGCTCACTAGAGCATTGTGGAGAGTTTGATATTGTTTATTCTGCTTCTTGGAATTCATACTATCAAGAAGCAATCTTTACATCTGATCACAAATAAAGTTTAGGCTCCCAAAAGGAAGCATGCTTGGCTGGGGACAATCTATAGGACAAATCTATACCCTCCTCATCTTTTCTCTGTTTTCTGGAACAAAGTCGTAAAGTAGATTTGTGGAAATCAGGCCTTAATTCAACTATTCGACACTCACCTGCATAGTTTATGAGAATGAACTTCCTATTAGGAAATAATCGAATCCCAGCCTGATGAATATGGGACCTAAATGAGTTGAAATCTCTGGAGACAACAGCCAAAGGAAAGATGAGGTGGCATTAAGAAAAACAATCTCTTGTAGTTATGAGAGGTAGAAGACTCACCTGACATCAGATTCCTTGGGGTCCTTAAACCTAAAGCTCATCACCTGAATTTTCTGCATGTTTGTATACCTGAGCCTGAGTCAGGTTTTTTTGTGCTGTAATGTGGAGAGAATTCCCTTCATAGCCCCATGATCAGATCAGAGTCTGGAACCATCTGTCTCCTTCTTCTTTGGTACAGGGGAAAGATTCAAAGGGAGCTATCCCAATGCCATAAAACAACCTAGCTCTGAAGCTAAATCATGACACCAGATTCCAACTTCCCCCATCTCCTCTACCCCAGAGGGAGTGGATGTTCTGCTGAACACTCGCCTGCAGAGTTAAATAAGATAAGAAGCTGGAATCTTTGAGTCCAGACCATAAAACATAATTGGACGGATCTCCACAGACAGTATAAAATATTGTATCCTGTCTCACACAGATGGGATTATTTAGCCTTCACACAACCTTCAAATAACACGTTGTGCTCCTTTTAATCAATCCATAATTCAAAGAGGACATCTTTTAGCCTCCAGAGGTTTTGCTATGGCAATAGATGTGGGCAGGCTAAGGCAAGGCATGTTTTATTATGACAGTCAAACCCAGCTTGGGCCATCATTTTATAAATCTCATTAGTGATTATAGTTTCTTATTTCCAGGTATGATAAAACACCACTTTTACTTTGTAAATGTATCTCAGCCAGGAGGAGGGATCCCAAGGCCTTTCCACCAGGCACCCGGAACAAAGGGATCCCTGGGGTGGGAGGCTGTTCCAGTGCTGATAATGCTGTCCTTTGCTTACAGACTGCCCTGTCATGAAAGGTCAGAGAGCACAGCAGCCTCCCTCTGAGTCCCCCAGGGAGAGAGAGGCAAGGAGTTCTGCGAATGCCACAATAAATGATCTTTCTCTGCTTCTCATGCTCTGATTCCCCTGTATGGCCCGCTGTCATACAAACTGGAAATAGAAATTCCTTACAATCACCAACTGCACGTGTACTTGCAAAGGCTGAACCGTAGACTCTCAGAGAGGTTAAGTTGCAGCTGGAGAAACCCCTGATGGAAGACGGTGAATCTTTCTCCATCCATCAGTCAACTAAGCAATTGTGCCCATGTGGCCATAGATCCGAGCTGGGATGAGAGGGGAGAGGCAATTAATATTCATTTGGAAACAATTTCCAAACTCCAATTTCAGGCAAGGCCATGGGCTAGGTGTTGAGGGGACAACAGTAAAAAGATGTATCTTGTGTGCCCAAGAAGTAGAAGAAGAAGCAGGTGGACCAGTGGGGGAACCAAGAAGCAGCCCTAACACCAGAAAGGACAGGGTGAGGGAGCGTGTGCAGAAATCACTCCAGATGAGTGCCCTGTGGAAGGAGGCCTTGGGGGAGAGTTAAAGATATGTTTACAACGAACGAAACCTGAGAAATGACTGGAGGAGAATCATGGCAGGAACGAGGAGGAAGAACACTCTGGGTGGAAGGAAGAGCAAGTGCAAACACACATGACATGTGGATCCACAAAGCTGAGCTATACCTGGGGTCTCCTTGGTCCAGTCTTAGCTCATGCCTGTTATCTCAGCATCACTATTGTTAATAGTGCCCCTTTTCCATCTGGAAAGTGTCCCAGATTGTTTGGACAATATATTATAGGGTCGCCTTCATTAATAGGCATCTAGAGATGGGTAGGAGTGACTGACCTTCCTAAGGTGGCAAATTGAGGACAGGAGCCTGGGGAGCTTTTCTCAGGGTGTAGGGTGTGCTGGATTCATTCAGCTGGCAATGAGAAACAAACGAAAGGAATTTAAGCAGGAGAGTGAACAAAAGCAAACTTGTGTTTAAGGAAGTTAACTCTGGCAGCAAAGTGGAGGATGGATTATTAGAAGGGGTAAGACTGGACTCAAAGCAATTAGTTCAGTGAGACTGAGGGTCCACGCCCCTAAGAAATGTGTTATCTACATCAGCACTTTCCAATGGACATCTAATGTGGGCACATATGTAATTTAAAATATTCCAGTAGCCGCATTAATCAAAGTAAAAAGAAACAGATGAAATTCATTTAATATGATTTATCTAACCCAATATATCAAAAATAATATCATATAATGTAATAAATACTAACAAATTAGCAAGATTTTTTAGCATTCTTTTTTTTTTAGCTAATATATGGCAAAAGTGGTCCTTGAACCTGGACCTTCAAGCACCCTTACAGTCTTCCTTTGCCCCGTTAACTCAGTATCCCCATTTCTTTGCCCAGCTTAGGGTCTTAGGAACTCCCAGATCTGACCTTCCTGTGTCTAACCCTTTCTGTTTCTGTATGTTTCCCAAGGATGAAAGACAGAAGTACAGCAGGAAAGAATTCTTTGAGGACTAGCATAGAGATAGGAATGCCCTGGTATAAAATAGAAAAAGAGGAAGGGCAAAGATGGCCACCTGAGCTGGAAGGTGGTTTGTTCTTTGGAGTCAACCTGAACATGAAACTTAGCTTCACTATTTAATTCTGTGTGCTGGGAACAACCCTAAACTGAATTTCACTCTCCACATCTGGAAAATGGGCTTAATGAAACCACCACTCGGGCTTGCTAAGAAGATGATAAATAATTTCCACAAAGGTTATGAAGCACAGGAGGTATTCAGTAGATGGGAGCAGTATTTGTTATGGTGGAAAATTGTGATAATTGAATCACTGATTATATTCTTCCCCTGACTGGCAATTTTTCATTGTTTCCCATCAATGCCTTGAAAATACCGCCAGAATACAATAAAAATGTAGAAGATGCAAGGCAGCATACAAGTGATAAGTAAGAGCTATGTGTTCAGAGAAAGGGAAAAAAAAGCCAAAAATAAGACATGGTGGAAAAAATAGATATAAAAAATAAAGATTTAAACATAAAAATCCAAATTTAAAAATTTAGAAGTAAATATAGGAGAATATTTTTATGACTTTGGAATAATTAAGAATTTCAAATATAAGATATAAAAACACTAACCATAAAGGAAAATATTTGCAGCATGTCAAACAAATAGAGGATTAATAGTCCAACAGGTCGACAATAAAATTGCAAAGAATATGATTAGCCATTCATAGAAGAGAAAATACAACTGACCAATAAGCATTTGAGAAGATGTTCAACCTCATAGATATTCACAGAAATGAAAACCAAAGCAAAAATTAAATAGGAATTATTTGCTTATCGAATTGGCAAAAATGCAAGGAAATTGTCAACATCAAGGGCTGGAAGAGATGTAAGGAAATGGGCACTTTCCTACCCTTTTGGTGAGACCATAAATAACTATGACCCTTTGGAAAGGCAACTGATGATTTTATTAAAATATAAATGGGCAAATATATACATATATATATATATTACCCAACAATATGACTTCTGATAATAATATGTCCAAAATAAAATACCAGTGAGTAAATACAGAAGGACAAGGACCAAAACACTGGTACCAATCTGCATTTGGGGTATGTTTGAATAATATCACAGCAGAAAATACTAAGAGCTATGAGAAGAAAGATAGCTTTCATTGTATTGACTTGGAAGAGTGTTCATGGCATATATTAGATTAGAGAAAACAAAATACAAAATAATATTATCTGATCCATTTTTATAAACAAAAAATAATGAGGTCCCGAATACCCTTTCTATGAGACACATATAACTATATAAGCAAAGGCAGTGGATTTAGAAAGAAAAGAAAGACTATTTTATTTTGGACAGTTCTGTAGTTCTTAAATAATTTAATCAGCTTATATTATTTGATTGAAGTTGCTGGAAAAATGATAATTAAATACATTTTTAAAAAATGATAAGATATAAAAAAGAAAGTAAATGTTCTCAGCCTGTATCTAGGGTCATAACAACCAGAAAAGAAGCTAGCAGGATGAGAAACAAGCATGAACACCAAAGCAAGAATCCAACAGAAGGGGTTGTGTGGTATGTGCTTGGAAAATAAGACTAATCCTTAAATAAGGTTGGGTTGTGATTAGGAAAAAAATGCAATCTGATATTATCTCTCATTTATTAATAATTAGTATTTTCTTGATCACTATTGGAGTAGGGCATCTTTTCATATGGTCACGAGCCAATCATATTTCTTCCTCTTTGATTACTCTGCCTATATCTTTACTTATTCTCAGATGAGTCATTTTGTAGGAGTTATAGGTAATTCAGGTATAGGTTACAGGTATTTGGGATTTGGCCACGTGTATGAGTTGTGTTAAAAACATTCTGTGAATAATGATGCAATAAACATGGGAGTACAGATATGTCTTCAACATACTGATTTTATTTCCTTTGGCTATATACCCAGTACTCGGATTGATGGATCACGTGGCAGTTCTAATTTTAGTATTTCGAGGAACCTTCATATGGTTTTCCATAATAGCTGTACTAACTTACATTCCTACCAGCAGTTAAGAGTTCCCTTTTCTCTACATAGTTGCCGACACTTGTGATCTTTTGTCTTTTTGATAATAGCTATTTTAACAGGAATGAGATGAGATCCCCTTGTGGTTTTGATGTACATTGTTTATTGTAGCACTATTCACAAAAGTCAAGATACAGAATCAACCTAAGTGTTCATCAGTGCATGAATGGATAAAAAAAAAAAATGTGGTATATATACATGATGGAACATTATTAAGCCATAAAAAAGTTCTGTTATTTGAGACAGCACAGATGAACCTGGAGGACATTATGGTAAATGAAATAGGCCAAGCACAGAAAGACAAACACTGCAGGATCTCACTTATATACAAAGTCTGTCCAGAAAGTATCCAGCCATTGTTAATATAACTAGTTTGTGTGACATCGATATAACCTGGCAGCCAAGGAGAGTGGACTGGGGTGCCCAAGCATGAACAAGGACAACTTCACTGTCCTAGATGCTGTTGAATGAGCACGTGTACCGGGTGGCTGTCACATTCAAAATGACTGAGCAAGTAGAGCAATGAATCTGCATCAAATTTTGTGTTAAGCTTGAACATTCCTCCGCGGAAACTATTCGGATGATTCAGAAGGCTTTTGGGGATGATGTAACGAGTGCAGCGCAAATAAAGAAGTGGCACAAATGCTTCAAAGATGGTTGAGAATCTGTTGAAAGCAACAAGCAGAACACCTGAGCGTGTTGACCGTGTAGGGATTAGGTTAAGATACGCCGGGAGAACTGTGTGAGGTCCCAAGGTGCCTACTTTGAAGGGGACTGAGGCGTCATTGTCCTATGTACCATGTTTCTTGTGTCTTGTATCTTCTTCAATAAATGTCTCTATTTTTCCTATTACATGGCTGGATACTTTCTGGATAGACCTCGTATGTTCATATTTTCAAAAAAGCATAGAAAATATGAAGTAGAATTGGTAGAAGGTGAGATTGAAGTCTTAGACAGGAATTCAATGTTAGAAAACTGTGCTCTGTACTAGAGAGTTCTTTTCCTACAGGGAATGAAGAGACATGGAGGCGTTTTAAGCAAGGGAGTGATAACTTATTGTGCTTCCAGAAGATGATCAAGTGACCACACAGGGGAGGAAAATAAGGCCAGACAAAAGGGAGAGTAATGATGGAACACGGTGCATGATATGTTCAGTAAATATTTGTTAAAAAGGTAAATGAGACAGGCAAGATATAGTCAAACCTTTACATTAAAAAAAAGGTGTCTTTCCTTTATCTCACCTTTTACATGTAGAATCAACTGATTACTAACATCAGACTCTGCATAAATGAACCATAATCCCCAGCTTTTCAACAAAGAACCAAATCATTATATGGCAAGCAAAAAGGCAATATTGAGAGCACAAGAGAGTGAAGCAGTCGATCAGGGTGGTAATGGATTTCATCCAGGACTGGAGATGGAATTTCATTAAGTTGCATGTCAATAGCAGGAACAATTTAATTTAGAATGTCAATGGTCTTACTACTTTTTTTTAATCATGTGCTGAAATAATTTATTTAAGTTTCAGCAGTAATACTAGGAGTTAGGGGAGTGATAAGGGAAGAAAAGGCGCTGCATAAATTACCCTCATCTATATTTTATAATGAAAACTAAAGCATCAGAGAAGATCTTAAAAGGAGATTTCATTTTCATTCCTTGTCTTTCAACTTTTCGTCTGGAATTTTGGTTGCATTGTTTAAATGCTATAAAGGGATGCAATCTTATCCCCTAAGCACCAGTCTGGCCTCTTTGTCTGCATGAGATAAAGTCATAGCAGCCTATATATTTTTCACGGACGTCAGCAAGAGAGCAAGATTACATTCTCTTTAAAGTTGGAAAACAACTGTCCCAGGGTTTTGAGCAGGCAGATGGACCCACATGGTTGTTTTGCTATTTATGGCTGCATCTCTTATTCTGATAATCAGAGAAATTTATATAAACCAGCATTTCCCACTAACCTACTGCTTTAGAGGGCTGCGTGGGCTATCACTTCACTAAATTAACAAGAGTCACCAGGAAAAATTGTATCAGCTCCTCAACTCCAAAATCCCAGTCCTGAGATGATAGAGTCTGAAATCAGTACAAATTCTCTTATCAGGATAGGCATTAGCTGTGTCTGTCTGGGACTTGGTTTCTCATCTATAGAGACCTCTCAGATGATCTTTAAGGGCCTTTCTAATTCTAACATTCCAGAATTATAAGAGGAGATACAACTAGGAATGCACCAGAGATAATTAAGGGTCAAAACCTCTAATGATTACTGGAAATACAGAAGAGTCAAGACCTAGTGTTCTTGACTTTTAAATACCAAAGGCTTCACATTCCCTTCAAATCATTAGTAAGATACAAGACTTTGGCAAAAAAACTCTTTAAAATGTCCTACATCACAACTGATCCCCCCACCACATTTGGAACACACTGCCTTTTAAAATGTAAGTGAATTGTTTAAATCTACTTCTGCGTTGTGTTTATTTTTAGCACAGTTAATTTAACAGGACTGCATGTTATCTATAAGATCTGCCGGGGCTTTCGGCTCTCGAGTGCATTGTACGATGTATCTTTTGCTCTAGACGCTCCCCGGTGTGCATGTCATAATATCTTCTCAATAAAATATGTGAGCTTGTGCGGAGGGAGTCATGGGGGGCAAGAAATTGGAAACTCAAGTCACACACTGTGTGAGCCACAGGGGAACCGGGCCTTGTGCGTTTTAAATGAAAACCTTTCATCTTTGGAGATGCCTCTCTGGCTTTCTACTTAACGCAGGTCCATTGCCAGGACATTATACTCATCATCAGACCTCTTCTTGCCCCTGCTGGGTGACAATGTCGTAAGCACAACTCCAAAGACTTCTCATTGTTTCAAATATTGTCGCTTTCTCCTATTTCCTTATTCTTCTTTATTTTTTTCCCCTTAATTTCACAGACACCCAGCAGAACTAATGCAAATGCCCTCACTGCAATCTTTCTTTTCCAAAGAAAGAAAGGGGTGGCGGGGTGGGAAGCATGAATTTGTTCTACTTGAGTGTTCCTGTTTTTCTCAGCTGAACAATTGGACTTTTTTTTTTTTTCAGGCGTCTCTCACCAGACCATTTTAGATTTCCTAAAATAAAAGTGAGGATTCTAAACCCCACTCCTCTCTCCTCTTATGTCTCATATGCCAAGGTTTGTAAGGGTCATGTGTCTGGGTTCCTCAGCACTTCCCTTCATTTCTTTCTTCTCTAGATCCTGGCTTCTCATTGGATTCACCAACAGGACATTACCTCTAGGCTCAGCTGTTTCTCTGGACTCCAACTAATGAAAACCTAATTGCATTGTCTGTCTTCTCTCCATACTTACTCAGATCCCTGGCTCTGGGGACCAGAGCCGTAAGTGAGATTCTGTGTACCTGTTCTGTTCTGGTGACTTGGATAAAATGTATCTTCTGCTTCCTATGCACCTGCCATGCGGTTTGCTCGGGAGAAATGAGACGCAATCAGGCAGTGAGCAACGTGCCATGCAATACCCAAAAAGGGAAGAAACCGGTAGGATTTTTAGAAATAATTCACAAAGAAGCACTTTTATCTCAGACCCTTAATATCTCTTATCTGGACCCTACAAGGTAGGAGAATAGCACACCCCAAAATATGCCACTTTGGCATAAGGATTATTTTAAGCTGAAAGCAACTGAGAAGTAGACACAAGAACAGCTCTCTGCCCTCCCCTATTTACCCAAAAGCAGGGCCTAAATTTACGAAGGTGCCCTCCTCCCCTTTCTACCAGGAGGGTCAAACCTTAGACCCTTATCAGCACCAGAGGAATGTGCATAGCAGGCTTGAGGACCCGCCTTGGTCTACCATTTATTTGCCTCTCACAATCTGCTGTCCCTAGAAATCCCAAGTCCTTTTTCTTTGTCTTGTCAATTCCCTAAAAATGTACTGCTGCTTGTTGAAGATGCTGTATAAGCTGAAGTTCTAAGCCACCTCTTTGAGATTTACTCATTCCCTGGGTATCTCTGTTGGGGTTCTGATAACAACACCCCAAAATGAAGGCCTCATGGGCAGTCTCAGAAGCAAGTTTTTCTCTGACCTTCTCCTGCCCTCCTGTCTCTCAGTCCCGTCCTTCCCTGAGGCAGGCCATAGAAACTAGAATCCCTCTTCCCCAAGGCAGGTCGTAGAAACCAGAACCACTTTTCCCAAAACCCAGCCACAAAACCCTAAAAATAGTCTGTGTAAAAACTGGCCATAAAGAAATTATCTGACCTACTTGGTTTGACTGTGGGTCATAAGACCCCCATTCCATAGAGGGCCCTGCCCCAACCCAGAAACAAGGAACACATGCTCAGAGAGGCCAAGAAGAATCGAGACACAGGCCTTGCTTGGTTTTCCCATCTGTCTATTAGCATTAGATTATACCATTTTTGCCTGATCGTATTTCTACACAGCTATCCATACTTTGTTGATTCTAAGCATAAGAATGGGCAATTTCCCCTGTATCTTTGGGTCTTCATTCTGAAGGCTCCTGTGTGTGCATTAAATAAATGTATAGTCCTTTTCTTCTGTTGATCAATCTGCCTCATGTCAGTGATTTTCAGTGAAATTTCTGCGCTCCTATTTATATATGAGATATGTATGTTAATAAACCCCTGTTTGTTTTTCTCTTGTTAATCCGTCTTTTTATAGGGGTCCTAGCTAAGAACTCAAAAAGGTAAAGGGAAAATTATTTCCTTTTCTTTCCTATAACTTATCTAAGAATGTCATATAAAGTTCCCGAGCCACCGGTCTTACACCTTTCCAAGCCTTCATCACAATCTTACCAGGGTCATCTCTCCAGACATCAACTCGGATGTGTCACGTGGCTATTTAAGACTTCAATAGGCCATAGGCCTCCAGTATAAGGTCTCAGTCTTGGCAGAGCAGGCCAAGCCCTCCAGGGCCTCACCCTTCCTGCTCCTCAACTCCATCTCTTCCCCTTCAGCTCCTTCCCCCACCCCGACCTGACTCCTGTCCTCAGGTCACACTCAACAAACTGCAGGTCCCTGAGCGCATCCTGCCCAAACATCTCCCGCTGCTGACAATGCCCTCTGCCCTTCACTCACACTCAGAATGCGTCTTTAGTTTTTCAAATCCAGCGCATGCTATGAAGGCTGTTGCTGACCACTGTCTTCAAGGAAAATTGAAAACCCTTAAGTCACAAACGTATTTTACATAGACATATCATCATATGAGCAACACTTCTTGGACTTTAAACAAAAAGTTGCCTCTCCTAAGGAAGACTGTAAGTTTCTTTAAGGCAAGAACATGCTGCCCTGTCCGTTACTGACTCCCCAAGGTCTAGCATGGTGCCTGATATATAATAGATCCTAGTAAATATTAAATAAATAGATATAAGAGGTAACACACTATTTTCTTTTCTAAAATCTACCTATGAGCACCTTCATTATACCTAAACTAAAATCAGCTTATACTTTTAATTGTTCTCTACTGATTCTGTTCTGTATTTTGCACCCTACTCAGGAGAAGGATCTCTCAGTCATTTTGATAATTTTATCCTAAGGACCACAGGACCCTAGGGGGAACACTAGGTCAACTGTGACATGCACTGTGGTATTTTTTTAATTATGCAAATGTCCATCTGTTCAGCTACCATTTGGGGCTCATTTAATGCGTATAGTTTAGGACAAAGGGGAAACTAGAAAAAGTGCATCTCACTTTGGCTCCGTAAAAAGCCAAGTGGTACCTGATTCATTTTAAGTTATGAAGGGTCTCCATTTTAATAGCGCATCCTTTCTCTTTGGTCAGAATTCTAAATCTTTTTAATTGCACTTTAAACACCTGTAGCCAATTTTAAATGTCTTTCTCATTTAAATTCTAAACATTAAAATTCCAAACATCTTGGTGATATAAATGGAGAAAGTAAAGGGCATGGTTTTTCTTTAAGATTTTTTTTCCCCCCACTACCTCCCACTGTTCCCAATTATGGTTACTCTTTAAGCCCCCAAGCAAGGTGGCTGAGTTTCCTAGATGACCCTAGAAGTTCATTTTTGGAATAGAACAGGAAGGCTAAATCCTGGCAATGTGGTTTTAAGAGAGACAGGAAAAAAAAAAAAAGTGAAAAGAGCTATAATTTGTTCAGTGCTTATTTGCTAGTCACCACACTGGGCCCTTGAAGCAAATGTGTTCTCTATATACATGTCTAATCCTCACAGCAATCCAGCAATTTACTATTATCAAACCCATTTCTTAGTTCAGGAAACTGAGGCTAAGGTCTGTGAGCAACCTGCCCTAGGTTAGCCGGCTAGCAATTGGTGAGGCAAGGACTTAGAGTAGATGGGTCTGAGTCTGCATGGTCTCTTTACCACACCACTGACTTCCAAATGCCTGTTTCTGCCACAACACACTGTTGGAAGTTTTCTAGAAAATTGGAATTGTCAAAGGGAGGCTAATTCAACAGGCAGACAGAGACACAGAGAAATAAGCTTTAACGCAAAAGGAGGATAATATACAGAATAAGTAATGTTTGTCACACACACTGGTTTTAAGAAAACGGTCTGGCATGTGTACCAGGCTAAAGTGAGGAGGAGACACTACCACGGGCACCACCAACTGAAGGCTTTAAGGCGCTCACCTTTCTGTTTGAGACCCTCTTCCATGTTTCCACCCTACTCTGGCTTCCGGTGAGACCTACCTCCAGTCCTGCTCCACCTGATTCCTGCACAGAATGGTCTTTGTCGTGGTTTAATGATACAACTCTGCTCTGGTATGTTTCTAATCCTTTCCCTAGCATCCCAGTCGTTTCCCCAGACCCTAATGTTGGCATCTACACCTCCATCCCCTGCTAAGCTGCCTCAAACAACTGGCTGCGCCCACACTTGAGCATTCTTTACCCTGACCTCTATACTATTTTCCCACCAGTCATAGCAGCTGTGCAGCAATGTTCTAAATCCTTCTTCCTGCCAACTGGAATCACTGTGGTGTACTGGAGAGAATCTGCAACAGACCCACTGTGTGAGTCATGTCAGAATATGTAAGCTCTTTGGGTCTGGTTTTTCATCTATGAAATGCGGACAGTAAAAAGCTACAGTCCAGAAGTGTGTCTGATGAATGGAAACAATATATATGACAAGGTTTACGACACAAAGCAAGCACTCTGTGAATCTTATTCATTCCACAAATATTGGACATGCTGGGTGCTTTCTCCTGGATGCTTGGAATACATTAGTGAACATAACAAAGTCGAATCAGATAATAGACAGACAAATTAGTGATGTTTACACTATGGGATAGGTGATACACGCTACAGATTTTTTAAAAAGAGAGAAAGTAAAGTTTAAACAGGAGGATCCGGAGGGCAGGAGAGAGTGCAGGTCAGAGTGTTAAAGAGGATGATGAGTGAGAGGGTCAGAAGAAGCAGCATTCTGGAAGAAGAGCATCCTGGGCAGAAGAAACAGCCACTGCCAAGGGGAAGTTCAGGGAACAGTAAAGGAGACTGAGCTGTTGGAGCTGAGTGATGGAGGAAGGGAGTGATGGGAGCTGAGAACCAGAGGCTAGAGGAGTCAGATATGTAGGCCTGGGGGCCATTGTAAGGACTTGGACCTTTGCTTTGAGGGATGTGTTTAGTTGACTTAATTATCCTTTGGAGCCTGGTGTAACAGCTGTTTCTCAGAACTTTCCTTATTCTTATGCATCCTCTGGGTCTTGACTTTAGTACTAACTACATAAGGGCAGAGCTATGTCATGTTCATCTTTATAGTGCTAGTGCCTAACACAGTGCCTGGAACATGGGCCATGCTCAATGAGCATCTTTTGAATTGATGATATTATTTTAGCTGCTTATCCTGGGAATTTTTAAAGGGACATCTTGCTTTTACCTGGTTAAAATGTACATGTCTTCTGAAAGCCATGTGGAAAGAAAATTTTCTAATAGGCCTTCTTCTGTTTCTCTCAAGTCACAGCCATAGATGGGTATGTGCACCTGCTGCATCATTACCAGCCCAGTATTACACCCTTTAATAAAAGAGTGTGGGCTTGAAACCCAGAAGACCTAGGTTTGACTACTAGAGATGTCCCCTTACTAGTTATGTGACCTTAAATAAATTACATGATTTCTCAAAACCTTTTATGCCACACTAAATGCCATCCAAATCATGGGACCAAATAAGGACCTAAAAATATACTGTGGAGGAAAGTGTTTTGGTAAACTGCATTGCAATATACAAATGCTGAAGATTGTTATTATAATTTAGATACTGCCTAATATTTCTCCTAAAATATGAAATTTTCTCTAAAAATGATAAACATACTATGTGGCAGAAGAACCAGAAATTGTGTTGTGTGGCTTTAGATCCACCATAATGCAGAGAAGACCCATTCCATTTCACCAAAGAAATAAATAGTTCTAGTGTTCTCAAAGCTTGCCATACTGTTGGTTTGTTCCCACTCTTCCGTAACAACTTTGCTTACGTTAGAATGTTCTTAAAATACCACTTTGTCCAATTAAGAGGCCATTAAAGATACAGAAGGTATTGCGCCTGATCAATAACACCACTCCAAACCATGTGATCTACACAAATACTCAGTTACAAGGTGATAGATGCACTCATCTCTCCATCTGCATTCTCTGGATTGATTGGGCACGTCTCTGGGTAACTGTCCAACCCAGGGGTGGAGGCTCTCTGATCCCAAAGGGATTTGCTAAGTACTTTCCCAGCTGGCATGTTGGGAGCAAGCTGGGAGCATCCCAGTGGCATTAGCAGGGCAATTGCCCAACCGATCCGCAGGAGTCCCACCTCCCAACTGCAGCCAAATTCTCTCCGAAACTGACTGTGATTGTAGATATACATGCCTTAAGCATCTCTCCACAGAGGATTATATAAACCTACAAAGAAAATAGAGAACTGCATCCATTTCCCATGACTAGGTGGGATAACATATTCAGTTTTAATTGACTCTGGAGAATCCAAGTCAATTAGACTAAGGGTATAATAGAAATGAGAAGCTGTATTATTTCACTAGCTTGATTATTTTGTGAAAATAGAAAGAAATAAATGTAAAATTTAAATAGTCCCACAGCATTGAGATGTGCCATCCATACCACGCTGTTTTGAGCCATGAGGGGTAGATCTCTTTAAGTTATTTTAAAACTAAGTGAAAAGAGGATTTGAGGGTTCAGTGGTCTGAGTGTCACACTGTCCTGTGAAATGTTACATCAGCTCTGGCCAAGTTAGCAAACCACTCCCAGGGTCTGGGTTAAGCATACTTATAGAAATGGAGGCAGATGTCAACATATTTTTTGATGGAGTGAATTTAAAAATAAGAATTCTGAGGAAAAGACAAGAAAGGATTTGTTTGACATTAATTAAGCACTTACTATGATCCATACACTGAGCTATGTTCTTGGGATTGAGGGATAATAAATTCTTCCCTAAAGGTATTCTCCCACAGTAGAAATATACTGAACCAGAGCAAAACAATTTATTTGCTATGTAAAGATTATTTTCAGAGAGGGGGGCACTAATGCGTAAGTGATTAATTTTTAAAAAGAAAAAGGTGAAAGTATGGACGTTTTCACCAAGGCAGTGAGGTGGGTCTTGCGAGATTAATAGGATTTCAATAGCGAGAGGTGAAAGTGGTGGCTATTGTGGACATAAACACCATCAGTTATCTCTGAAAGTGCCTGGGACATGTAAGGTTGAGAGTAGCTCTGTATACCTACATCGTAAAGAGCATATTGAGGGAGCAAGGTAAGAGAAAGTAAAGACTGGGAAAATGGAAAGAAATAAGGCTGGAGTTGTCAATTGAAGCTAGATTGTAAAGAGAATTGTTCTTCTGTAGGTTTTGAACTTTGTACTGTTGAAAATGAAGAACTACTAAAGATTTTGAAGAAAAGACAAGGTATGTCCAGGTTGGCAAACACAAAGAAAAAACAAAACATGAATTACATAGTAGGTTAAATATCATTAAAGAAAGAAGCACATCTCTGGAAGTCCTGCTTTATCTACATTCTGTTTCAAACTGGTAATGTTTTGCCTAGACCTTGCAATAATCACTGAATTTTTTTTTACATACTTAATCATCTCTTTATTCAAAAATTAATTAATATTCCTCCACTGTGCTAGATTTATAGGACATAATAATGACCACGACAAATGTAGTCCTTCCTCTCTACAATGCTCCCCGTGTCTTTTAGTTGTGGGTTTACCCCCTCATCCCCCTAATCCCTGGAGAGTGTTACTGCCACGTGAGCACCATAGTGTTCAACAGTTAGTACCAATTTGATGGCGAGTACAAGTGGAGCCCGTTCTTCCAATCTTGTGATACCTCACTTTGGATAATGGGCTTAAGTTTAATCCAGGAAAATATAAGAGGAGCTAGATCACTGTCGTTTCTTATAATTGAGTAATGTTCCATTGTATACATATACCAAATTTTAATAATCCACTCATGAATTGATGGGCATTTGGATTGTTTGCACATTCTTGCAACAGTGAATTGTGCTGCCATAAACATTTGGGTGCAGATGTCTCTATTGTAGCATATCTTTTCAAAAGAAGACAGAATAATGGCCAGCAAACATATAAAAAAAAATGCTCAATGTCTCTAATCATTAGAGAAATGCAAATCAAAACCACAATGAGATATTACCTAACTCCAGTGAGATTGGCCTCTATCAAAAAATCCCAAAACAACAAATGCTGGTGAGGATGTGGAGAGACAGGAACACTCTTACACTGCTGGTGGGACTGCAAATTAGTGCAACCTCTGTGGAAAAGAATTTAGAGATACCTCAAAGAGCTAAAAATAGAAATACCATTTGATCCAGCAATAGCGTAGGCATTTACCTGGAAGTCACTTTTTTAAATAATGGAAATACATTTTTCTTTTGAGCATGGCATTTGGCAATGAATTTGAGATTTGGTGACCTCCATGCAAACCATTGCAATATATGCATGATTTTTTTGCTATTCCAAACATTTCTAAATTACTGAGAATCATTATATTTTGCAGGAGAAGAGAAATAGTCAAGCTTTTCTCAGCTGGAGTCTTTGAAATGTATGGGTTCACTGGTAAAAAGGACAGATGGCTGAGCTAATGTTAGTAATTGCCAAGAAAAAAGCCCACTGTTGACCTAAAAATGCAATGAAATCTATTACTTTCTAACTTTCTGGTGAGTGTTTAGCTTAAGTCCTAATTATTACAAAATTGAGAAAGAACATCTTAACATCAGAAAATTTCCCTAAGAACATAGGAATATTAGGCCACATCTCTAATGTGACTGTTAGCCCATTTACTTAACAGCTTACTTAACCAATCTTATTTGGTCTGTGATACATCTAAGAATTTAAATACCCACATGTCATACCATAGGAATGAAAGTGAAAGTTAGCCACAGTGAAAAAGTAACTAAGCAATCTAACATGAAAAGATTTCATGAGAGGATCTTTTTCTCTGAAAACTTAAATTCTTATTGAGTCATTTTTAAATGCGTAGCCAATGACCTTTCACATTTTGATAATAACATTGTGTGACTTTGCTAAGGCTGTTGGAACAAAGTATCACAAATGGGGTATCTTAAATAACAATTTATAGCCTCACAGTTCTGGAAGCAGGATATCTAAGATGAAGGTGTCTGCAGGGTTGGTTCCTTCTGAAGACTGGGAAAAAGAATCTGTTCCCAGCTTCTCACCTACCTTCCGGTGGTTCACTTTAGTGTTCCTTGGTATGTAAACGCGTCACCTGATCTCTGCCTCCATCTTCACGTGGCATTCCCTCTGTGTGCTATGTCTGTGGTCTGTCTCCACATGTTCCCTTTTTATAAGGACATCAGTCCTAATTACCTCGTTTCAAATGGATTATCTCTGTAAAGACCCTGTCTCAAAATAATGTCACATTCTGAGGTGCCGAGGGTTAAGACTTTAACATATGAATTTGGGGGAGACCCAATTTAACCTATAATCAGCATTCCATGAACTAAAAAATAAACTTTCTCTTCAACAACAAAACTTTAGCATTTTTGCTATCAGCATCAAATTGCTTTATTTCTCCTATATTCAGATTGTGTGGGGGGGGGAGGGGGGTTCATTCTTATTTTCCATGCAGTCTGTACTGGAGCGCTCGAGAGTGTTTTAGTTGTGAGAATGAATATTGGAATATGAGCTGCGTGACAGACAATTTCAGTGGTGGTTGCTGAGCTCAAAAAAAAAAAAAAAAAAAAACACCCTTTCTGTAAGACTGATCCCCAGGCCACAGAATTAGGAAGCTTGATTCTTTCTGTGTGACCCTTCCCACTGACCATCAGAGTTAAATGCAAGGGCAGACACCTTAACACCTGACTGATATCCAGTGGGATTTTGGCATCTGGAATGACAGTATTTGGAAACTGGGAACAATGAAAGCTGACTTGTTCTTGCCCCAAGAAAAAGGCCCACAACTCCCGTGGATGAAGTATCCATGCTGGCCTCCTTCCTTCCCTCATGAGCCTCAGTTGTTCATTTCTTCCTTCAGTTCTGTAAGATACCACATTATGATCCCAAAAAATATTTTCAATGTGCCTAGGCTTCACAAGGTGACTTTCTGTTGCATGTGACCAAGCGGATCTTAGCAAATACAAGTGGCTCTGGAATAATCTATGTCCCGTTTATGCACTTCTATCCTTTAACCCATCTCATTTCTTCTGGTTCACGATTGCAGGTGATGCTCCTGGCTCCTGTCCAAACCGTGTCATTAGTCATAATGGGAACCCAGGGAAAAAGTAAGAGTTTGGGGCAGAAATCCATCCCTAGTCCTGTAAAAACAATAAAAAAGCCTACATTTAATCCATGGTGGATCTATAATATGATCTTTTTGTATACATAATTCTAAAAAATATATTGGGCTGCCAAGTTCATTCTCTAATTTTAAAGTATCAGAGAATACCCTGAAAAAAAAAAAGTCAAAATAAAGATCCCTTATTGAAGAAAATTGCAAATACAGACCCCTGGAAGTTAATATTTACAATCCATGGCTTCTGTTCAGGGGCCTCCCTCAGAGTTTCTACTTCTACCTTCCACAGAGACAAGAATAATCGATGTTGCCTCTGAAAGGGAGCGTATTACATGTGGGCACTGGCACACGGCAACTTAATCCACTGCGTTCCACTTGTTCTCGCTCAAGTGCCCCTCAGTACCCAAACATTGCAGCCAAGATCTCTTTAGGGCTCTGTTATCATTTGTGTAAATAAAGGCCAAAATTAGAACTGATTTTATTTTTTTATTATGTAAAATAAGTTTCATTAAAGGAGCTCCTAATAAGTTGACGTGCTGCTGTTTAACACATTTGCAAGCATGCCCGCAAGGCTCTTTGGATGGTGGAATGAGTAAGAGAAAGATAAGGATGCATAAACCTTGTCCAAGAAACACGGGTCAACATCAAAAGGAAGGACAGATTCCCAGCCATGAATCTGTATTCTCAAATGACTCCCTGTTCCATCAAAACTCCTGGGAAGGAAAGAGTTATATCACTGAAACTCTACAATAAGTCTCTAAGAACTTAGCTGTAGCTTTAGATCAGAGAGTAACAGAGAGTTCTCATGTAACCCACATAAGACTATTAATGCCCCACACAGATTAACTTCATCCATGCTAGTTACCTCAACCTATTCTTTACTTGCAGATCTTCTAGAGACTTCTTAGCTCAGGACAGCTTGGTACAAGGGATTGTGGAAACTCATCAGCGGAAGAAAGAAAAGAAGCTTGGATGGAATAGAATCTAGGTAGATGAATTAACTAAAATAGAGGATTAGCGCCTGATGACAGTAACCTGCAGTACAATTGCAATATTCAGAAGGATGTAGTAAGCTTGAGCTTATTCTGGTCCTGTGTTCTTCTTCTGCAAGAAAGAGCAATATTTCCAGGCAGCGGGAGCATTCTGCTTACAAACGAAACATGCACATGGAACAGGTGCCCACTCAGCATCAAAGGCTACAAGTGGCAGTGTCCATCTCTAAAACAGATGGGTGTTAAGGACTAGGTGGGATGTCAGAGTCTCAGCAAGTGTCCTGGGCTCCACTAGAGGAACCATAGTGCAAATCAGGACTCCAAGGCAGAAGTTTACTCCCAAAGCTGGAAAAACTAATGATTTTTAAAAAGTGGTAAAACCATGCAGGTGGGGTTCCCAAGCCTATTGGCTGCTATACTGCAGGACACAGAGAATAGTTCCAGACCTTATCAGCTGGAGTGGCTGATTTTGATACTCTGCCCCCATCTTGCTCAGGTTTGGGTAAGAACATAGACAAAGTGCACGGGTAGCTGAAATACCTGTCAATATCTGAGCTGACTCATGTCAAGGGAACTAACATTTTGAGCATCTGGTATTTACCTAGACTCATTTTATCAGTCCATTTACTTTACACAGATACCTGCACAATACACATTTTTCCCTGTGTTTCTGAGATTATGTAATCCTCACTATCACTTCTGTAAAAGTCGGGTTTGATGTTCCATTATAAAAGCTGCCATTTTTTGAGTACCTATTATATTCGAGGTACGTGCTAGGGTTTTTACACACAGAACTAATTTTAATAACAGTGCAAAATAGATATTCTTATCCTTAGAAGAGGTGAGTAACTTTCTTAAGGTAAAGCACAGGGCTGATATATAAACCCAGATCTTTCTGACTCCCAAGCATATACATATTGCACTACATACCACTGGGAAATGTTTAGAAGGGATGATTCGTTTAGCTGTAATTTTGCTTGGTGAAGTTTTTAATACGACCAGTTAAACATTAGCTCTTTCCTTGAACTTGAGTTTGATTTGAATGAACATTCAATATTTATTAAAAAAAAATACTTTTCATATTGAAAATCAGTTTTAGCAGAATGAGCACTGATCAGAAATGAGATTTGAGACCTCATGCCAATGAGTCCTGTGACCTTTGGAAGTCCTTCACTTCTCTAGGAAAATGTCTTTACTTATAAAAAATAAATTGTTAAAAAGTAAAGCCTGGTGGTTGGGGGAGGGTTGAACTTGAAAAACTGAACTCTAAGAGCCTCTTCTAGCTCTCCCAGCTCTAATGGTCTCTCCAGTCATTTAGAGTCTATTCTCTTTATATATTTTGAACACTACCTTTTGCAAAGAAGCCACAAGAAGGAAGATAATTCCAAATTTACTTTAATATTTTTTTAACCTTTTTATTTCAGCATATTACAGGGGTACAGATGTTTAGGTTATATATATTGCCTTTGCCCCACCCAAGCCAGAGCTTCAAGCATGTCCATCCTCCACATGGTGTGCACTGCACTCCTTAGGTGTGTATATACCCATCCTCTTCTCTCCTCTCCCATCTGCCTGACATCCAATGAATGTTATTACTATATGTGCACTTAAGTGTTGATCAGTTAATACCAATTTGATGGTGAGTACATGTGATGCTTGTTTTTCCATTCTTGGGATACTTCACTTAGTAGAATGGTTTCCATGTCTATCCAGGATAATACAAAAGGTGCTAGAGCACCATTGTTTTTTGTGACTGAGTAGTACTCCACGGTATACATACATCACCTTTTATTAATCCACTCATGTATTGATGAGCACTTGGATTGTTTCCACATCTTTGCAATTGTGTGAACTATGCTGCTATAAACATTTGAGTGCAGATGTCTTTTTTATAGAATGTGTTTTGTTCTTCTGGGTAGATGCCCAGTAAAGGGATTGCTGGATCAAATGGTAGTTTTCTACTTGTACCTCTTTGAGGTATCTCCATATTGCTTTCCACAGAGGTTGTACTAGTTTGAAGTCCCACCAGCAGTGTATGAGTGTTCCTATCTCTCCACATCCATGTTATTTATCAAATTTACTTTTAAAGAAAAATTCTCCAACTGTCCGCAAGCCCAACAAGTTAGTCAACTTCCTTCGCTTGTATACAACTTAAGAAAGTAGCAGTTATGATGTTGGAAGTTGACAACTGAAAGCTGTTTAAAGCCTTGTTGACCAATGAAAATATATAAATATAGATAGCAAATAGATTCTTGCCTTCAACTAGAAATGCGTTTTCAACTAATTCAATTTAATGAACTGGTATCTTAGTTTCAATCACGAAAATATCATTAGATGATTTGAGTGCAAGAAATGGAGACTGGGTTTAATCACGTCCTTCACAAAAGACTGGGCAGCCGCAATGTTAGTAGAGGTACTACAGATAAAAGCATCTTGAGACCATAAAGTAAAAAGGCTAAGGAATGCTTCAGGTAGACAGCTGTTACGAAATCACCTAACTCACTGTCTTCGTGGCCTATGTTAAGGACTATGCATTATAGAAGAGAGAGAGAAATAAAAAAGAAAAAGAAAGAAAGGGAGGGCATGGGAAGACCTGGAAAGAAACACATAATGGACTACTTTGACTAGGTAATTTTTCACATAATGGTAGGTGCAGATGGTTAGACTAGCTCACCGCGATTTTGCAGTCTGGTTTCAGATTTGTCGCTAGAATTAATTCCTGCGTTTCCATGAAGGGCATTATGCATTCCATTCCCACCATTTTAAATAATAAATTAATTTTAATGCATTTTTGCTCTAGTTCGAATGGAAAAGATGAAGAGCAATTGATAGGTTCTGAGTTTTTAGAACACCTTTCAGCAAGATTAAAAGCATAAGGCATCCCAAGTCAGGCTCTTCTAAAAACAGAAAGTAGCCATCTGCTGGGGCTGCAGAGTTATTCTACTCTAAAGTGCTGCATAGTTCAGCATAGCAGACATAGCCCAAAGTCTGCTCCTGGACCACACTGACCCTGAGACAGCATCACAGCCCTGTGTGCTTCTAATCAATATATTTAACATGCTTGTTTAAGGTGTCCTCTATTTCTATTGGACAGAACTGGTGAGCAGAAAGAAGCCGTTATACTTATAATTCTACCGGTCCTGGAAGATGAAAATAACCCCAGTGAACTCACTAGCAATCCTAAAGATGTCCTGGGTTTCCCTACAGTTATTCCAGCTAGCAGGTGGGACTAGAGAGGGAAATTGCCTTGTTCTTTTTAAAGTAAATGCTGTGTTGAGACTTGAGAGATGAAACTATTTTCATTTTGCTTGTTCATTTTGTTTTTTGCCTCTTCTAGCACCTCTCTCTTGTTTCTAAATCTTCACCTATTTTCAGATCTTTGTCTTTGTCTTTCTGCACTGTATTGTACTGCAAACTGTGCTTGAAAGCCAATTCTCAGGGAGTCCCTGCGTCTCTTACATTCCTCTTCAACTTCTAATGGGTGTGTTTTCTGAGGGTAAAGCAACAGCTAGCGTGACCTTCTCTTCCACCAAAGACAGAACTCCGCAATCTCTATTTAAAATGTATTGATATCTGAAGGAAAGATCAGACATTTGGAAAGACATACTGATTCTTAATTAGTCTTAATGATTAATTCATCTCCACCGAAAGCAGCTTTGAGAACACAATGCCTATGCTTTATTGTTCAACAATTGATTGAAAACTGAGATTTTCAAGAAGATATTTGTGGCAAACACTGTTGACTCGCAAACCGAACATCCATCCTCAAGTCCCTTCATCCCGGCCCACCTCCATATAAAGGCTAAAAAGGCTAAAAACACTTCTGCAGCCTCCCACACAGTTCAAAGTAGCAGGTCAGTGCCAGGCAGCGAGGTAGGAACAGAGCTTCTGGGAACATATGTGCTTTCCTAATAAAAAGAACAAATAAAGCTTATGTTTCCCTCTTTATCTGTCTTCTTTCTGACTTGGATGCACATGTGATATCTGTCATTGCTACAGCCATCTTTGAGGCAATAAGCATAAAGACAAAAGTCGAAATGCTAAAGATGATGGACTAAAAGCAGTGACAGTTCCTGAGACCCTGGTAGCATTATTGAGCCAGCTCAATGAGCTATATACCTCCATAGTTCTAGTTGATGAGAAAAATAAGCCTTTATTTGTTTAAGCCACTGTTTTTTGGTTTTGTTTCTTGCAATTGAAATCATTCCAAATGATAGAGCAATTGTGTTTTCAATACGTGATAAACCATGTATGTGCCATGATCATAATATCTTGCATTTGTTTAGCATTCCTCAATTCACAAAGTTGTGGTTTTCTGCCTAATATTACCTCATTTAATCTGCACAATGAGATGGTAAAGCACAAATTGTTACCATAACTTTAAAGATGAGCCAGTTTAAGCTCAGAGAGTTTAAGGAACTTGCTTAAACTCACAGAAAGAGAATATGGCAGGATTTAGGACTTGAACCCTTTACCTCTGACTCCAATTCGCAACTTAGAATAGTTTGTTCATGTGGGAAGCCAAACTCTCGTCTTTGCATATTTATTATGTTCTTAATAATCCTTGAAGCACTTCTAGAGGGTGAATCAGTCTTTAAAAGGTAACAGACAGGAATTGGATAAAAATTACTGAACTCATAGTCTGGAGTGAATTAAGGCACTGTGACAAGCCTTGGGGTTTTAAAAATGAATAATATTAAATATCTAATTCTGGGGATTTCACAGACTACTGAAATAGACAAACATGTAAATAAATTATTCCAAATATGATACAGAGTATGGTATAAGGAATGACTGTTTATTGTAATATAGGGACACTAATTCTTACTTTGGGGGGAGTGGGGATGAAGGTGGGTGCAGGAGGGAGCCAAGGAAACAAAAACAGGGCATGTCACCAAGCAGTTCTGTATGGCAGCAGGACATTTGGGGGGAGGGTGGTGATTTATGGGGCTTCAAAGCTGACTATGTCTAGATCATCAAGGTTCTTATAGGTCCTTGGGTTTTTGTATTCATGTGGGTGGCTACGATCAATAAAAAGATTCAAACATGATGGTACTATATATAGAATTATATTTTTGAATACTTCTCTGGCATCAGGCAGTAAACTGGAAGTAGACAGGAGTGGAGACAAGGGGCGAGTGGGATGGTGGGGCAATCTTCCCAGCTAGATATAATGAGACCACAGACTCCAGTAATGTCTGTGGGTTGGATAGGAGGAAGCAGATTGCAGAGATATTCAGGTATTACAATTTATGGGCTATCGTAGACAAGTGGCGGGGGGTTGGTGTGTGAGAAGGAAGAAAATAGGATTTTATACAGTTTTCTGGCTTGAGCTTCTAAGGAGGTGGAGGCATCATTCATGATAGAAGATGATAAGAGTAAAAGCAGAGAAGGGCACAGAGACCTAGAAAAGGAAATAAATTCTGCATTGCGCATGTTGAGTTCAGTAGCCCTTCAGAACATCCAGATAGAGATGTTCATGAAGAGTCAGAAACGAAAACCATACTTCAATAAATAATTCTGGACTAGAGAAGTCAATTTCTATAGTTACGGAAGCAAACAGAATCTCACTGGGAGCATGCGTAGAGAGAGGGAAAAAGAGAATAGAATTCTGGTGCAACACCAACATTTAAATAGCGAGTATATGATCCAGTAAAGGAAATGAAGTAAGAGACATCAGAAGAGGAATAGGAGAAAAGCAAACAAATGAAAATTTTTCTCCAGAAAGCCCCAGGGTAAGTCTCAAGGAGTTGGGGAGTGGGCATTAACAATCTTAGTAATAATCGATGATATCATTGAGCATGCGCATTATATGCAATATTGATTTTCACCCCTGACTGTCAATTATCATGAAAAGGGTAAGTAAGATAAGAGCTGAAAATTTACAGTTGTATTTTGCCACAAGCCAATCATTTTGACCCTCCAAAAAGCATTTTCTATCATGTGGTGAGAGTAGAAGCCAGATTCCAGTGGGCAGAGGAGTGAGTGGGAGGTGAAGAGATGGAAGACAGTGAGAGTCTATCCTTTTTAAGAAGCACTACTGAAAATAGCAAGAGAATTTCCCAAGTCCCCAGGGTCATTTTTGTAACAAAATGAAGATTTCAGCTATGGAAAGAGAGTGGAAAGAGGGAACTGCAAGAAGAAAAGAGAGGTTAGAAGTGATGTAGCAGGGTCCCTGAGAAGGTGAAACGGGATGAGAGCATAGCACAGGTAGAAGAAGAATGATCTCTGGATAGGAAGAAGCATGCACCTTTCTCTGAGACCACTGGGAAGGAAATACGTACAATTGCAGAATTTGATGTCAAATGCAGCACATAAATATTATAGCAAACTGGGATTAGTAGACATCTAACTACAGAGTTATTTACAATTGCTCCAGTAGCTGTTGACCAAAGCCTGTCTGGCATGTCTTCATTGGTCTCCATAGATGCCCATCTCCTCCTGTGCCCAGACCAAGGGAAATCAGTTTAGGCAGATTAGTTACTTTCATATTTCAAGCTGATTTGTTAACCACAGAGAACTCTAACATTCTCTATCTGCAAGTGCTCAAACCTCAGACTTTAAGAAGGAATGTCTTAAGTGAGTTTCCCATGGAAGCGAGACTTGAGATTAGAATTTTAGCGCAAATAGTTTATTCGGGAGGTGATCCCAGCATACAGAAGGGAAGTGAGGAATGGAGACCAAGAAGAGAAGGAAGCCAATTCAGGGCCCACTAATGAGCAGGCTCTGCTGTGGGCAGTCGAGGTTCCATCTCCCTGGGGAACTCCGAGAGCTGGAGCTGAACAGACCCCGGAATTGACCCTTCCTCAGTGGAGGGTTGAGGAATCTGGGCGTTTATCTACAAATAACTGTTAGTCATTGCTAAGAGCTGCCCTGGGGCTGTGAATTCCCTGTCACTTTCGACTTGCCCTGCTTGTGGGCTGAAGCATGTTCCCATAGCCAAAGAAAGCTCCAGGCAGACAGTCCAGGTTGTTAGTAGTGAATAAGCTTGGGTAATATGGACCAGACACCAACAGTGTCTACCACAAACTCCTCCTCATGAATTGAATTTCTTAGGATGGGGGGGGGGGTTGGGAAAAGGACAAACATGGTCCCCTCTAGTTTTCAGCCATAAAGGAACAAATTCTGAGCAGACTACTACCAGAAAGAGTTCCTATTCTTTAGTCACTGACTTTTTACAACAAATTAAAAGTAAGCAGCTTTGAAATTATAATAGACGTCCCCCCCCCCCCACCGCACCCTCCCTCGGCACATACTCACAAAATGTACCAGACTTATAGTTAGAAAAAATGTAAGTTCAAATCCAGGTACGGCCATACACTGTGTAAACTTGGGCCAGTCGCTTGGCCTCTTGAAGCTTCAATTTCCTCATCTGTAAACAAGCATTATATTTGTTCCTCTATCAAATCAGATGGTTGTGAAAACTAATGTCATCATGCACATAGGACTTCCGCAGCCATGAGATTAACAGGAAGAAGCATTCCAGTTAGAGGCATGGGAGGCATGCAAGCTCTGAAACAGCATGACTGTGGGTAGAAGTAGAGAACAGCCATGAATTCCACTATAAGTAGTTTGGACTTGATTCTATAGGCAATAGGGAGCCATAGAAGTTTCAAGGAGGAGAGCAGTATTGTGGGCATATATTTTTGAAAAATCACCTTGGCAACTACTTGGAGAAGTGTTTATATTGATTTTTACCAAGAGAGGTGGAAACTGGAGACAGAAAGACTAGTTAAGGTGTTATATTGGCCAGGCATGATGGCCTGTACCTGTAATCCCAGTTCTTTGGGAGGCCAAGGTAGAGGGTTGCTCAAGGCCAGGAGTTTGACATCAGCCGGGGGAATATAGCAAGACCTCATCTCTACAAAAAATTAAGTAACTTAGCAAAGGGTGGTGGTACACACCTGTATTCCCAGCTACTCAGAAGGCTGAGGTGGGAGAACCACTCGAGCCCAGGAGTTTGAAGTTATAGTGAACAATGATCAGGCCACTGCACTCCAGCCTGGGCGACAGAGAGAGATTCTGTTGCTATGGAAAGAAAAGGGAAGGGGGCCGGGCGCGGTGGCTCACGCCTGTAATCCTAGCACTCTGGGAGGCCGAGGCGGGTGGATCGTTCTGAGCTCAGGAGTTCGAGACCAGCCTGAGCAAGAGCGAGACCCCGTCTCTACCAAAAATAGAAAGAAATTAATTGGACAGCTAAAAATATATATAGAAAAAATTAGCCAGGCAGGGTGGCACATGCCTGTAGTCCCAGCTACTCGGGAGGCTGAGGCAGGAGGATCGCTTGAGCCCAGGAGTTTAAGGTTGCCGTGAGCTAGGCTGACGCCATGGCACTCGCCCCAGGCAAGAGAGTGAGACTCTGTCTCAAAAAAAAAAAAAAAAAGAAAGAAAAGAAAAAAAAAAGAAAAGGGAAGGGAAGAGGAAGGGGGGAGGGGAGGCAAGGGAAAAGAAAGAAAAGAAGTTACATTAAAAATCCCCCTGTGAAATCTATCTGGCAGTCTCCTTTTGGGTGAGGGAGTCGGGGTTGAAGAAAGGGTGAAAAACTGAGGAAGTAATTAATATCCAGGAAAGAGCCCTAGGGTGGGCCAGGCGAGTACGTGAGCACATCTCCACTTCGGTGACCAGAGCTGGATCTCCACACTGTCATGAGGATCCAGAAACCAGCTCCCAGCTCCAGAAGACATGTGTGCAGGGGACAAGATTACAAGCAGCCTTTGGGCTAAAATGAAGCTTGCACATATGCTTATAAATACACAAGACATCCAAATGGTCTTCCTGATTCAGCTCAAATTAAATACAGTTACTTTCGAAAGGTTAGTGAGCTTGGCTTTTGCTGAAGTGTTCTTTCTTCACATTTTGTTTTAATATTGTGCTGACAAATTGCCTTCACTCTGAGGATTTATTTCCCTTCAGATGTAGCTTACAGAATAGTAGCTGTAAAGTCGTAACACTTGAAGGGGGTGATAGTGGTAATGGGTAAAGGGGGGGAGGGCAGGGGGGGGTCGGGGTGGGCAGAGGACTCGGTGCAGCAAGTGCTATTTCAGGAAGAGGAACCATCCCCGGAGCCAGCTGAAAACATCTGCAACCCAGGTTTTCAAGGTATCATTAGCCCTCCAGCTAATCGGCACTCTGGTATGTCACAAAGTGAAATTCTGCACTTGTGACAAGACTGGGTAATCACGCAGCTCAGTGGTCCTCTCTCAGAGCTTGCTCAAGAGCAATCCTCAGAGAGCAGTGATTCAGTTAGAGCCTAGAAAGGAAAATCTGTCTTCTAATTCAGATCTGGGCTTCCAAGGATCTTGTCCTGACAGCCACTAGGCTCTTGTCACTGAGAAATGAACAAAGCAGCTTCAACGCGGAGCAGGCAGCCCTCTGGGTACGCAGACTCCTAGGAAAAAATAGTCTGCCCTATTTTGGTCCCTGTTCATGAACTCCCCTGGCAGCATTGCCTCCAAGGTATTTCTGTACTCACAGCTGGCACTGGCTTTTCCAATTCACTGGGAAGGAAGGCTGCAAGAAATCAGGTCTTGTAAGGGCACGGAGCAAGGTGGTGGCCTCTGCAAACCTTCAATAAATGTTAGGGTTTTCTTTTTTTTTTTTTTTTTTTTTT